>MU122166.1:328443-433037 GCA_014904905.1 Wilcoxina mikolae CBS 423.85 | reverse complement strand
GTGAATCAGAAATAAGGTTGAAATATTACTGCAAGTTACTGTATATTATGGGTGTGTTACCGGAGTGTTATCCGAGTTATACATAATGGGCTTGGACATATTTGCATTTTCCGGCATTATGGCTGTTACCGGAGATTACGGTAAGTCATATGACATACGGTAAGTTACAGGTAACGAGTTACCAATTTCCAGACGAAGGTCAGAACTCCATCCCCTTATCTTTGCTGAGCAATTCTTGCATTGCAGATATTACTCAACAGGTGACTTCCACCCTGTCCGCTACTAGTATACAGTGACATTCAATAAATACTCCAATCGCTATGCCAGGTACAAGCAGTCGTAGTACAACAGCACCCGCAGGAACCTCACAGACAGACTCAATACCTCGCGGTGTATCCAGGCCCGTATTCAGCATTGCTAGCACTCTCACTCCTTTCAGCAGTCTTGAAAACCTGCCTATCCCCATCCCTAATCTAGAAGTCCATGCGATCATTACAAATCTACTGCGAATTCCAGCTACAGAAAGGAATCAGAGACAGAGGCAGTGGCAATTGCAACTGCAGGCAGTATCTACACCTCGATCAGTGGTATCCAGCAGTTCCAGCATTCATCAATTTGGTCACTCAGATATGATGCGTCTGGTATTTGCAATGGGCAAACTTCTGGAGCTCTACATGTATAACAGATGACTGTTTATGAGTGCAAGCAACTTGAAGATAGTAAGTTATGCAACACGACACATTGCCAAAGCATTAGCTAAAGCCCCACACTGGCAGATAATAGAGAAGTACTGGAACACCACTATGCACCAAAACAACTTGAACAGTTGGTCCATAGTATTTCAGGCACATACAAAGGATATCTTGAAAGAGATATGCTGAAGCAACGGCTTACATTAGATATTACATATTCATACTGTTATCATGTTCAAGTTCAAGTCGATAAGGTTCAATTCCATTTTGTTCAATCAGCAAGAGACAATATAGCATAGCTTTATAATCTCCACCACTTTAAATCTGACGCAGGGCATTCAGAATTTATTGATTCTCATCTGGCAGACAATGAGTATCGTTTTCCTGAAGCAAAGCATGCGGAAGGTGGTGTACGCAGTCCAAATCCAATGCAGAGAGAGTCCAAAGCTGCTAACGAATAGTCAACATCCACTTTACTTCCTGGCGGAATCAATCCTGGGGCTTATCTACATCAAATTTTATCATCAGGTGAATAACCGCGGTAAGTATGCTGATGGATTTTATAATTCCATGATTGATAACAAGGATGGTCATATACCCTTGCCACTGATCATGTTTACCTGCACCATGTTACGCCATACTCTCCTGGAGTGGCAAAAGAACAAAGGTGTTCCTCCGAAAGCTTCCAAGTCTAAGTTGAAAGCGTAGTGACCTGATCGCTCGAACTACTTCAACTACCAGAACGAGGGTGCTAAGAAGACATCCTCCTGTGCTGTAATGGGTCGCAAGTTGTTAACCTCACCTGGAATCGCAGACACGTATACATTCTTGATGAATACCTGGAACACACTACCGGAGAGCTACCAATGGAGGGTATATAAAAACACTCTTGCTACAGTCAAGCGTCAGATCCAACAGGTGGAGAACTCAATGACTACCATGGTCATCAGTACAGAAGCAGCGCGTATTGACAATATTATTCTTCTTAACTATTTGACCTCTGAATCAGCGCTTGAGGAGTCTGAGATCGGAAGTACTGACACTAGCTTTCCAATAGACAACAATTGCATGGATAACGAACTGCATTTCGGGATACCAGGGGGCAGTGAGAATTATAAAGATGAAGGTGACGAAAGCAACAAGAGTGATGCCATACTCACCACCAGGTAGCAATGACAGGCCACGACTGATCTCGAAAGGTTGGACCTGGGAACAAGTGATATCGTCGGGTGTGAGGTCAACAATTGCGATAATGCAGATGCGAATAAGGAGAAAGAAGCATTGCAAGCCGATGATGAATGAATGCTGAATTTGAAAGACTGAGGGCATAGTACTAGAGAGTGTGAAGATTGGACAGTATATTTCAGATATGTAAAATACAATAATGACAAAGCAAATGCAATGGCAAGCGATGTATCTGAAGTGAAGACTGCATAGTAATAAGTGACAATATCTCAAAACTAAACATATATATGGGGAGAGTATGGCATCCGATAAATGGAAATAGCAGAGAGGTAAAATATGGCACTTGGCTGGAGAAAGGTATAAACATTGCAAGATATCGTATAAATGGCTACAGCATATCTGGAGTCCCTACGAAAAGTGTAACATACATGTCATTCTGATGGTACGTAAACATCACCACATTCCAGATGAAAAGTTCAGAAAGCATGACGCTGGAGTGGTGAGCATGGTAGATGAGTATCCACAGTAGTGTTGGCAATGAACCGTCGGAAGTTCGTACAATTGACGAACAGATTTGGTCCGTGCCAACAGAATCCTTGCCAAACCTTTCGCCCCAAACCCCACCATTTTGGCCTACAACTGCGAACAAAAATAAGTAAGTGAGTTCTTGTTCGATCGGCTCGATGTTTGTTGCATCTTGTAGCTAACTTCTCCCGCTACAAGATGCGCTATCAATCGAGCTGATCGGACAAAACTTGCTTACCTATTGTCGTTCGAAGATAAATAGTTCGCGAACCGGTTTCTACAGTGCTCAGAACTCTGCCCAAACCTTGAATCAAATCCGGATCGAACTCAGCCTTGGTTCGATCCATGACAAACCGATCCGCTTCATTGCCAACACTAGTCTATAAGATAATATATAACGCAATGTTTCACAAGAATAAAAGACATGGTATAATAGCCGTCGCAGGGTAAGTATGCAACATGACCCATCACCTGGGGGATAGGTAGCATGTAATTCTGTATCAGAGGTTACGAGATTCTGTCAGAACCATCAGAGCTGTCAGGAATACCTGGATGATCTTAACGGAAACTAGGGTTATTGCTGATGTCAGAAGCGTATTAGCGTACCACCATAAGTGTCCAGAATGATACTTCCATCAGCTAAGTGCAAAAGACTATCACTATCCAATCATGAAGATATACTATTTCCATGCAGGTTGATTGTTCCACTTTGCTAGAATACAGTATTGGCCATCGTGATCTCAAGAGACCTTTAGTACCCAGTAAATAGATACTGATAGGTATGTAATCAGTTAACCTCCGTGAGATACTGACCATGAATTCGGCAATCCCACTGTACTTCATATACCTGCTAAGAGAAAACTCCTAATAGATATTTAGTTTGTTATGAAGTAATATTAGACACAATGAGAGTTAAAAGACTTTGTCGTTTACAGGATACTACCTTTTAACAGTAGTAACACATACAACAATGAGTATCAGATAGGCTTCTATGACTCTCAGATAGCTCTTACATCATAGAAGTAAGAGTAGGGCTTAGAAGTCAAGAATTGTAAGACTGCGGCTGTACTTAGAAAATATAATATTGTATTAGTTACTTAGGCTCTAAGTGTCCCGTAATACCGTCCCACTCTGCGTAAATCACAATCAATCACTTTCTCTATCATGTATTTGTTGAGTTTTATATAAGTGAAGCTTTTCTACAGTGACCTGATGATCATGCTGGATGTGAAAAATTTCATATTATGACTGAAGGTCATATCGTGAATTACTTCATATCAAGTAAACTTCTGAGCAGAATGTACCAAACTTAAGACCATTACCTCCGCCCGGGCGGAGCATCGAGTTTCGCTCGTGGACGTACTGCCAAGTGATTAGTGGTGGTTTGTCCTGGGCCAGCCCTGGGCCTGTGATTGGCAAAGTGGTGCCCACAAACGTATCGTGGGTTATCTGTGAGGGTGGACCCCGGCTTAAAAAACATATAGCAGCTTTGAAGTGGCATTCGCCAGCCGGGTGGCTGTTGAGTAGTTCCACATATCACCTATTTGCTCGACTACCGCATTAGCGCTGTTGGCACTCAACTTCGTGATCCAACACACAAATGCGCACTTGGTAGCTTAATTGTACACTTGGTCTTGTTTAGGGGTTTGGCAGTCAAGCTCCAAACTTATTAGCCAACCACCATCAATCAGCAGGAGGTATCTATTTAGAGATACCTTTCGAGGATCTTAGAAGGGTGCAATAATACGAAGAGTACTCTTACTTAGTATGTACTCTCATAGCATGGTTCCAGGCACTCCTATACACATCCGTCCAGTCGCCAATGAGCATCGCTCGGATAAAGTTAGGTCCACTAAGCCTCCTCTAATCTCACCTCACCTTGTGCCTCAGCTGCTGTCGTCCTCATCCTACCATTCCACTCTCCTATCGCCCATGTATCGCCTTATTTATACACTCTCTTGATGTGTCTGTAACCCCTTTGGCTTGATATTTCCCTGTTTTCCATTTAGAATTTAATCCGAACACTTCGCTCTTCACTCCCCACACCGTGCAGCTCCTCTCCTGTTGTCAATCCTCCGTGCCACCTGCTCGTGAACCATCTCTGAAGCAACATCACCAATCCAGGCTTGCTGCACAGCTACGTGTGAAGCCATGATAACGGACGAGCTCTTCGGGGAATGCCTGGTCATACTTCAAGGTGGGCCGGTGAGTTCCTAATTGTCTGAGGATCACGGCTAACCTATCATGGTCGCTGCCAGACGACAGCATCCTCGAAGAAGATCAGGCGGAGCGAATTTCTGCCCTAATATCCAGCAAGACCGATCTTGAAAGCAGTGGTTTGGAGAACGAAGTTTTGGATGTACTCTGGCGACACCGTACCAAAAGTTCTCCCGCTTCGTCGCCTCCCATTCGCAATAACCATACCATTATCCGACGAGCTTCCCCAGCCCCATGGCAATTCGCACGAGTTGGAACACCATCGCCTTCGCTCGGGGGAACGCCCCCTATGACGGCCGGGTTTCCTCCATCGTTAAGGGGGTCACCCTTCCCTTCTCCGAGACCAAGTCCGAGACTGGCGTATTCTTCTCCGCTTATACCTCATTCGCCTACCCTCAACAATTATGAGCCTGTTCTCCATCACGACGTCACCAGTGCGCCAGCCGAAACTTATGGCGATTTTGGAAGCGAAACTGTTCAGTGGCTTGTCGAGGAGGATAGCTCTTTGTATGGCGCACCTACACAGAACATGTCTCCGCACGATATGCTACGTTCCGTTTTGGGTGAAGGTCGGACAGATGATCAGATCGATCAGGCCTTGGAAATCTGTTCCTACGATCTTGGTGCTACGCTGGCGATGTTGATGGAGCAACAACAACAGCAAAATGGCATCAACCATTTGAGTGCACCCGTCGAGAATGCCACGATAATCGGAAAGTCTACGTCGCCCAGCCCCGAGAAAGCTCGACCAATCACCCCTAGAAATGGTGTTGTCTGCCGCTTCTTCCTGTCAACTGGACAGTGTCTCAGGGCTGATTGCCGCTTCTCGCATGACCTTGGCACGACCATTTGCAAATACTGGCTGATGGGATCATGTCTTGCCGGGGATACGTGTATCTTCTCCCACGACCCCACAATGTCTGTCTCAAAAATGACCCTCGGTTCCGAGACTGGCAGTCGAACTTCGACACCACCGCCTCACCTGCAGTTCCCGGACGGCGCATTTCCTTCACTCTCGCCACCCGATTGGACCGGTGCGGGCACCATATCTGGAGGAATAGCAGGGCCGTCGCCTTCTTTCAAAATTACTCCCTCGCGTCCCAATTCCCGACAACAACATAACCGCGAGCGCGACCAGAATTCCTCTCTGGTCCCACTAGTTGATGACTCCGAAGCATTTCCCTCGCTTGGTAGTGTGAAGTCCAGCGCATACAAAAAACGAGATCGCCGCCCGAAGAATGACATTCCTACTGGACCATCATCACTTGCTGAGGTGGTCCGCATGGGATCGCCGGGCCCCAACTCTGGTCGTTGGTCTGGTGCTGGTAGCTCCCCGAACTCGAAACGCGGCTCACGGGTTGCTGCGTCGCATATTCCTGCACCACAGCAAATACCATGGCTTGAGATCGGCAGTGCCCTCAATCGAACTTATCTCAAACACCGAAAAGAGGCCTTGACCCACGGTGTCCAGCGCGCAAAGTACTTGCAGATGGCTAGTGCTGCCTGGCAGCGAAACGATGCGAAGACAGCCAAAGAACACTCCCGCAAGGCCAACAACGAGAATATCGCCATGGTGAAAGCACATAAAGAGGCGGCAAAGGCAATTTACGAAGAACGGAACAAGCGATCCGACCAAGGCGTGGAATTGTTTATTGACCTACATGGTAACTCTCACGTCGGCATACCTCTGTTACGGAAACTGACTATTCCCGCAGGACTCCTTCCTGACGAAGCCGTAAATACCTTAAGGGAAGTATTAGTAGGAAAAAAAGCCTCGTCCCAACCAATCTACGCCATCGTAGGTACAAGTCACCACTCCAAAAACGGCAAAGATAAGCTCTCGCGTGCTGTTCGCGTCTTCCTCGATGAATGGAAATACGCATACAGAGAGTTCTCAGCCAGTGGTGATCGGGGAAATGGCGGCATACTGGGTATCGACCCAAGCACTTTCGACAAGGCGATGGCTGAGAGCACGGAGGGTATAGAAACTAAGACGAGGGGTTCTAGATCGGCTTCGGGGGGTAGTACTAGTATGACATCGAACGGGAAAAAGGATCCACCTAGGGGGCCGGGAAAGAAGAAATAGGTTTGAGACAGGAATAAAAAAATACACTGAAACCTTCGAATTGGATCTTGTGATTTGATGAATCAATATGAAGTTGGGCGAAGTCGATATTGTCTCTATATCACCAACTTAGAATAAAGTGAGTATTCTGTGCTGTTTTGATTAGTTGACACCACCCAGACCAAACGCAAGTTCATTGCAGTACAATTTACTTTTGCCCTCACATTTGTCACTTCTCTACCTGTGTGCTTTTCATAGTCTGCGATCGTGTCACAATATGACCTGCGTAAGACCTCACCCATCCAGTCATCGAAAGGAATGATACTGAGGTATACTTAATTGGACGTTGCAAGTCAATGCAGGAACATCCAAACCATGCCAAGGAACTCTAAAAACCCAATTTAAGAAAATCTAGTACAGTGGTAAACGCACTGGACTCGCAGCCTGATGGTCCGTGGATCGAAACCAGCTCGATGGGTTAAATCACGATCTGCCGGCCATTCACAGCGGCGGGGAGCGGCCTGGTAATGTATCTATTTCAGAGTCTAATTCCATCCAGAAAAATATGTTCGAACAATTCTCCTGGCGTGCTTACTTGCGCCTGGGACGGAACTTGTGAATTGTGCACCAGGGGAAGAACTGCAAACACCGACCACGTTGCAGTCCTTTATCACCGAATGACAAGTCCACTATTCCAGCTCTATCCCTTCATACCAGCCGATCTGTATCGTGCTGGCTGAATATGGCATGTATATGTGCGAATGAAATCATCGAAACTAACATTTCGTACGGTACCAAAGACCTTTATTAACACACCTCGAATTTCATCAGACAGCTATTTACCCCATCACCTCCCTTCGTAACTCAACCAGTCCTATCTACCTTCTCCCAATCCACACTCCCTTCGCTCCCACTGCCATCACTCCCTCCAAATCTCGCCACCGGTACCTCCTCTCCCTTCCCACCATTCAGCATCCACTCCACCACGCCATCCGGCGCAAACCGTCCAATCAAATCATACACCAAACTACCACCCCCTACACGCACCATCTTTCCCTGCCGATCTTCTCGCACCAACGCATCGAACACTGCATGGTGCAACTCCCGCAATGGACTTCCCTTCACTGGGCGCTTACCCTCTTGCGCGGCATACAAGCGTCCATAAGCGCCGCGTACACTTGAGGGCCAGGAAATCAAGTCTGCGCGGGCGCCATTGGCGGCTTGTAGATGTTGCCTCCCCAAGACGGCGGAGAGATCGAATGTGCCCAGCTTGATCTGGGATACATCGACGTGGAGGGGCCTCAACTCCCTTCTTAGCGACGTGCTAAACGAGTCCAGCGCGGCCACTGCTACAGTTTCCGGCGCATGAAAAGACGGCGACAAAGAATGTGTAATAGAGGGCGTGAGTACCAGCAGCCTTGACTGATGGGCACGGAGGAGACGGATAAACAATTTCGTGGTGATAAATGGGGAAATCAGCCTCAGATTCAGAACATCACTCCATACATCTGCCGAGATCATTTCAATTGGACCCGTCGGATAGTAAGAATCCGGTACCAGGACCATTCCCGCAAGATGAAGGTGATGAGGATGAGCTCCCTGGAATGCGGTTACGGGGAAGTTAAGATAGGCTTCGAAACGAGAGACTGAAGCTTCAGCGCCGACGGTGTCAAGAAGGTCGATATTAAGCGGCCTAATATCGCGACAACCAAGACTAAGTACCAATTGCTCATCATCCATCGAGTTGACAACCACAAACACAATAAACCCACGCCTCCCCAAATCCTGCGCAAGAGACTTTGTAACTGGATCATGAGGCGAACCGGCAAGTACAATCACCTCCTTCCTAGCTCCATTTGCGGCTCGTTTCGCACGCCGCTTGCGGGAACGAACTCGCGCAACATGCCGCTGCGTAAAGACGTAGCTACTGAGTCCAAGGGTTGTACATGTGACTATTCCGACGGCTAGGCGGTTTTCCCATGCCCACCGACCAAGCCGGGTATAGACAGTTGAAGGTGGTAGGCGGGCGGGGGACAGAGACGGCGGAGGAGGAGCATTGCGGGGAGAGGGAAACCAGCTCGAGCCTGAAATGGTGTTGCGTATAGTTTCGGCAAGATCATCGGCTAGTCAATCAGCGTGTGTGTGTTAGCTACAATGATAGCAGGAAGCGGTAGCGAGCGGTATTGGCGGGGTGTTGATGGGAAGAGAAGGAACTCGGCTGGAACCTTTTGCATCCAGTTTATCAGCAACCCTGAAGGCGGCTAATTTGATGGATTTTAGGGAGCCTATAATGGTAGAGGCATAATCGTCAGACATGGCGAAGCTATGTCCAGGTGGCGGAAATGGTCGTGATTCTTTCTGGAACTTAGGTAGAAGGTTGTCCGTCTCCAGAGCTTGCTTACGTGGGGTGACGATCCTTGCTTGGCGGGGCTTAACTATAGCGTAAAGGAAGGTGAATAAATTACCTACCATACTCTACCTTCTCGAGTACTTGCATATTCCTCTCTACATGAAGCTAAGCAGGCAATTAGTGATACTGCCAACGGATTAAGGAGGTTGGGAGACTGAAAGCGCCTCTCCACGAACAACTAAAATAATATGATTATTCTCAGGGTTAGGTGTGCTGGGGCGAGTAGATGACAGTGTTAGCAGTCATAGTAATGATCGTGGTGTGGACGCGACGGTTTGTGAACCTCATACTTACTTTATAGGCGTTCACTGGTTTCGAGAAAGTCTTTTGTCAGCCCTTTTCCCTCTGTCGGCCTGATTTCAGTCTGATTTCAACCTTTTGATCAGGCTTTTGATAGCCAAAAAGGCTTGTAAAATGAGCTTTGACCCTAAAAATACTGACAAAATACATCCCCCGAACTACCAAGTCCCCATAAAGTACCGTAGCGAGGATCAAGGTGTAAATATGTATCTTTGTTACTCTGTTGGGCTTTCGCTTTGCGTTGTTCGTACGTCAAAAGATCGTTACCGGTATCTGGGAGATCAAATGAGAATATCATCATTTGTCACTCACGCTGGGTTTCATTTCCCTCTTCCGCCCAAACATTTTACCACCGCAAAATGGCCGACCAACAGCGCCCTACCCCCACTGCAGCCCTCTGGGACCAGATTTTCTCACACCCTCCCACATCACCTCCCAACATTGACGACACCCCACCAACCGTCACCACAATAACAGATATCAGTCAGACGTCTCTCCATCTTCGTGCCTTCACTCTTTCCCTTGCTCGCAACTCACAGCTCCTTACCTCCACCAACGCTCTCCTCAATGAAATTAAAACCTTGGTGACTGGGCTCTCGGTCGCCACGCCAATGGGCGTATCAAAGAATAAAGACTGTAACCACTCTCACACCTCCAAATGTTGCAGAGCCCTAGCTGATGATGAGAGTAATAAACATTGACTACAGACTTTCCACGCTAACAAGTCCGCTCAAGGCGCAGGATAGGGGCACAAATTTGATCGAGGAGCTAGTCCGGAAGCAAGAAGAGACGGCAAGTGTGTTAGAGAAGGTAGCAGAGGAGCAGAGGAGACAAGGAAGGGCATTAGAACGTTTATTGGGAAGAGACGGTATTGTAATTTGTCTGGAAAGTAGCGGATGAAAGCTGATGTGATGGTTCCCCAGATACATCGGAGGAGGCCCGGAGAGCTCCAGCCCAGGAATTTCAACACTCGCACACTTATGGGGTAGACGACAAGGAGAAGTTTGCGCTTAGGCACCCAGAAGCCCGTCAAACGCCAGATGGTGCGGCAGTAATAACAAATATCGTCCCAACAAGCTCCGACGGAGCGATATTGCTTGATTCTGAGAGCGGCAATTTACGTATTGCAGAAGCACGATCAGATGTCAGCGGCGTCGTGCCTGCGCACTCACACAAAAAGAAGCGAACCATCCGAGACACGCAATCTGAGGATGAGGAAGTTCTACAGCGTGAACCAATTGTCCCTCGCCGTAGAGCTTCGAGATGGACTGGGGTTGAAAGATCTTTATTCGACTCGTACTCGGAAGAGTCTTGCGCTGGAGGAAACGCTAGGAATGAGGATGTAGTAGTTAGGGGGCCTATCAAATTCGTCAAGGAGGAATCGGATGTTTCGCCGCAGATAGTTGATAGGATGATGGAGAAAAGAAGAAGGCTTTTGGAATCCGACGACGAAGAGGAATTGTGGGCAGGGATGGAATAATATATCGCGGGGCGAAGCTGTGGTTGCTATATGTTGCAAAATTTACGCGGGAGAAGAAAGTAATGTGCGGTAATACAAAGCCGCCGTTTATGATCCAAGCTTTATTGGAAGAATAATAAAGTCCATTAAAAACACCAAAATGCAAAAAAGAAATGGTATGAATCCAGGCTCGCGCATATGCAATCTTACAACTCTTGAAATGGCTGTTGGGCACCAGCTTGTGTCGATGCTGACGAATTGGCCTTGGTCCACCTGTCGATCCATTCCAGCACCTCCGTGTGCCATAGCAGAGAGTTTTCGGGATTAAGGACCCTACAGGCGGGTGCAATTAGTACCAGCCATGCCAGTAGGAACTAATTACATACCAATGGTTCTCGTCAGGGAAATGAAGGAATTTGGATGGGACTCCCTTCTCCTGAAGCACGTTGAAAGTTGCCAATCCTTCACTGACAGGTAGTCTGTAATCCAGTTCTCCGTGGATAATCATTTGTGGTGTAGCCCAATTGCCTACCAGACGTGCGGGATCCCACTTTTCGTAACCAGCTCTGTTGCTCCACAGAGTACCCTCGAACTACGAAGGATTAGCCGTGAAGGACGCGAATTGTGGGGGAAATGTTACGTCATGCTGCGGGAAGTATCTACTTATAATTAGCAGTAACAAATGGAAAGGATATAGAAAGGATATTATACAGTTCTTCAGACGAGTATTGGTTTAGGGTTGAGAACACGCCGTCGTGGCAAACCTAGATACTATTAAAGATACAAGCTTAAATTTAACCATTGTCACTATGGATACTAACCAATGCTTTGAACTTGCGTCCCAATGGCATGCCTTGGATATAATTTATCATATCTAGTTTTCGCGATCAACAATGTTTTCACCTGGTTATAAAGATCACAGGGTGGGAACCGACAGCCTCCATAACTCGCACCAAGTGCAACGGCGTTGTTAAGGTCAATATAGTTGTATTGCGAATTAGCCCCGAGGTACTCGAATGCATTGACTAGATCGTTATACGGTTTTCCCCCTTCGAAAATTAGTGGAATCAGTATCATATACGTGGAGGTTACATACCCCATTGCCCTATTAAGTGTTAAGAAATACATTGACACATGTACAAGTGAGTGCGGATTACCTTTAATGGCATTGACAAACTTCTGACCATATCCCGTGCTCCCAGTCGGATTTACAGCAACAACAATATAGCCATGTTCGGCAAAGAGGGTAGGGTTCCATCTGGTGCTCCAACCGTCGTTCCAAGCTCTGTGGTGGGCTGTCAGCAAGTACATCAGCAAAGCAGGCGAACGCAACATACCCTTGAGGACCTGCGATCGATGTCAGTCAGAACAACCAAAGTTAGAGCCAAGTCTCATACCTCCATGAATGAAAAATGCCATTTTGTATTTTCTGGTCTCCGACTTTTTGAAGAAGCTGGGTTTAACGATGAAACTGTGAACTTGCACTCCGTCGGCTCCCGGAAACCAAAAGTCTTCTACTTGGGATTGGCTAAGACCTTTCTCTTGGTCAGGCCGCGGTTGCAACGCAGTAAGGCTCTTGTCAGACGGATTGAAAACGTATGATCTTAGTGAGGAAGTAAGCGAGCTCAGCGATAATAATAGCTTCTCGTCTGGAAGGAGCTCCAGCGCATGTACCGAATTTTGGTCCCAAACCTCATCAACGTAACCCGAGTCAATTGTTATCTTGAATAGCTTGTGCCGTCCGACGTTATCGGCAGTAGTGTAGATCGAACGGCTATCAGGCGACCATTGGATGTTCTGTGGCGAAACATCCCAGGAAGGAGCAATTTCTGTGATCGAGGGCTCTCCTAGGCGGGCAATGTATAGTTTGTTAATATCCGATTCATACCCATTCTCGGACATTTGTAGGTAACCAACGGATTTACCGTCTGGTGAGAACTTGGGGGCTGAAGAAGCTCCACGCGCAGGCGGGCAGTGTTTGTCATCAGGATTGTTCAGAGCATATGGGGGCTTTGAGCCATCGAAAGGTACGATGTATACCAAACTCTGCGTGTTATTTGCAGGGTTGAGCGTAGGCGTCTTAGTCACAAACGCCACAAGTTTTCCGTCGGGAGAAATATCAAAGTCCTCGGCGCCTCCGAAAGGTTGAACCGGAGTCTCAAGGCCAGATTTAGGCGGTAACAAGTTTCTTGGCTCAAATTCAGAAGCGTATAAATTATACTTAAGAGACAGTGTACCCGCAAATATCGATGACTTTTCGGGTTTAATATAAGTATCCCAGTGACGAACAAAGAGTGACTCGTAGACTCGCCCACTAGCGTGAGGTTTATGAGCTTTCTGGGGGTTGTACAGCGTGCCGTTCGGGTTGGAAAGAGATGAGAATAGAAAGTGGATCGTATCATCTTTTGCGTGAATCTTAAGATCAGAAACGGGACCGGATATTGTAACTGCTTTGTATCCTTCCGTTTCGTTGAGATGAGGCACAATCCAGAAATCGGTGTCTCCATCTCCAGATGTGCCGTTTGTGAACAAAATGGTCTCATTATCAGTTCCCAGCCATAGAGCAGCCTTGATATTGCTCTGTGGGAACAATTCGGACGATTCACCGCTGGTAAGATTGAGCAATGTCCACGATGAACTTCTGCTGTGGGTTTTGAACGAATACGTTGAGTGGGAATAAATTGCGAGAGTTCCAGCTTTGTTGGACAGAGCGGGACTTCGACGAGGTGCGCTCAGGAGGTCCCTATCTTAACTATGAGTAAAAGACATGGCGCATGGGTGACATCAATTGCCAGACTCACTCTGGCGTAAAGCAGGTAGCTAATAGAGGAGCTACAGAGAGAAAACTCGTTACCAAGCGAAGTAACATGTTGTGATGCGGTTGACGGTAATCGGTGCGAAGATCAGAACATCTCATGCACGGAATTCCGGAATAAGGTAACTGATTGCGGAGACAAATAGACAGAGTACGGACTCAGTGATATAAAGCTTTGCTCTTGCACTTCTCACAGCCTCTCCCTCTCTTTCTTTCTGTAGGAGTCGACGACGATGTCTCTCTGATGAAGTGGACTCGATAGAGGTGACGTTGGATCGAGGATAACAGCCGCTGCCACCGCTAAGCGAGCTGCAGGAACATGAACCGCCTAGCCTCTTTCAGGTAAGACCATGTGCATGTGAACGTGGATTTGAACTCCACCCTTTCCAACACCAACCCATCACCGAGACCCGCCAATTTCCCTCGTGGTTGAAACGATGTTGTTAAACTTGTGGTCTATTCTTACGCTACTAACTAATCCTCCATTTGACGCTTCGTTTTCTACTAGGAGCATTGTTGAGTATTTGGGGGACCAAAAATCCATTCCATTCTACCGAACCATGACGGGAACTCGTATTGGAGAGACTTCTAGTAAGCCGTCATCATTACGCGAAGCAACAGCGCTGATACCCCTGCTAATCTCTCGAGAGTGTCGGTCCTTCTTCCAGACTCCGAACGGGATTTTGAACGAGTCCAAAAAATTGCTGCTCAAAGAGTTCAGACACAATCTCACGGAGTTTTATCGGATTTTTGAGCACACCATCAATCCACCATTGAGCCTCACTGTTGATGTTACGAAGCCGAAGAAACTGGGCCAAACTCAGAAGACGAATTTTGAAAAGGGCCTGAAGCCTACCATCGACTGGTAGATGGGTTTAGAATGGAGCAGCGGGGCGATACTTCCCAGTTATTTTCACATAGGGCTCTGGAGAAATGGAAACGAGAGTTCGAAGGGATCCGGCGGACAAAATCTCAAGGAGAACAATGGGGGATAGTCGGTAGGTGGCAGCAACGATGCGGAAGAATTCGCGAGGACTGGTGGCGGTAGCATTGCATGATAAGCAGCAAGGAGGGATGGCACCAATGCGGAATGCTGCAGCTTTATGAGACAAAACAGTTATGAGGATGTGCCGCGACAATGACGCAGTCATTATGCGTCACATATGTGGGTACTCGTTCAGATGGTCAGCTGCACCGGTCTTCCAATAGCCAGGCAGGACAGTGATATTGTTGCCTGAAATTTTCGATCTGATCACGCAAGCGCAGCGCAGTACATAACCTTTAAACAGATGCAATTACTCCTCCACTCTTCACAAAGGATTCCAGCCTACAGTTCTACAATATCGATGTGTACCCTACTGTTCACGCCTCGGTACCAAATTCGAGGCTTGGGACATGTACGCCAGTTGACAGATATAGCGACAGGCGTACGAAAGGTTGGGTTCGTGTCCATTGTGACCACTCTTTCCCAATACTTACTGCTGTAGATTATCGAACGAAAGACTTGATCTTCGTGCCCAGGAAATGGCAAGTCACCAGACTCTACTTACGTTTGCAACCCAGTGGTGACAGCTAAAGTGGCAATAGTTGCAAGGGAATTCCGATGATCGTGACTGAACGCATGAAAACACCATCCCGAGTTTATCATTCGCCTCTTTCGTCACTTCTATAGCAACATTCCGGAAACCTCATTTTCTTACAACGCAATATAAATTCCCTCCGGTAAGGTATTTTGCCTGAAGAGCTACTTTCGCGCAGCTAGCTGGGCTTTGTTGGCATTGCATAATATAAAATCCCAATGCTTGAATCGTGTACTAGCAAGATATTTTCAGAGATCTCAACTCCAACCTAGCGTCCATTTGTCCCAAACCATATTGCACCCATGTCATGCTCTGCGGTCAACTGCATTCAACAATCTTTGCTTTGGATTCAGAATGACTGATCGCACAATGTGGGACTTGCTGCAGCACCCATTAGCAGAAACGTGTTAAGAGACTATCCCGAGTACCACAGGTCCAGACAATGTTCTTGTACAACGGAGGGATGGGTGTATGATCAACGTTGGACGGTGCGGCAGAAGTAACCAGTATTCAAGCGCTTCGGTTGTCTCCAACGAGCGGGCCTCACCCTCAGATCTAACACCAGGATTTGGTCAGATATACAGGAGGGTCTAGACGGTGGTTTTTTGGTGTATGGCAGCAGAAAGATTGAATAAGTATCTATATGGATTTTCAGAAGCGGTCGCCGCTCCGCAGCCACCATTGGCATGAGCCTGTTATCCAACAAGTGATCCTCACGATATTACCTGTTTCGAGACTTTGTTGAGTACTGTATTCATGTTCCTTGTGTGTTAACACAGCGTGGTAGAGCACGCATTCACCAAGAAAAGTTGTATCCGAAACCAATCTCGACGGATGAAGTGCCGTACCAGTTTAGCTTGTGTTCCCTTATACCTTATTTCACAAGCCAGTTTCACGCAGTTTATCTTGCCTGGAATATAGGCTGCGTGCAGAGTCTTCCGACACGGCACATCTACCGTAGAGACGTCGGAACGATGATGGCACATGCCAGGCAAATAGCCGTCTACTATTGTCTGCACCATACATGTGGACATCTCTTCATTCCATATAAATGGGGCACAATACGTTCCACCGTTAACGCGTTGCACCATACCCCAAAATGTATTGCAGGAGAGACTAACTCAAGTTTCTGCCGAACACGACAGCACATCAACCCTCCGTTGATAGTCGATTCGTCAACATACAGTTTACATCGTTCGCTACTCGATGCAAGAAACCGATCGGTGACCATAAACTTCATGCCGATTTCATACGACGATCACGGCAAGATGGACGATGTAATGTGAAGTGGGGCTAGAACTGGTAGTCACGGTATTTGCTTGACGTCAAGACGGCAGTTGGGGGATTGTGAGAATTAATGACATTCCTAGATAAACTATGATATAAAGTAGAGCTCCTGGACCACAGGAATGTCATTTGCCCACTCGAGCACTACTCTTCCTAATCTCAATCAACCAGCAAGGTCCACCTCCATAAAGCACAATGTCTTTCAAATCCGAAAGCGCCTATTCTCTCCCCACACAAAAGCATAGTCATGACATTACTGCGGACGAAATCAAGACGGCCGTGGAGTACTATCAGGCGCAACATGCAGGAATTGCGCCATATTTTCTAGGTAATCCCTACGAGGTGGGCACATGTAACGGAGATTAACAGATGAATACTCCAGGACCTCAAGCTGAGAACCATGAGTTTTTCAAGGAGTACATAAACCAGATTCTGGATGAGCATAAGGCAGCCCGAGAGAGATACCATGGAATCAACGATCCTGATGGAGAAAATGATGGCCTGTTCATCACTCCGGTTATGAAAGAGCACGAGGCGTTTAACTCAAGCCAGAGAAGACTCTCAGAAGAGCTTAACAAGCTCTTCAAGTTGCTCACGGACCACTCGGTTCCTTTTTTTAATCCTCGATACCAAGCGCACATGTGTATGGACACAAGCATGCCAGCCATCTTGGGATATATCACAACGGTTCGTATTTCTCACATCCATCCAGATTTTCTCCCGGTCTTACAGGAGTGCAGATGATCTTCAACACAAACAATGTGTCGCTGGAGGCCAGTCCAGTCACCACTCTCCTGGAGTTGGAGGCAGGAAAACAGCTATGCAAGATGCTTGGGTATCGTCTTGAGGCAGGCGAAGAATTGTCTGGTTTCCCAGGCGAAGTCGAACCAGAGCTGAAGCCGGGAGAGAGAGTTTCATGGGGACACATCACTTGTGGAGGGACGGTAGCAAATCTGGAGGCAGTATGGGCAGCCCGTAACCTCAAGTTTTATCCCCTATCTCTTCGTAACGCTATGGCCCCCGGAGAACCTCTTGAATTCATCACATCCTCCTTCAAAATCACGACATGCCAGGAACCAGACAACCCTAAACTATTTGCATCATGCTCTCCGTGGGAATTGCTCAATCTGACGGTTGACACCATTTTGGAGATCCCTGATAGGTTATACCAGCAGTATGGTATCTCTACGGCTTATCTTGAAGCCGCCATGAAGAAGCACGGCATACAATCTTGTGGTAAAGACGTAATTGGTTAGTAGTCATTTCCCTACCTCTCCCAGATCATTCTGATAGCTTGCAGAAAGGCAATACAATATCAAGCCCATGAAGCTCTTGGTCTCCAATACGAACCATTACTCTTGGCCGAAGGCGTGTGCAATCACCGGAATAGGTTCCAGTAACATGATTGGCGTCAAAGTTGACAACGAGGCTGCCTTGGATCCGAGCCATCTGAAGGAGATCCTTGAGGAACATCTCAAGAACGAGCAAGGCATCTATTGTGTGGTGGCAATTGTGGGATCGACAGAAGAAGGGGCTGTCGACTACCTGAGAGGGATCTTACAGCTCCGTTCAGACTTTCAAAAGAGGGGTTTGTATTAGTCTGTTAGGAGCCGCTATTTAGCCAGCGCTAACAGGCTGTCTAGGTTTATCTTTTGTAGTTCACGTCGACGCAGCATGGGGAGGCTACTTTGCGTCTCTGGTCCCAAGATCCGAACTAGATGACATTGAGACAGTCCCAAGTCTCAGACTGAGGGGGCATGTGGAAGATACGTTCAGAAATATCCGGTGGGCAGATTCAGTTACCATTGATCCTCATAAAAGCGGCTATGTTCCTTACCCAGGTCAGTAACACTACATGTGCTAGCAATAGTTTGGTGTATTGACGCGTTGTAGCTGGCGCTTTGTGCTATCGAGACGGCAGAATGAGGTATCTAGTAACATGGACCAGCCCTTATATCGCAAGGGAGCATCAGCCAGAAAGTATTGGCGTTTTTGGTGTGGAGGGGAGGTGAGTTGTGTTCCATATGAACGCCATTCACTGGTAGCTAACCCATCATTGAAAGCAAACCGGGCGCCAGTCCTGTCGCCGTATATTTGTCCAACTCAATTATTGGTATGCGCGAAACTGGCTATGGAGCACTTCTCGGGGAAGCATTATTCTCCAGTAGTAGGGTAAGAAAGCCAGATTTCGTTACAATACTTGAGTGGAAGCTAACAATTCAAAAGCTCTCTGCTCACTGGGCCGCAATGTCCACAGATGATGACGACTTTATGGTTGTCCCATTCAACCCATTGCCCTCGGAGCGTGACCCGAACCATTCAAAAGCGGACGTAGATGCGGAAAAGAAGTTTATACGCGAACGAATCCTTCCAGTAGAGAATATCGATCTCCTGTCAGACCCTGAAGCCTTACACCTTCTTCGGTACTTAGGCTCAGATATCAGCATCAACCTCTTCTCGGTTAACTTCAAGCTCTCAAACGGCGAATGGAATACGGATGTGGAAGAGGCAAACTATCTCAACAAGAGAATCGTCAAGAGGATGTCTTACGTCGACCCTAATCAGAAACTTAAAGATGTGGATTTATTCCTCACATCAACCGAATTAGAGCAGAATGTTTACGGAGATTGTGCCACCAACTACAAAAGACGACTCGGACTCAAGGGAGAAGCGGACCTATTTGTGATTCGCAATGTGGTCATGTCTCCATTCCCTACAGCGGGCAACTTTGTCGCTAAGCTTGCTGGCATTTTCCGGAAGATCGTGGAGGAGGAAGTCAAGATATGCCAGTTGCGAAATTCCATTGATCCTGCAATTCACAGGTTTGTCGTCCAGGGAACACGTACAGATGATTGTGGCGCCGGAAAGCTTTGTCTAGCATATCAGCCCTTCTTCCACGAAGCAGACTGCCAGGCACAGCTCATTATATCTGCGGATGTTGGGAAGGACTCCATGGACGCATACCTCCACGCTAGAGCCTGCGCAACTAAATACGTCACCTTCCATCTCGAAACTCTAGAGAAGGAACGCCTCCCGGACATTCTTGAGGCCGGATCATTCGCGGCAAAGATGACCAAAGTCGATCTCTCGCGGGAGTTTTGGCAATTAAAGGATGTCTCTGTCACCAATATTCAGATCGTCAAGAATCGAGGCCTGAAGTACCTTGACAGCCAATATCCAAAGGAATTTATGCCCTTCTACATGTATGGAACCGCAGAACCTGGTGACCAACATATCTCGCACATGCTCTTGAAAGCTCCAAATGCCAATCTATGCGCGGACAACATCTCCGTCACCCTCGACCAACCACTTTCTGGACTGGAAAGCCACCTCAAGAATGGATGCATCGCATATGCCACCGATATCTTCGAGAGTTCTCGCCAGCCATTTTCGCAGACCGTCTCCAATCTCGAACACCCCAGCGACAGTTCGTTCTTTTTTGTACCCGGTGCATCACTTGCCATAATAATCTACGCTGACCCATCTCCAGCGGAAGCTTCAGGCCCTGGACTTTTGGAAAATATAGACCTGGGGAATCCACTGGCGAAAGGAACTATTACTCTAAACGGGACGGTCTATGTGGATGCAAAACACATCAACGAAGACGGCCTTGAAGGTTTGCTGTGGGACGGTTCTGGTTGGTCGGTTCCTCCACCACCGCAGAGTGGAAACGACGGTAAGGGAGAGACCCCGATGCCTGTCATTCTGCCGCCGGTTGTGGAGGGAATACATGTTGGCGCAGGGTTTAAGGTGGGGCCGTTGGAAGTGGGGAATCTTTTGAACGCGAGGGCGGGGCATGGGAGGGTTACGGCCAGAGGAAAGATGGCGTTGTGGACGGATGAGGTGAAGGGAGCACTATTCAAATGAGGGCGTTGGAATATCTAGCTAAACCGAAAGTTTCATGTATTAAGACTGTCACTGAGGGGAATCTTGGATGATTGAATGAATTCACGACTTGTGTTCGATATTTTGGCTCCTGTTTTCGTGAGTTACGAATTCAATTTACGATGACGCCCCCACCAGTCCCTTCCACTATCAAACTACGGGTGATCGACCTGATGATTATTTCGGGAAATTTGAATACCCGATCAAGTAGCTTGGTTATTTTCAAAGAATGATTCAATCGCCACATGGTTCACGCGATACAATCGTGCAAAGGTGTTATGCCGATATCCGGGGCTATTTTCCAACTCGCGAATTAGAGTATACGGCTACATATCGGCCAGCGGTAAAAGATGACGTGCTTTCTTTTCTTCGTCATACAATAAATAATAAATACTCTAGTTAAAGAGTGCTTTCGCTTGATCTCAGCCTGTAGAAATGAGCCCTGGGGGGTCCTAGAGGCGCCGGCTGGCGCCACCTTTCCAACCAACAGATTTCTTCGATAGACCCTGCCATTGATTACGCTTGTTAACGGGTAGCTTGCAATTACCAATGTTTCGGATTTTGCGCTCAAGAACTGGTGGAGTTCTGATGGCTACCGATTGAGCTCATGTGAGTGATTTGGTATGACCATTGCTTCCTCTGCCTTTTCAGCTAAGGCTGCTCAGTGGATTATTGAGACGCTTAGTATGGGCTTCAACGAATACTCTATAACTCGTACTTTGAAGCCTAGAAAAATTCCGTAGAGCAACTCCAGATCGCCAAGACTTTGGTCACCATGCGGTGTTCCCTGACATCGTGCTGAGATTCAGCCAATAGGAAGCTGTACACTACAGCGGCTCGGCTTACTTAGCGTCTGCTTTTTTTTCTGGGGTTTAAAGTTTAAAGGTGTTTATCTTCACCAGAACAACCCTAAAATCACCACTACCGAGCCGCTAAATAGAGTATTCGTCACGCAAACCGGGGAATGTTGACGCAAGGTTTCGCCTGTGCAAACATCTACAGATCGCACACTTTGGGAGAATGCAATTGTCTAATTATCTATCGGGGGTTACTCTACATTTGGCTGTAACGTCATTCCGTATCTCCTTAATCACCCGATAGCTGACGACTCAACTTGACTCAAAGCACTGGCGGTGACTCGGCAATCTCTGGCAAAGATTTGCCATATAGTCTCTCGAGAACTCAGGAGGTTAGAAAACTCGAAGTTCGAGTATAACTGATCGCTGTGGAGTGGTACATCTCGTGTCACTCTTCTCGAGGTTTAGGGTTTGTAATACCACAGATCCTTCTCCCACAAGGCAAAAGAAACCAAAATGAGTGAATATATCCGAAAAACTACTCCAGCGTAAAGCATTCGTTAATATGCAGCGATTGTACAATGTACATGCAGCGACCTGGCAACAATTTCCTACTCTTGTAAGTAACCGTAAAACCTGCACCCCCCACCCCACCTCCCATTGCGCCCTGCGCATTTTCTCATATCCAACCAGCTCCGAAAGAAGGTAACTCATCCTCAAACACACCACCCATCCCCTGCCAAATCTCCTGCTCGTATTCGCTCGCCCGAAACCGTTGTAACCCCCGCGACATCATAAACTGCTCCTCCGCATCGCCCAGATTCATCCCCGCAATTTCCTCCGTCATCTCGGCAACCTGTGCCAACTCTGCTCCAAAGGGATGTTGTCCGCTGAGGCCTCTTGCTGAATGTAGTTCTTTGGGCGGCTGCGTTGTAGGTGGCCATCCAGTCTTGCGGGAACTATTCTTCGGCGGGGGAGGCATGGATGGGTGTCGGGGGCGGGACAATGAAGAAGAGGACTTTTTAACATGTCGAGTGCTCTGTGACCGAACTGGCTGTGGAGTCTCAATACTGTGAAAATACGTCGATAGGTGGTTTGTCGGCAGCGGCGAGTCGCTGTGATCTGAATCATCTCCGAACGATAATGGCGACAAAGGGCTCTTCATCGATGTTGGCGAGCCGGAACCGCTCGAGTTGGACGATATCGATCCTTGAGACAGCGAATTTCGCAGCGAGGGTGCAGTGTAAGAAATCATATTTGTTGTCGACAACAATGCTACTGGTGCGGAAATCTTATTCTTCGAGATCGAATGGCGCTTTGAATCTTCCATGGATGATAAAGAGCTGAACCCATATCTGGAACTCTTCTTGGTGATGCTGCGTCCGAGAGACATGTTGACAATGTAAGAGTTCGAAAGCTCTCAACTCAGGGAAGAAAGAGCGTTATAAGGCGTAAGTATCGCGTCGCAGAGACGAAAATACGACTGGGAGCTAAATGGGAGGACAGCGGGAACCGTTCCTGTGGCAGAACAAGCAAACGTCTGAAACAGTTACTGGCGCAGCACAACTCGGTGACGTGGATCCGAGTCGGGAGCACACAAGGGAAGCGTAAAGTATCCCTTAACCTTTATTTCTCCCTAGAGTGGGGGACGATGAGTGAAAATACAAGGGAGTGCGGGGTCCGTCAAGTGACGATTCTTTTCCCGAAGTGGTGTGAGCGGATGCTCGTGCGTGTAATAATTGGATTTGGATGTCTGGAGTTTTGGACCCTGGCTACTTCGAAGGAATGTGGTCGACAATATAATAATAAGTGCGCAGACGGGGAAGACGCTTGGGATGTGTGCTAAAGACAAGTCCAATTGACCGGTAGCAGGGCAGAGGCACGAATTTTCGAAACCGCGAAAGAAGTGAATGACGCCGCCGTTGGCTAGCAAGGCAGTGTGGGTATTCCTGCTCGAGCTCTTTCGAGAGGCGAGTAATGGGTGTTTGATGAAACTTGCTGAGGACCAATACTAGCAAAAACGAAGGTGATGCTCAAACCGACTGCGCAGCGTAAGGAGCGATGCTGGTTGATCGATGTGAGTGGGAAGAAGGGACCGAGCCTGCGGACGGAAGAAGAGAGGGAAGAAAAACGGGAAACCACAGCAGGAACGGTTTGTCAGAAGGGGGAAGATGTATTCATGTATGGTATGCAGAATGAGTATGGAATGGGATGGGTATGGGTCTGGTATGTGTAATGTACAAGAACAGAAGGCGCATGGGAGAGAGGGGGGTGGAGGGGGTTTGTTTGGTGTTTGGCTTGTCTGTGTTGGTTGGCTGCGTAGTGGGCCGTCGGAAAAAAAGAGTATTTACGCAGGGGCCAGGTCGCGGAGGCGATGCCCCCGATCCCTTGATCATCGCGAGATCCCTGTCTCCACGATGCCCAATTGTCGTCGCCATCCAGAGAGCGTTGCACAACCAGGTACGTGGTGCTGGATTTTTCCCCCAAGCTTTTCCACTACCTAGTAGCCATCAAGAAGGTGCCTGTTCTCTTCCCAAAATCGCGCTTTTGATGGGAACGGCGTCAATCCTGGTGTTGGTGGGCGGTACGTTTCACCTTCACCTTCACGTTTCGGGTTTATTGTTCGTGCCAGCCAGCCAATGAGAAAAGGGGCCAGCCCACTAGCCATAGTCCGAGCGCTCTACGGGCCTGGGCAGGTTGTCTGTTTTCAGAACGTCGCTCCTACCGAGGAAGTTTTGTTTTGTCTTGAGAGACCGCTGTGACCGTCACTCAGCTCGTCGTGGACAACAGGCGTCGCAGATGAATAGGGCACGAGATATTTTATCTTTCGGGCAGCGAATGGCAATGGGGATATTGCCATTCCCAATTCGAGGTTGTCGCAACAAGAAGGTTGGCCTTCACCTAAACAACCCGGCATTTCTCTACCCGCCACTAACCACACCGTTTTTTGCCACTAGCCAATCGATTGGGAGGCAAAGTCTTTCAAGGCATTACAATGCTTACTCTCTGCAGTACCCCGACTTCTTGTAGAACTGCAGAATGAGACTTTGCCTTCATAGTCACGTGCTTTGAGCGGTGTCCCTCGGCATCAAAAGTTTCTGGAGTCTGGTCAGGAATCGCGTACAGAGTTAGGTCCAAGCAGATGCCAAAAGACATCCAGAACAAACGGCGATTAATCGCCACCAGGCCTGCTTGACATTCATTGTTCCCAACCACAATGCAAGCGAGCAACAAAATTCATTCTAGAACATTGGATAACCACCAAACTCCAAAGTTTTGCCACATGCCATCAAATCCAAACCGCTACTGTTCCTTATCCTTGATGCCATACTCCTTTCTTAAGCTCCTTACTGGGTAAAGAACATTTGGCGTCACAGCAGCCAACAGCTCCTCGTTGAGGTCTACAGTCTCAACAACGCGTCTCTCAACGCTGCGCGCAACATCCCCGTTTGACGCAGTCCACTCGCCAGTCTGGTTGAGCCAATACTCGCCCAGCAACGGACTCGCACTATCGACTGGGTCCACTGACACAAAAACCTTGTTGTCGACAGTATTGACTGCGGTGTCAATGAAATTCCCAGGCAAAGAGAGCGTAGATGTGTGCTTGAGACTCCTGGAAGTATGAGTGAAGAGGAACAGGGCTGGAACGCTCTCAATTCCCACGAGAATGCCATGGATCGAGGGTACTTCCCAAAGACCGCTTACGGCGAACTTGAATAAACCTTCCTCTTCTTCCTGTTCCGCTTCGGCCTTCTCCCCAGTCTTGGGCACAAATATTTTCGCGTCCGGCCCCAGAACTGCCACCACCGGTGCCACCAGATCCACTTTCTCAACCACCTTCCCTTCTCTCCAGTTCCACACAAGCAAGTACTCATCCCCACCACCTGAGATAAGCGTCGTAAGCTCCCAACTAGGCGCCAGCATTGTCTTTACAAACTGTGTGTGACCCAGACAGAATCCCTCGATGATGAAAGATTGAGGGTATCTAGTGATACGGATATGCTCGTCGCGATCACTGGTGAGTACCCATGTTTTCTCCTTACTTGCCGTGTGGGGATGGTCGGCGGGCAATGTTATAGTGAAAAGTGAAAGCAGCATCGAAACATGACCGAGAACGAAATCGTGGGTAAATGGGATGTTGTAGTCAACCTGGAGGCGTTTCCGACGTTCCGCCGCCGCTTGTTCGCGGGCACGGTGAGCTCTTTGCTTCTCAAGGTGGCGCTCTTTCTGTTCTTCGCTTTCGTACACCTTCTTCGGCTTGCCTGATTCCTCGATAGTCATTTCAACATCATGCACAGACGTTCCCGTGGCCAGTGATGATTCGGACGTGAGACTCGGTTTTAACTGAGAGTTGGAAGCGGGAGGAAACAGCGGTAATCGAAATACATCGCCAAATTTGTCGGCGCAGAGAATCTTGGTGTCATTCTCAACGAGACCAAGGTCAACAATGCGTTTAGGTAGATGTCTGGCACAGTTCCCATCAACTGACTGTTCTGCGGCGTAGAGATCAGACCACATCACCCATCCGAACTCACCTCGCGCTCAGCACCTCTAGCTTCCCATCTTCCACCGAAAACACAGTCACGGCCTTGTCCTCACTTGTAGCGATAACGACGTACTTCCCATTGGCAGTCGTCAAGATCTTCGAAATCGCATTGTTGGACACTGTTCCGGCGAACAATGAGAGACGTGTCCTGTCGGACTTCTTCTCCTTTTTCCCGGGTTTAGGCGATGCAATTATTTCCTCCATCTTACGCTTCTTTTTCGGATTTGCGTCGGTATCATTTTCCCCTAAAATTTCTGCAACTGTGGATTTGGTGGAGGGGACCTCAGACGACGATTGGGGTGCTGTCCAGGAAGATAGTAACGTGCCGGCTGAAGCATCAAAAACGTGTAGCGAATTCGAAGTAGCCGTGTAGAGGCGCGAGGTGGCCGGACAAATATGTAGGCGTTGAATTGGATGACGCATCTTGCTTGGTGAAATGAAGTTCACGAAGACTTGAGCACCTAGCAGTAGCCCCACTATGTCTACATCACGTGACTTGTCCACAAAGCCACGTCTTCCGCGCCAAGTCGGTCTATATGTGGCAATGCAGGGTGCAGGGTTTCTGGCTTGGCAGAAAAGTGCGAATGATGGGTTATGTCGAAGAGTGATTGACCATGAGCTCGAAATGCCTTCATCACACCTACCAAAATCTGATACCGCTATGCTAGCTAGTTTTTGCTCCGACCCGGAGAACAAAGACAGATAGAGAACACCCGGTGCAGCATCGATGACAAAGATGTCGAACAAAGGAAAGGAGCACAGTCCCTAGCGATCATCCAGATCTACTCAGTTTGGTCATTCTCCACAGAGATTGCGTTTGATTGCCTCTGACTTTTGCAATAGCACCTGCTCATGAAGAGATCGACGATATTGACTCGGAGAGAAGCCGCAAATTCAGACGAACCAACAAACCTGTGAATGGAGACATACTGCGGACGTCGGAGTGTCTGTCAAAGCGAATGGGAATCTGCCCCACAAGACGTTCACCTGACAGCATTTGGTTAACCTGCTGGATAATGTCAATTCGCAGAGACGTCGCGGGCTAGACAGACTGGTAAGACTGTGAAAGAGGCATGTCTGGTACATCGAGTGTCGATCTGTCAGCTTGGTTCTTGACTGCACTGGGACGTTGCAAAGTCGCACCCACATACACCACCTACAATCACCCTACCATTCCTACACCAATAAAGACTTCAACAATGCTCTATTTCTCAGGGTTCACCTCAACTCGTCCATTGAAGCGTCAAGTGTCCTTAATTGGAAGATTTAGAATAGGAGATGGCATGATACCAACAGCTCGATTGCTGACCGGTCAAGAATAGACCAAGATACGAGGTATTGGTATGGGTTAATATAGGAGAAGAAGACTAGTATGCTTTTGATATCACTTAGATTTCCTCTCTCAGTATAATTGGACGTAACAATGATCAGGTTACTCTTATTAGCGTGCGGTGTACGCATTCGGCCCTTATTACCAGTGGGGGGATAGATGTCTGACGTGCCGATATTCTGCCGTATAATCCAATCCAGATCTGCATTCAGTATGCCCGGGTTACCTGGCCCTGATTCTATTACTCCGCCTTCGCACAAGGTGGTACCGGGTCAGAATCATATAGCCTTTGGACTCTGGATACCAGCGGAAAGCGACGCCTCCGACACCGTTTCGACAAGGCGCATGCTGTTGGCCAGGGAATCGCTTATGTACCGTCTTGACAGTCTGCGAGAGATTCTATTTCCACGGGACTGCAGCGATTGCTGCTTCTTGGACATGTTTGACCAAGTTAAACAACCTACGGTGTTACCCAGCAATGACACCGTCTCTGACATATTTGATCACATCATCGATGTACAACCACCCGCACCTGGTATGCACTTCGCAATTAAAGGTGCCGCCCAAATACTCTCGGGTGCGCTAAACGATACACACGCCTCCGTGATGGCAAAGATTCGACGCTCGGCGCCAAACTGTTACATGTTTGGACCACCGCAATTTATTTAGTCCTGGGATCCCCGACTTGGTCTTAGGTAATTCAATCGACGAACCGAGGGATGCTATACTACCTGCACACGACTTACATGTGGAGTATGGGGCCCGTCAGGGTCCTGAGACTACAGGACACTGAGGTTTTGGCTCGCCGAATCCACTGAGTTAGGCATGTGTGCTTCATTGAGTCCACAATGTCAATCCATGCGTCTCTAACGCTCTACCGCGGTAACGGTTGTAGACAACTTAGGTGCTGGAATTGAGTTATCAAATGCTCGTTTGGTCAAGTTTCATCATGCCTGCGCCTTGGTATCGCATGCATCTGGTGTGGGAAATATATTGGAGGAATACAATGAAATGGAGTCTCGAGCGAGGACAGCCGTCTGGCAGGAAAGGATTCTCGGGCTCACCTGGAGAGCCTGGTGCGTTGAAAAACTCTTGATTTCGCCATTGACAGTATATGTTGGA
Organism: Wilcoxina mikolae CBS 423.85; assembly: GCA_014904905.1. NCBI lineage: Eukaryota > Fungi > Ascomycota > Pezizomycetes > Pezizales > Pyronemataceae > Wilcoxina > Wilcoxina mikolae. Next base: position 404,822 of record MU122166.1, on the reverse strand, counting down.
TTGCCTTATGAACAATAAGGCGACCATACCGATATACCGTTCGCCATTTGCGGATTATTTATTGCTTGTGTTGATAATTCGATATCGATATGGGTTCTATGATGTGTATGTTCAAGTACTCTACCTCACGTTGATTGCAAATCTCGGACTCTTCTAGATTGACGGATTCTTAATGGTGATGATACGAGATAGGAAGATTTACAAGCGGGTTTGTTGCAGTTTGTTGGATATAGATCCATGGAGATAAGTATTCTTCATTTCGTTATTGTTTCTATGGCGTTTTACATCTGGGATTTCATACTGATTATCTTTACATTGTCAATGCATTGTTGCATGCTGGTGTTTCATCTTCATCTTCGCGTCTGTCTGTAAGTTCCACACGACGTTGATGAAAACGATCGCATCTCGGGCGTAAAAATACCTCCGAGACTAGATACTCGGGATAGCCGATGTTGGATGAACACGTGCTTGGCGGGCACTTGTTGCTTTAGGTTTTCGTTCTCCAGATTTAGAGTCCGTCCTAACAGCTTTCGGCCTCCGTGCATCACCAGTGACAATAATCAGGGAATAAGGGAAAGAGGTCCACTTTATGGATCGCAAACACACTCTCCAGAACTATTTTTACATGATAGTTCATGTTCATGTAAAGTTGCAGGGAATAGCTGCATCGATTTTTACAAGCCCACGAATTCGGCCCTAAGGACCGAAGAAGCTCTCATGGGGCAACTCCTCCCGGGTAGTCCTCTCCGACGCTGCATACGAGTGCAAACTCATGCCGGTGGGTCTCACGGCGTGAAGCAAAATTTGGAGCGTTTTATAACGAGGATTTACAGTGCTGATAAAAAAAATACGAAGAGTCTTCGAAGCAACCCTGTTATCCATTTATTTACGAGACGTTTCAATGTTAACTGCGATCGACACTGGCTCAACCGAGTACTTCAAGTGGAAACGGCCCGCCATCTGCAGCTTTGAACAATCTACAGAAAGATATCAACAGTTGGATAGCCTCCCGTGGCTGGCGTAATTTGTACATTGCACGTAGGGAGTTGTCGCCGTTGAAATTGATCCATTGATCGGATGGATTGGATGAATCCTGTTGCCGGATTTTGAGGCGCTGTCAAGAAAGTCTTCACAGTCGTGAATGTAGAGCACCTGTCCAGAATGCCAAAGAAATAAGGACCTGCATATACTGCAGGTCGCTCAGGCATATATTTATTTAGTCCCTGCGGAAGAGGCCGGGTAGGCACTGGTGGAAGGTACGTAGTTGTGCAGATCTGATGTCGCACGAGCGCTGGTTCCAATTTTGCACTCTGAAGTAGCGCATGAAACCATGCGCCGTCCAATAGTCAGAGTGTGTTCCTAGACGCAATCTCCTTGTAGAAAGACACTCCAAATACACAGTAATCATGGCCTTTCTGGATCACCAACCAACCTACGGCGCGTACGCTTCATGCAAGTTCTGCAGCTGGTCAGCTTCAGTTGGTTGGAAGAGGGACGGTCAATTGAAGGATCGTGGGGTACATAGGCTGGTTCACTGTTCTTATTCAGGGGAACCTTGACATTGGTATTTACAGTGGCTGATGCACAAGGACAACGTGGATCACGAAGAGATGAACGGTTTGAGCCGAGTTTAATACGGCCAGAATGCTAGTAGAATAGGTATAATTCTGCGAGCACCAGTATTATTTAGAGGAAATTGGTTGATGGAGAGCAATTGATCGCCTATTTCGAAAGCAGGGAGTGGCGTGCCGACGGTGGGGATATATGTAAGGCCAGAGATTCCAAATTCCGGCAAAAAAATGCCCATCTCCTTACTTTCTCAACGCTGTCGTTGTCGATAGTTTACCCCTGGAAATTCTACATGGGCGTGACACTTCGACCCCTCGCACCTCTCCTCGTCTGATTTGACCTCACCGCCATATCACATCACCACATTATCGCATCACCGCATCACCACATCAGTGCTATTACTATAACCACCACAGTCGCTCGCTTCCGTATATCCTCAGATTGCTATTTCCAGACGAACGGCGCTGGCACGTCCTTGGCTTCTTCCAACTTCGATGCTTAGATCCTGTGATCAGCTGCCCACATCTCAGTTCCACTACCTCCTCCACCTCCGCGACGGCCCCCTGCATCACCTGTTTTCCAACGTTCTTTCAGCTTTTCCAACACCAGAGCGCCATTCTTTTGCCGTAGCATGCGCAGCAGTTAACCGCACACTCCAGAGTCTTCTAGATCCAACAAAGCATCCGATTGACGTTCCACTCGTTAGCATTGACCCCCGCTCCTTACATTACCATTCACGGATTCGCCTTTGCTGCATTGATTTGCACCTCTTGCTGGTATTGATAGGATATTTGAAGGCGTGCGCTTAGTTCCTCCAAAGATGCAAACGCGCCAGCCACAGCGGTCACAGCCTGAGAGGGCTCGTACAGAAGACACTCAGGGCCCGCATAGTCGCAGTCGTTCGCCTGGAGAATTCACTCCCGAAATCAGCCCACTCGATGAATTCATCCACCGGGGCCGACTGCTCAAGAAGGAGCTTCAATATACCGAGCGCAGAGCACCGCCGCGGAACTCTTCAAATCAGTACCGGGATCCACATTCGGGCAGGCCTGGCTATGCAGCTCCAATCAATGAAGATAACGACTTTCCAATGCGCTCTAAAGATGCTCCGAGCGACCAGAGAGCAGAGGCAACACCAATAGTTGAATTACGGATGCCCCGGTTTAGCACGATTACAAATGATAGTTTTGGAGATCGGGATAGTATGTATTCAAATGACCGCGATTCATCTATTATGGGCGCATTTTCGTTTGGGTTCAATGCTGCGAATCTGGATCCCCCAGACATCCAAAGCGCTCCCAAAACCGTAAAGCAAGAATATAGCGAAGGAAGAGATTCGGTTAGACCTACTATCTCGCATTCGCAGTTGGATGAAGATGTACAATATGCACAACGACCTCAGGTACCGAAGCCTGCATTCAACCCTGTCCGTACATCAGTTAAGCCAATGATATCGTCTGTCGACGACGATGACTACGACGACGATATCAGTCCAAAGGAAAGCTATTTTCCTCAAGACAGTGATCCGAGGCAGAGAGAAAGACGAGTCAGTCCTGGACCTTCTTCAAGGCGTCCTTCTGAGTACTCTCGAGCGCAATCTCAACCTCCACCCCGCAATCAACGGCTACCGGTTCGTCAGGCTTCAGGCGAAAACCGCCGACAGCCATCCCCGAGAGTGGACCCGACACATGCCGGAAGACAGTATGTGCCGTACCGAAATGGCTCAACGTCGTCTAGTCCAACAGGTTATGGCCCGCCTTCAAGACAGGGTTCTGCGGAATCCGGGAGGTTCCCACCGCCAGCTCGAACTGGTTCGGGGCATTCAGACCGATTGCGACCTGTCCGGCATGATTCTAGAGGTGCCGATAGGCGATATGGCCCACCGAGTCGGCAGAATTCCAACGAAGCCGAAACATATGTACCATATCGACAAGGATCAGGGGATTCTATACCCGTCAGACAGAGTTCAATGGAAGGTGGGCGTGGCATTCAGCGTAATGCACCATCGCCTCAACCTCCTTCTATTCTTCCAATGATATCAGATATAAGATCTTTATCTCCGGATGATACGACTGAAGATCAACAAGTTACGACACGAACACCGCCATCACCCTTGCCCTCGCCGCCAAACCCTTGGTCAATGGAACGTAGTCCATCATCTGCTTCCGATGCCAACTCTATGTACTCTGTCGGTGGGACGCGATTGCCTAAACCTTCATTTAACTTTTCGCGACCGCTCAGTGCCCGGCCATCCGTAGACTCTCAACATAGGCCATCAATCGATATTCCACCCAATCACTCAGGGCAAGATTATTATAACGACACACTCCCTACGCCTATGAGTATGTCTGAGGAGGCTAGAGACTTTTACAGTGATAATCCAGGACCGGCGCCTACGTATGTGTATACCAAATTTGATCTCCCCCGGGGCCGTACGGTAGGGCGCGAATCAGTTATATTTCAAGATTCGCATCCAGACATTCCAACCCCAGATGTTGAAATGCGCCAGCAGCCATCCAACATCAGACCCACAACTTCATCGGGGCCGAAAGGTAGCAATCTACAGCCACCACCACTACAACGCCTCCAATCAGCCCCAACACCCAATTCGCCTCGTCTCTCCCCCTCACCTTCCAGTAACCGCCCTGCGGCGCCTCTCGGACCTCCCGCCTCTTCTGGTGGACCACCTAAATCACCCCACTTGCACGTTACTCCTGCCGCAAACCTCGATCCAGATGAGCACTTAAAGATAGGCATCGACTTGCATGAGAAGGGGTCGCTCCAGGAATCAACATATCACCTCCGCTGCGCCGCACACGCGGGGCATGCTACGGGAATGCTCCTGTACGCTCTAGCTTGTCGCCATGGCTGGGGAATGAGACCGAACCAGAAGGAGGGAGTAAGTTGGCTGAAGAAGGTGACCGAGCTTGCCAGTAGTGAGGTAGCAGATGACGAGAAGGGAAATAGCAATGTCGCCTACATGGAAAAGAAAGGACGACGTGCACAGTTTGCCTTGAGCATTTATGAGCTGGGAGTGAGCCATCTGAACGGATGGGGGACTGAGATGGATAAGGGGCTAGCGCTGAATTGCTTTGAGATTGCAGGCAGTGAGTATACATCAAGTCTATATCGTTTACCCGAGTGATGCTAACTGCTATGCCTACAGAATGGGGTGATCCAGATGCGCTCTCGGAGGCTGGATTCTGCTATGCCAATGGTGTCGGGACCAAGAAAGATATGAAGAAAGCGGCCAAATTCTACCGGATGGCTGAGGCAAAGGGCGTTAATATGGTCGGCAATAGCTGGATCTGGAAAGATAAATATCTTGATGACGAAGACAAAGCTGTCAAGATGAAGAAGGCGGGCGGTACCGCCCCTACTGGGAAGAAGGAAGGTGGGCTCTTTTCGAGGAAGAAAAGTACGCCTTCGTAGCTGAGGGTGAATTTAACGACCTTTTCTTTTGTTTTGCATATTCATTTCGGCTTTTAGGGTTTTTATCTTTTGTCTCTTTGAATGTACCTATACCATTCCTGCCTGCCATTCTAGTCCATACTTTTTTACCGATTTTTTTGTTTTGTATTAGGTATCTTTGCCGCCTTCTTCCTCTTCAGCTTTTTATATTCTTCTTTTCTTACTTCCCAAAGCTCTTCTTATATGCCTATATTAAGCAGGATTCTTAATTTGTAGTTTTTATTGTATGTTAACACCTTTTTAGGCCTGTGTTGGTCTTGTTCGCTCGCTCTCTTCATTTCTGTTGCGTTTTACCTTTGTATACTTTATATTCCTTCCACTCTGGTGGCATTTATACTTTAGGGTCTTCATTTTCATTCTCCTCCTTTGTGTATAGACTTTTTTTCTCACCATTTGTTTTTGGGAAGTATGTGTTTTTTTTACTGTGTATCTATCGAGCCCGTTGCATCTGAAACAAAACAACAATGTTGTGCATGTTTCAATCATGATAATTTAATAGGGGAGTTGGGGGGAGTTGGGGGGAGTTGGGGGGGGGAATCTTGCACCCCAGATACTACTTACTCTAAGCACTTTACCGTGCCATGTTATTGTATTGATCACACAACTGGTCCCCAGATCTGGTTGGCATATTGAACTTGTGTGGTCAAAACGCGGGCACATCACAGCGGTCACAACTTCTCACTCGGCATATTTTCAATAGAGGTCCCGAAAGTTCGCGAATGAGATTGAGAGAGACGGCGACCAGTTTAAACCGTCTATATTAGGCAACACTTTAGGGTATATACACACGCCAGAGGCGAGATTAGAGCCCCAGCACACCTCGATTACCGTCAGACCACCGTTCAGACCCCGTCTCAATCCTGGCAAAACAATTTCGATTTCTCTTTCTCTCGGGATTCCGTGCCCAGTACGTTCACTGGCCGGGTAGTATAATAGTGACAGGACTCGGACGCTCCTATTCTAGTATGGAATACTCTACTCTGGTGCTGTGGAAGCACCGGGAGCGTGGAAACTGAGATTACAGTCAGTGCACTTATTTTTGTGGGTAACCAGATGAGGCTTTACCAATATTGTGTTCCTGGCGACCCAAATTGTTATCAGTGGTGGGGTTGTTTGCCAGTACAGGGGCTTAAGCTTCTAAGCCCGAGTATATGGTGGAGGAGCATGCCTCAATGTCATCACAATGACCTCGTCAACTCGAATGGCTATAATTCAGGTCTATTCAGCAACGACCTAGTCAGGAAACCTCCCGTTTTATCTAGTAAGACATGTAAATACAAATATGCACCCGTACCCAACCAACCAAACCAAAAACAAAAACAGAACCCAGTAATTAAACAATTGCAACCAAAAAAAAAACGAAATGCATGACCGGAAAAGTTAATGCTACATACAACTCTCACCATATCCAGAGAAGCCGAACGATATCATATCAACCTCGGTGAAGATTTCTTCTTCGCCGCACTGTCCTCAGTATTCTGCTCAACCAACCCAATACTCCTCCCTCTCCTCCCCAGCGCCGAGACCTCCTCGTCATCTTCCACATCATCATCGCTCGTCTCATCCCCCATCAAGATTCCCAGATCTTGTTCCACATCCTCTCTCATATCCTCAAAATCCTCATCAGGCACCACCAACAGGCCCTCCTCCTCAACTTCCCCCCTTGCACGCTCCTCCGCCTCTAACTGCGCCGGTCGCTTAAGCGTGCGCTTGTAAATAATCCAACCTGTAAGGACACCCAGAATGATCCCGCCCGCGATGGAGCAATAATTCAACGCTTTCGTCTTCCCATCCATTTTCTGTTCTGCGGCGGCAAGAATCGCAAGCCGCTGTCCGATCCATATATGAATCATGAGCTTTGGTGTTGCAAGTGCGGTGGCGAAGGTGAATGCCAACGGCGTGACGGTGGGGAAGGTTGATACCGCGCCGTTGGAGATGGAGTAAGGAAGCGGGCAAAGGCGGATCATGCACAGTAGCTTGAGGCCATCATGTTTTAGTGTCATACTTAGCGCTTCGAAGCGGCGGTCGGTCGATACCACCCTCCGAGTAAAATCCCGGAAAAGGTGTCGACACGCAAGGAAGGCAGATGTTGACCCTATCACCGTGGCTGAGGCAACGATAAACCAGCCGTTCGGGTAGCCGTAGACAAAACCCGCCAGTGTGACGGAGGTAGAGTAACCAATCATGGGTGGGAAGGCGGAAAAGAAACACACGGTGAATATGATCAGCCACCCTGCAGGCCAGCTGCGGAGTTTACTAGATATGGGCAGCATTGCGGCAAGGATCTGGGTATGAAATACCAGTGTGAGAATGCCAAGAGTGATTGATATTAAAAGGAGTGTGGAGACGAGGAGCTTCTGCAAGAGTGTCATAGCTTTGAACCGTTTTCGTGCCCATCGTGACAGCTTGCGGAACCGCGTTTTAGCGGCGGCAAGACGGGTCTTCTTAGATCGCCGAGAGGAAGCGATGCTGCTGCTCCGGGGGCGTGACCAGCGTGGCAACTGGGGCGGGTGCTCATCGGCAGGAGAGTAGAGGACGCGGGAGTGTCGGGGGATTTCTGACATGATGGGTGAGGCGGGGGGGAGGTGGAGGATGCGGAGGCGGAGGAGGTGGTGGAGAGCTCGTGGAAACCGCCACGGTGGATGATGATTGAGTTTCGTATACGACGAGGAGGATGGTGTAAAGTGACGGTGGATAGTTGTTGATGTGCACTTGAATGTTGGTTTGGTTGGTTTGTCGAGTGAGGTAAATGGAAGGAGCTGACTGGTTGGGTGAATATCCCCGCGCTGACGTTGGTCAGGTACTCACAGTATGTAAAGTGGTAGCTGGAGCTGCCGGCGATGATGTGAGCTTGCACAGTGGCTCGGCTGAGTTGACAAACAGGCAGAGCTCTCGGTGCCAGACAGGAGTGCTCTCTACGGCATCGTCCTGGAGAGTAACTCTATTGAGGAGTCGTACACGTACGCATTCGCAAGCCGCCAAGCCGCGCATGCACGTGTACGGCAAAGTCACTGCGCCACAGGTAAACCATTTTAAGTACAGGGTTAGGTTTAAGTCCCGTTTGTAAGGCTACACTGCGCAGGCTGGATGTCACTTCCTCCATATAGTTCCTACTCGAATTGATCCACCACTGTATAAGTACCACAGTTTAAATTCTTAAGATCTTGAGTACTGATGTGTAACATAGGAACTAACAAGGAACACGAGTCGAGACGGGGGCATTCGAGCTCTCACAGACGGCTCGCAACTTCCATGCCAAACGGCGGCGTTTAAATGCCCCTCCTATAGGACCCAGGATCTATTTACTAGTTACAGAGAACATCCTGCTATTTCGAGGGCATCAGCCTCCTGCCTCTCCCCATTCGGTGAGAATATATACCATCGGTAATGAAGCATCCCGGAAGGCATTTTGCTTTTCCACCATTGATGGTGGAGTATTTATGAAGCTCTGGAATGCAACCAAATAGCCGGATGAGATGCTGCGACGAGAACACCGGAATCCGTTTCATCCTTACGATTACTGAACGTAAGAGAGGAAGTACAGCATACCCAATACTCGGACTACTTATTGGCATTACCAATTACCCCCATTGATTATATGAACATGATACAAAGCTCTTTTGAAGCGAGTGTCAAAGCTCATGGTAGACTGGATCGATTAGGACCCGAAGGTGACATCCTTCTTTCCAGACTTTTTCGAACAACTTGAAGCGTTGGCATGGTTGAACGGGTGGTTAATAGTTATCAAAAGAAACCCCGTTTCTTACATCTCGCGTTGTCCTTTGTTCATGCTTTCTAGCTTTCCAACAAACACTTTATCAAGTCCCCACCTTTCTGGGCCCGGTAGACCCCCCATCTGAGGGGAACATTTTATTGCACCGGGGACTTTAAAAGTGCAACATGCATTGAATTCAAACCGCTATCTCGGCACGATATAAGCCCGACTGTTAGTCACGGTTGAACGCTCACCTGTCGAATCACTGTGAAACACCGATCCAAACTATCCCTAGCCCTGGTCCACTGCCACCGTAAACGTTACACAGCTCCACCACTGCAACTCCCCAACCTTCATTAGCAATCAGTCTTCTCCCCACTTCCAGCACTCTCTTTGAGGGACACGTGCTTACGTACCTTCTACCGGCGAACAGCCAGCTTCACAAGTTCCTTGACTCTCCCCCATCCCTCTCCAGCAACTGCAACAACCACCTGCACGATGCCCGCCAGAAACGCCGACCAGCTAATTGGCACCTACACTCACCTCCCGAATTTTGCTCGCCCCCAGCATGCTCTACAAACTCTACGCCGTCTCGCGTCCCTCGTAAAACCCATCATGCTCTCACACAGCTTCCACGTCGGCACACTCTCGGAATTCTACCCCGCTGAAACAAACCTTCTGGGCCTCAACATCAACGGCGGGGAGAAAATCTGTATCCGTCTCCGGGCCTACTACGACACCAGCACCTTCCTCCCAGAGGAGCAGATCGTCAGAACGATGCTTCACGAACTCACCCACAACGTGCATGGGCCGCACGACGAGAAGTTCTACGGTTTCTTAAAGAAGCTCGAAGAAGAGTATTATGCATTGCGTGCGCGCGGCTGGAATGGGGAGGGGTTTTATAGTGAAGGGAAAAGGCTTGGGGGGAGGATTCCGCTGGGTTTTGGAGACTCGAGACGGCGGAGGGCGCTGAAGGCCGCAGAGGAACGTAATACTCGAGCCCAAGGCTACGGGCAGAAACTTGGCGGTGGCGGCGCGGTTCCAGCCCCGTGGAATCGGTATTTACTACGGGAAACGCTAGCCTCGGCGGCGGAGCGGCGGCTGCGGGATAACAAAACGTGTGGACGGGGCAATGTGGCGCTGGGAGAGAGTAGTCGTAATGGATTTGCGACCAAGGCGGAGGAGGATGATGCGAATGACCAGGCGATTTTGAGGGCGCAGATTGAGATGATCGAAGAGGAAGAGAGGGATTGGAGAGAGGAGGGTGGCGTGGTGTGGATTGATGATGATGATGCTCCTGGACCTTCAACGAAGCCCCCAGCGAGTACAGCGGCTGCCGGAAATGCGGGAGGAGAGTGGAGGTGTAACCTCTGTACACTCATCAACGAACCAACTTTCCTCTGCTGCGATGTATGCGGTAGTCAGCGACCAGGACCATCAGGATCATCGGTACCACCGACACCACCACGACCTCGACAGCGAAAATCAGCGCCACCGGCAAAGAACCGGTTCCTGAGTAAGGCCTCGGAAGCAATCCTTGCGGCTCCGGAGAAGAAACCGGAACAGAAGTGGTGGTCATGCCATCAATGCGGGCTGATGAATGAAGAGATGTGGTGGACGTGTCAGAGTTGTGGCGTTTTTAAGTTGAAGTCTTAAATCGCCGGCAGAAGATAGAGGGGGAAAGAAGGAGAAAATGGGAGGAATTCTTGAATTTTTGCACTGCGTCTGGGTTTTGATGATGGTGTTACGGATATTATGGCTGATTTTCATGGTGGTCTGCTCTTGCGTTTTTGTTTGCGCAGCAAGCGGGTTTAGACGATGTTTTGGGGTTCTCATTTTTACATATTTCGTACTTGTTCTGAATAGCCGTAATTTGGCTAAGACAACATGGACAATCAATGTCTTTTTTTTTTAATGTACTCATGTCGCCGACATGAGTAAGTGGTGGCTCTACTGAATGACTGTTCCTTTCTTCCTAAACCGTGTTTATCCGATTGTAAATCCGTGAAGCCCAACATGTCCCCATTTGAGAACTCCTTCTTAGTTAAAGTCTTTATAAACCTCTGTACCAACTCTAACAACCTCCTCGAAGAACCACCTTAAATCCTCGGGGTTGACACCCGGCGTGATGCCATGGCCTAGATTTACGATATACCTCCCCTTCGCGCCCGCAAACCCGCGAACCATCCTCTCCACACCCTTCGTGATTGCCTCGCGTCCTCCATACAGAGTGTTCGGATCCAGATTCCCCTGCAACGTCACGCGGCCATTCGCAATCTTTACTGCTTCAGCCGGATCATGTGTCCAATCCAGACCAACGCAGTCGTAGCCACTGGAACATAGGTCATCAAGTGCATACCACGCCCCCTTGGCGAAGACGGTCATTGGGACGTGGTCAAGGCCAAGCTCGGAGAGGCGCTGGGGAAGACGAGAGGAGATTTGTCGCAGATAAGGGAGAGAAAAGGTGCGGAAATCGTGCGGAGCCAGCTCGCCGGCCCAAGAGTCAAAAACTTGGATAATCTGTCTCATACTATCAGCATTTACTGGGCAGGAGGCAAGTTGCTATCACATACCTGGGCACCAGCCTCCACCTGCCGTGCCAAAAACTCCACCACCACATCCGTAATCCTCTGCAGCAGCGCCTTACTCTCCTCGGGCCACATAAAGATCCATCGTTTGATCTCGGTAAACATCTTGCTCCCTCCTCCCTCAATCATATAACTCATCAACGTCCACGGCGCACCAACGAATCCAAACAACGGCACTCTCCCGTCCAACTTCTTTCTGGTCTCCTTGATAGCTTCGAAAACGTATCCGAGCTCTTTAGTAACGTCGACCTCTTTCCTCAGCTTCTCGACGTCAGACGGGTGGCGCAAAGGTTCCGGAAAGACCGGGCCGCGCTTCTCAACCATTTCCACGGTCATACCCAGGGCCTGCGGGACGACGAGGATGTCGGAGAAGATGATGGCAGCATCGAGAAGAGGTTGGTAGCGCTCAATTGGCTGCAGGGTTATAGTGGATGCGATGTCGGGGGAGCGGCAGACGTCGAAGAAATCGCGGGTGCCCTTAACTTGGTTGTATTCTATTCCTGTGAGCGGATGTGCAGAGTGAGGCGGAGGCGGGGGAAGTGGACGTACCGGGGAGGTATCTACCAGCTTTGGGAGCGTGACGTCTGGGTTAGCGATGTTTGGATTGACTTCCTGCCGAGCCTGGGGGAGGAAGGCAACCTTGACGCATCACCCACATGGGAGGTCTGTCAACCGGGAGACCTGCATTGTGTCAGCTCAATGGCAATTGCAAGCGCCCCGACAACGTCCAGCGGACCCTTGGCGGCTCTCAAGAGGCGATCGTTTTGCAGAGGTTGGGATTGGTTGGACATTGTAGCTGCTGTGTTGCTGGTGTTGGGTATTGGTTGTTTGGCTTGGGGTTGAGGTTAGAGTTGCAGTGTAGAGTAGGATGTACTGTATAGCGAAAGCGGGGCAATCCGGAAAATGCCGCTGCTACTTTATATTACACATCCTTATAATATCAACGGCACTACGAAATACGACAAATTGGTTAATCGGATGCACGAAAAGAGTTGTTACTTTCGTCTCGTCATAGGGATATCTACGCCATTAAACCGACACTAAGGAAATGCAAAACAAGAACTCCTGCCATTACACAATACTACACTTCCCCGGCAAACCGCAAGGTCCTCCCATATCCTTCTTCTTCTCAGGAACTGCTGCACCAGTAGCTGCACCAGTAGCTGCACCCGAGCTTTCCGCCTGCGCACTCTCCTCTGTTGGCTTCCCATGTTGAATTTCTTTCCGGCCATCTAGTCATGTAGACTTAGCCACCGTCTCGTAGAACATCTTACCCTGGATCTGAGCAAGCTCGAGCTCCTTAGCGGATGGTTGACGGGATCCATCAGCACCCTATAGTACGGTTAGCGTGACATTCCAATGAAAGAAGGTTGGATTTGAGGACATACAGCGAAAGTTCCAGCGCCCCAAGGCGAACCACCACGAACCTCAGACAAGTCGGCGAGGATCGGGAATGCATGCTTGTAGCCCAAAGGAACGAAGATAAGGCCGTGGTGTGCAAAGGTGCTCATTGCAGCGATGGCAGTAGACTCCTGACCACCTCCCATTGTACCAGTAGAGATGAAAACACCTGCGTACTTTCCGGAAAGCGCACCCTGGGCCCAGAGACCACCAGTGGTATCAATGAATGCCTGGAGGTAGTCATTAGCTTCACACTCCTATGGAAACAGTAACGATTGCAGGACATACCTTCCACTGGCCGGGGAAGTTTCCGTAACGAGTGGGGATACCAAAGAGGATGGCGTCGTATTGTGTCAAGGTGTCGGCGGATGCAATGGGGTAGTCCGGCTTAGTAGCAGCGTGCATTTTAGTGAGAACTTCCTGGGGTAGGGTCTCGGGAATCCTTTGGTAGGTGTCAGTTAGCAATTGTCCTTAATCCCTATGAATATGACATATGGAAACTCACTGGTAGAGATCCGCATGACCACCGGCAGCCTCAATACCCTTCTTCTCAGCCTCAGCAAGCTGAGAAATGTGGCCGTACATGGAGTAGATAATGATTGCGATCTTGGGAGCCATTGTTGAGGTATAGAGTGTTGATAATGGGAGTGGGTTAGATGGTGGTTCGGAAGACACGAGTCGAGGGGGAACAGGTGATTGTGTAGGTTGTTTGAGATGAGGATAAATCGGACCTACCTGGGGGACACAAACCGGTTTTTATATTCTCCAGGTACCCCGGAGGCCGCACTGAGTCCTATTGACGGCCATCCCAATCTGCTCAAGTGGCCACGGAGTTTGTACCAATACTGGCTCATGTCATGCACTTGCAATTTGCAATAATCAGAATCCGCCGGGGAATTAAGGTTAGCGCTGCTTGGTCGTGCTTTCAAAGTCGACAGTACACCTGTAGTGTACTCGAAGCGCACGTTTTGGCTGGGAACGGTTGTTTTGGATGATTGATGATTGATAACAAACTGCTTACCACTGCCACTTGCCGCCATCTTTCTAGCACCTACCCTACAGCCGCCACTCTAATTTCATTCGCTTAAGCATTTGTCACATCTTGAAAATCACATCCTTGGCCGCCCAACTGCGAGGTACGTAGTCACGTAGTCCGTCGGTACTCCGGTACTTCCTGCATCAGCCTCTGACTCCCGCCTGAATTCATCATCGGAATTATGGAATCGCTTGCTCATACTGCAATGAGCAACCATGCACTTATCAATACATATGTGCGTGATTCTACAAGCATTTGAAATGCGGGGTGGTAGGTTGCGTGAGGAGAGTGCACATCATAGGAGCCAAATTCGACGATTAACTGCTCAAAGTTCCGCGCCTTTACGTCAACACCTAACTCCGCCTTTTGCCGCGGTCGTAAGTGTAAATAAGCAATTTATCGGGCATGGAAAGCGGATGTGCGAACCATTGGCTTTTTCCAAAAAGCACTCCAATGCCGGTCGCCGGATTGATCTGCTTTCCAAACCCGAGTCATCGTGAGGCGATAAATTCCGCGCATCCACCCAGATCCTTACCAATCCCTCAACTTCCGAGTTGTATTCGGACTCAAAAAGCACAAATCAAATGGCATCACATTTTCTCAGCCCGTAGAAAAAAAAAGCCAAAGTCTGCCCCTCCTTCGCACATTGAAAATCAGTTGCTAACCAAGGCCGTAATTTTTGCACAAGGTAAGGGATCCTGGTGATTACTTCCTATCCCACCCACCAAGGTGAGGTTTCGTTGAGAGCACCTATTTTAGTATAACCCTGAAGAGTCGATCCCTTCTGTTAGCATCAACCGATCTTGAGACTGCATTCTTATACAGTATCGTGCTCTTGAGAGTGTCTGCTCAAGCAAAAGCACTTGAAAGCAGACCTTTCCATGCGCAGTTGGCTGATCATGTGATTTAATTATGGTTGTCTTTATATTTGTCGACTCCCATCCGCGGCCGGTGAGTTGTTGTTGGCCACCGAATATCACTTTCCGATTCTCGGTAGCCCTAAAGAACACTTGATCTTGTGCTAATATTTCGAGCCGACAACTTTCTTTCGACTTACGAGCGTATGTCTTCTTAAGACGGCGTTCCTGACTAACTCCGATGATTCGAAAACAGTCCCAATAACCAACTCGAGCATCTTGCGAAGACAACTAATGCTTCAAGCCATCAAGTTGAGGGTCAGATCAATCGATTTCTCGGAGGAAGTCGGCAAGGATTTCCTGAAAAAATACCAGGAATTCAAAGACTTTCCACATGAAAGTGCGAAAAGTATGGGTGCTGTTCGATGATCAGGTATGTTGACACGCGCTAGTAAACTTCACTGCGCTTGGCAGGAGCAAGTTCCAATGTGCCTAAAGTTCAAAGAGACTCACAAAGGAGCATTCGATTTCTTCGAGCTGTATCTTCATTAAGTCGCTCTGGTGTATACAGTACAATAAACGCAACGCGTTGCTGCTGTATTTTATTGCATCGTATCGAAAGACGGCTGAGCAATAACTCGCCAGCATTAAGGTTCCCCTATTCAGTGTTTAGTGCCACTCAGAGATCCGTGTACTTGACCTTAGTACCCATCCCTGACTCCAATTTTAACTCTCTATCTTCAACCTCAGCTCTGCTCACATCGCTCATCCATATACCCCCTAAGTATCTCTTTATTATACTCATTGCGGAGGAGGAAGTGTGAGAAGGAGGCAGAGGAGCGGTTCAACAACGTCAATAGAAGCAGCAAGACTGTTTTGATGCGTCCCATGCAAGCACTTCTCCCTGGCAACCGCACTCAACGCACTGTCCCTGCCATAATATTTTGACGCTGACGAAATCGGAACACGCATCGCCTTCATCTACCTTCGATCGTTTTCTATCTACTCAGTAGCCTATACACGACCGAAAGCAAGGCAAACAACGCGCCGTCTGGTACGAATCACGTCGAACACATCCCGCAACGAACCGATAAACGACTTGGAACTAATAATTCACAATGACCAGTACGCCACTGACACCGGCAAAAAGACTTGGACTAGGAAGGCCTCGCCCCTCACTTCGCACTACTCTAGACAACGGAATCCCTCCATCGCCTGCACTTACGCCCACAATATCAAAGGAGATGTTATCACGAAAGACGAGCTACAACCAACTGACACAGAACTCACTGGCTTCGATTCCCGATTCCAGCGCAGGATATGGCGTGCGACAGGCTGGGGCGAGGGCTGGTGAGGTCGAAGTGGGGGATCTGGTCAACACTCCTGGTGGGATGTATGGAACAGTTAAGTTCATCGGGAATGTGAGAGGAAAGGGTGGTGTGTTTGTTGGTGTTGAGCTTGAAGGAGAGCTCGCGGGGAGGGGTAAGAACGATGGTGCCGTGGATGGGTAAGGTCATGACAGCTCCTCATGTTGTTCTATTTCCGTTCTGTCGCATCTGATCAAATGTTTACTGACTATGTATCCTCAGGGTCCGATATTTTACTACAGGGCAGCCAATGTCGGGCATATTCGTTCCTCTTGCTCGGGCTAGCAAGCGACATTCCACCAGTTCTTCGCAAGCGCCTCCAACTCCTCCCATTCCTGACCTTCCTTCTCCGACTGGCCCCTCTTCGCTTGCCCCTCCAAGCTTAACGCCGGGCCGCATACGTCCAGAGTCTCCCGCTGGCCGCGCCTTCGGCAGTTTGAAGACCCCGGCACGGCCGTCTCTCCCAAATCGATCGGAAAGTCCTGTACGGCGGATTGGCACCCCCGGACAACAACGGCCAAGCCTCCTGCCACCAACAACCCCTCGAGCTGGTTCCGCAATGGGTTCACGCATCGGTGCACTTTCTCCAACACCAGGTCTTGGGAGGCCAAATTTCGGACCCCGTTCAAGGGCAGGCAGCGTCGCCGAACGTCCGGGGACTTCGCACGGGCCGCAGAAACTTCCAAAGACGCCCACTTCGCAGTTCGGAATGAGCTTGAAGCAGCCAAAATCCGCCATGACCTTAAGAAGTGGAAGTTCTATGGGACTAATGAGACCGGGGAGTTCGCTGGACAGACATCTCGAAGAGGAGCCTATGCCAAACTCTTACCGAAACGATTCCTCTCCAATTGACTCCGGTATTGGAATGGCCAAGAGTGAAGATTTCGATGATGATACCTTGAGTTCACTTAAGACGCAGCTGGCCGATAAGGACCGACAATTGAGGGAGCAAGCTGTCGCTTTGTCGGAGATGGAGTCATCGTTGTCAGAACTTCAGAATTTAGTGACTACCGCATCAAATTCACCCATGGGCGGCATCACGTCGCCGCGTTCGGGCTCCTTCGAAGACGCCGACGCGGCACAACTACGGGCTCTGCTGCGCGAAAAGAATGAGAAGATACAACACCTCACGGCCGAGTTTGATGCACATCGCGCGGATTTTCGCAGCACGATCGACACCCTCGAGCTTGCGAGCTCGGAGACGGAACGTGTATATGAGAAACGAGTTGAAGATCTTTTGGCAGACATCCAGGAGCTCCAGGACCGCAATGAAGATGTTGAGTCTGTTGCACGGCAACTAAAGCAACTGGAGGAGCTTGTTGCGGAATTAGAAGAAGGTCTTGAAGATGCCCGTCGCGGGGAAGCAGAAGCTAGAGGGGAGGTTGAATTTCTTCGTGGCGAGGTAGAGCGGAGCCGTGAAGAGCTGCGACGGGAACGGGAAAAGAGTGCCGCCGCGGTGGCTAATGCAGCGGTCGGTAAGATGATGCGCAATGGAGCAGACGAGGTCGAGAAAAAGGACGATGAGATCCGTGGCTTAAAGGCGATCATACACTCCTTATCGAGAGATTCAGTGACTCTTGATGATGCTGGCATCAATGGAGGGTCATCTGTACCAGGATTGGAGCGAAGTACGAGTTATCCTAACGGTGGACGACGGCCCACAATCGATGGCGGAGAAGAGCTGGTGAAAGAGCGACAGAACAGTGAAAAGTTGAGTGTGGAAATCATCGAGCTTCAAAACCAGATCAAGAGTAAGGTGAATAGGGAAGAAGAGCTAGAGCGTGAGATCGAGGAACTTCGTAAGAAGAGGGAAGCGCGGGGCTCATCAGCTTCGGACAAAACAGTTACTCCGTGGGGTGGCAGAGCTTCAGGCGGTGAGCGGGATTCCAGATCGACGATTGGTAGCTGGAGATCCCGACAGGCTGGTATGTCCGGATCGGGTTCTTCACTTAGAAAAGTCACCATCGATACTTCCAGCGCAATCAAAGAACCGGTGGTCTCGGAAGCGAAGGAAAACACGGCGGAACTCACCCCCATTGAATCGGACGCAGATTCGAGTTCAACTGTACCTTGGTGTGAGATTTGCGAGACGGCCGGTCACGATATATTGACTTGCACCAACATGTTCGGAAATGGTGCCGGCGGCCCTGCCTCCGCAGGTCCCAACGGGTTGACCACTGCTGCGGCTGCTGCTGCTGCGGAGGAAGAGCAACAGAAGTCAGAGTCCCACAGGAAAGATTCCCTTTCTTTTGGGGAAGGACCAGTCCGCAGGAAAGAGTCTTTTTCCTTTGGGGAAGGGCCGATCCGCAGGAAAGAGTCCTTTTCCTTTGGAGAAGGACCGAGTGGGAGTCCACCAGCGACTTCGCCAGCACCCCCGTCCGAAGACAAACTCCCTTCATCCAGTGAAGTGTCGGATAAGAGGAAGAGTGTGCACCTACCGCACCTACCTCCACCACCTCCGACTATAGATATGAATTCATCATTCGGACCAGTGGCTGGGAAGGAAAGTGGTATGGTGAACCTGGACATGTGGTGTGCGCTCTGTGAGAGGGATGGGCATGACAGTGTGGATTGTCCCCTTGATATGGATTACTAGATGGCGGGGTGTGCGATGTATTTTTTTTCTCCTTTTCGTTGCGGGGTGTATTTGAGGGTACTTATTCTTTTGCAGCTGTTGTTGGGGGCGTTCTCTTTCTGTTCTTTGTAAATTGTGAGACCATTTGGGACGGGTTGACAAGTGGTAGCTAATACCAACCTACTATGAGGCTGATGTTTGATGATCTATCTATCTTTTGCTAATCTGTGTTCTTTCCTGGACGAAGTTTGTATGGTTGCCTTTCTGCACTCGAGCACTTTGCGGCAATTCTCAGCGTTGGAGAACATACCTGTATTTTGGGACATGAATATGAATAGAGGCACGTTATGTTAAATGAGAGAATATAGTAGTTGATATTGTGATGAAGGATCACATGTGGCTCTTTCGATACGGGAAGCTTCCATGAACCCCCTGGAAGCCCAGCAGGATATACGCCACTAACCACATATAGCCTAGACCAATTCCTGCAGAGGCTCGACAGAGAAGCAACTCTGCTCGGATAACGCTTGGGATCGGCTTTAAAATCTGGAATATCGACAGGTAGACAGATCGTAGCAGTCTCGCACTCAAGTAGACGGCATTTTTGCAGCCCCTCGCGACTTTTTGTCCTGGACGCTTACTTAGTAAGTCCGTAATTAAGTTGGGCTGCGCTTGGCTTGCAGCAAGCAATCGAAGCGGAAAGATGTTCTTAGAACTCGATGGAATCTTGCGGGGCCGCAGGTATGTAACACGGAAGGCGGCGCTGCAAAGAAGAAGCAGCAGGCAGCGCACTCCAGCAAACCTTCTTTGCCCCAGCAGCTAACTAACGCCAGTCTGATCTTCAACGCTTCACTTCATAGCTACTCTCCTCTCTCTCCTCTCTCTTTCTGACCATTTTTCTCCCGTCTTCTCTCTCGAGTCTGTCTGACACCCTCACCACGTACCATACCACACACCTACGGATAGACCCCCCCCGTTCCGCTAACCTTTCATCTGCCCCGCGCCCTTCCTCTCCGTAGCGGACCCCGAACCTGAAGTTCTTCCCTTAAACAACCGAACAACAAGGCTCCCGTCGCAACTTCCGTGCCCAGTCCCCGCAAAGAGTCGAGTCGAGTCATTCGCCCATAAAGGCAGTCTCCATCCAACGCTCAGATCTTGCGACGAGCACTCCACACCTATCACTACTACTCTCCCCTCCAATAACACTACCCGCCCCCACAACCTCGATACACATTCAAGATGTCATCGAAAGGCAGCAAGACCCATCTGTACGATGTGCTCGAGATCAGCCCCGGCGCATCGGAGCAGGAAATCAAGAAGGCATACAGAAAACTTGCCATGGTGGGTTTATCCAAGTCTTTCTTTTTGATCGAGGACACCACCTTTGGCTGGCTTTGAGATTTTCGCTCATGCAGCAATATCGCCTTTCCCCTGAGCTTGTGTTCCCTAGTAACAAACTTTCTAACCAATCATTGTCGTTGCTACAGAAATACCACCCCGACAAGAACGCCCACTCCCCCGACGCCTCGGAAAAATTTAAGGAGGTTGGCCATGCGTAGGTTCCCCTTGAACGCGTTGCTGTTTCAACGAGGAACAAGGCACGGTTTCTAATATTGTCGTTTCTTTGTTGTTCAGCTACGAGATCCTATCAGACCCCCAGAAGCGATCCATCTACGACCAATACGGCGAGGAAGGTCTTAACGGAGATGGTGGTATGGGTGGCGGAGTCTCTGCAGAAGACCTGTTCTCTCAGTTCTTTGGCGGCGGTGGTATGGGTGGAATGTTTGGTGGTGGCGGAATGCAGCAGCAGGGCCCTAAGCGAGTATGTTCCCGTTGCCCCGCTCCTGTTATCCAGTTGATAAGCTTGGTGAATACCTGTTGATGGAGCCGCTAACTTTAAACGTTCAGAGCCGAGACATTGTCCACACTCACAAAGTGACTCTCGAGGATCTTTACAAGGGAAAGATATCCAAGCTTGCCCTTCAGAAGAGCGTGCTCTGCCCAAAGTGTGACGGTCGTGGAGGCAAGGAAGGTGCAGTTAAGAAGTGCAGTGGTTGCAATGGTGCTGGTATGAAGACAATGATGCGCCAGATGGGACCCATGATTCAGCGATTCCAGACTGTCTGCCCAGATTGTAACGGTGAGGGTGAGAACATCCGGGATAAGGACCGATGCAAGCAGTGCCACGGCAAGAAGACTATCACCGAGCGGAAGGTCCTACATGTTCCTGTGGACAAGGGTATGCAGGATGGTCAGAAGATCACCTTCAGCGGAGAGGGTGACCAGGGCCCTGATATCATTCCTGGAGATGTTGTGTTTGTGATTGAGCAGAAGCCGCACCCTCGGTTCGAGCGCAAGGGTGACGATTTGTACTACAAGGCTGAAGTTGATCTGTTGACCGCTCTGGCTGGTGGTTCCCTCGTTATCGAGCACCTGGATGAGCGTTTCCTGCAAGTTACTATCTTGCCTGGAGAGGTTATCAGCCCTGGTAAGTTTCACTGCCATTGAGTCATGACACGATTCACAGCCAGCTCGTGCTAACAATCTTCTAGGCGTTGTGAAACAGATCCGTGGACAGGGTATGCCATCCTACCGCCATCACGACATGGGTAATTTGTACATTCGCTTCGAGGTCAAGTTCCCCGAAGACAACTTCAATACTCCCGACAAGATCGCCCTATTGGAAGAAATCTTGCCGCCAAGGGATATTCCTCAGGTCAGCCCAGACGCAATGATCGACGAGGTCGTTCTGGAGCCAGTCGACGCACGGGAACAGGCTCGTGCGACGGCTGGTGCTGGTCACGGTATGGAAGAAGACGATGACATGCACGGAGGAGGTGGCGAGCGTGTCCAGTGTGCGTCTCAGTAAAGACGATCATCTTTGTGCGACTGGGGTGATCGTGGAATGTGGCCAGTTTCTTTCTTTTTTTCACTGGAAACGCATTATTTCTTGGGAGGTTTCTTTTGGGGATGGGATGCGAGGCGTAGATTGGTTGATGCTGTAGTTACTTTTTTAAAAAGGGATTTGGAACTTCTCCGGAAAGTGCACTGTTGACTTTATCTACTGCTCAGAGGAATAACGGATGGATGGATAGGTGGATGTGCAGTTCTTCATTTTCTCTTGTTTGAGAGGGTTTGCTTGATGGTCTGCATTTTCACTGGGTTCGATAAGAGTTGTCTGGCTTTAGTGGGTACTGTTCCTATTGTCTGTCTGTCCATCTGTTTTATCTGTGTACTTGATTCCGTGGATCCGGAGGTTCAATGTGGCGCCTTAATGGGTCTCTTTTTTTCCTTTAACCATTATGTAGCCTTTCTTTTGTTTTTCCTTTCCTTTTCTTTTCTGTTCTTTTTTTTTTTGCAGAGATAAACGGAATTGCGATGGGAAATTAGAACATGAAATTCTTTTTATGGGATTTCTAGCGTGCCTTTTATGTGCTAGTGCTTCCGTCTATGGCGTCTGCCTACTCTACTAGCGTATTTCAATGGTGGGGTAGATTTCTTTAGACTTTACACGCTTTCGAGTTTCTTCACTTACCTTCCAACCACTTACTCCTAACTCTCCATGCGATTATTCTATCAACACCGAAACGTTCCACATCGAATATGCCAGCTTCTTCCCCGCCGCCTCCTCCGCTCCAACCTCCAGCTTCGAGCTTTATCATACACCGCATGCCTCCACGGCAAGGTCCCGGTAAAGGAAGCGAAAGTCCGAAAACGGCGTGCAAAGTTCACGCTCGACGAATTGAGCAAGGGCTACGGCGGTGGGCTTGAGCAGGGACTTATCAGCCCCGATGAACCACCGCAACCGCTACCACCAATCGAGGACGTGCCGAAAAGGTATCCTACGGTGATCGCGCAGGCCTTGGACAATATTACGCGGCTTCCCAATTGCGTCCTATTCACACGGGTGGGCGGGTTCTACGAGCTGTATTTTTCGCACGCAGAGCAGTGGGCAAGTAGGTTGGGACTCAAACTGGCGGTGAAGAAAACTACAGCTGGAAATGTACCAATGGCTGGATTTCCGTTCTGGAATCTGGAAAGGTTTTTGAAGGTGCTTGTGGTGGAGGAGGGACAGTATGTGGCGATCTGCGAGGAGTATCCTGCTGGGAACATGGAGACTACGGACCCTGGCGAGGCACAGGTGAAAGCGGAGGGCGGACTACTATGGGATAGGAGGATCGCAAGAATCGTTACACCCGGTACGCTCATCGATGAAACGTGGATTGAGGAAGGTGAGAATCACTTTTTGCTTGCGGTCGAGCAGCGCGGTGGTGAGTATGGGCTCGCCTGGGCGGATTTGGGAACCGGTGAGGTATGGTGCTCGCAGTGTCAGGCCATAGAGCTTGCCGCGGAACTAGCAAGGATCGGGCCGAGAGAGGTGGTGGTTCCGGAGGGAGGGGTGGAGGAAGCGGCAGTGAAACGCGTTGAGCAGGCAGCCACATATGTCGTCACAACTCATAAGGGCGATTTCAGCTCGGTTAAGGCTACTGGGAAAATCCAAAAGTGGGCACAGGTAATCGCGGATGATCAGGATGCGGATAGCGAAGCGTTGAAGGAGTTGAAAAAACTCGAGTTCACCGCCGCGCTACGACTGTTGGATTATGTTGAGTCACGTCTGCCTGGTATCCAGGTCAAATTACAGACTCCTGTGCCGAGAAAGAGTAATGAAGTGATGGGGATTGATGTTAATTCAATGAGAGGCCTGGAGATCAAGACTACCTTACGAGATGGGGGCTCTAAGGGGAGTCTACTGCATACCATCAATCGGACTGTTACCAGAGGTGGAAAGAGATTGCTCGGGAATTGGTTGAGTGAGTTCATTTTATTAGCCTGAAAACCGAACCAGTACCTGACGATGGATGATTGCAGCGAACCCGTCTACAGATGTAGCCACAATCGAAGCGAGGCTAGACTTAGTGGAGACCTTTTTGACGGACAAAAGCCTACGAGAAGACATAGTCGCGTTGCTGAAGACTACCCATGATTCGCAGCGGATTGTACAAAAATTCTCACTTGGTCGTGGGGACGCAGATGATCTTGTGGCTCTTGCCCGGACTATCGAAGCGACTAACTCCATCCTACAGAGATTAAGCAATACTCAACAAAAGAAGTTTGACGCGATAATCGCAAGGCTAGAAGTACCCTTGGACCTGGCAGAGACTATCTTGAAGTCGATTGATGAGGAAGGCTTGAGGCGACAGCAGCACGAGGTTGCAGACGTTGCGGCCAACATGGGCGAGCCTGCCAGCCCTGATGAAATACGCGAATCGGATGATGTGATTGACGGCCTGGTGGGTGAGGTATTGGAAGCCGGGGCCGGAGAAAAGCGGGAGAGAAAGAGGAGAATAAGTCGTGGGATTCAGAATGCTATCGCCAAGGGAATTGCGACGACTGAGCCGGATGGAGAAGAGACATGGATTATGAAGAAAACGTTTGCCTCCTCATCCTGTAACCCCCCACACGGAAGAATACGCTGACTTGGGTCAGGGCGAGCCCATTCTTGAGGGAAGCTCATGCACGGTTACAGGCGCTACGGGAAGCAAAGGGACATCTTGAAGTGCACTTACGAAATAAATTAAGTAGGCTCATATGGTTCTCCAGAAAAGGAGCCCGGCCATTATCTGACAGTGTAGATGCACAAAGTTTGACTCTGAAATGGTCCCCGAATCTGGGACACTTTTGCCATGTCAAAGGGAAAGATGTCAGTATTCATGGGGTTACGAGTGTCCAATCATCGAAAACCACAAGGTCGTTTTTACATCCTGTAAGTTTCTTCCTGATCACTTGTGCCAGTTTCCTGAAATTTTTACTCACACGGAAAAGGAATGGACAAAACTCGGCGAGAACATGGTCAGCATGCGACTCCGTATCCGCGCAGAGGAGAAAGTCGTCTTTCAGAACATTCTGAAGGAGGTTTTCAAAAATATTGGCCAGCTTCGTCGTAACGCCAGGGTGTTAGACGAACTCGATGTCGCGGCGGGGTTTGCACTACTAGCCCGAGAACAGGGCCTCACAAGACCCAAGGTCAACCGCAAGGTCAAACACAAGATCATAGGAGGGCGACACATCACCGTCGAGGCTGGGCTCCGAGAGCAGGGGAAAACCTTCACCGGAAATGACTGCTTTATTGGTGACAAGGAGCTGCTGTGGTTAGTCACTGGGTAAATTCTTCCGCAACCCCTTCCATCCCATCTCCGTCA
Organism: Wilcoxina mikolae CBS 423.85; assembly: GCA_014904905.1. Taxonomy (NCBI): domain Eukaryota; kingdom Fungi; phylum Ascomycota; class Pezizomycetes; order Pezizales; family Pyronemataceae; genus Wilcoxina; species Wilcoxina mikolae. Next base: position 380,043 of record MU122166.1, on the reverse strand, counting down.
GCTAACGTGACACAACAGCCCGAACATGGCTGGCAAATCCACCTTCCTTCGTCAAAATGTACTAATCAGCATCCTCGCGCAAACCGGCTCATTTGTTCCCGCCGAACACGCTGAGATTGGCATTGTTGACAAGATCTTTTCCCGCATCGGCAGTGCGGATAACCTCTACAACAGCCAATCTACGTTTATGGTGGAAATGCTTGAGACGGCACATATCCTGCGCTCCGCCACACCACGGAGTTTTGTAATCATGGATGAGATTGGACGCGGCACTTCATCCAGAGATGGCCTTGCAATCGCATACGCTACGCTGACTCACCTCATCGAGGTCAATAAGTCCAGAACACTTTTTGCGACGCATTTTCATGAACTTGCGGATATGGTGAAGATGGAAAAGAAGGTGGCGTGTCATTGCACGGATGTTAGTGAGGATTTGGATGGAATGGGGTGGAGCTATGTGCATAAACTTAGGAAGGGGGTGAATAAGGAGAGTCATGCGTTGAAGGTGGCAAGGCTGGCAGGTGTTCCACCGGAGGTTTTAGCAGCGGCCGAGAGAGTGCTTAAGGAACGGAAGGAAATGGAGGAGGAGCAGTATGGGTTCTACGTGGAGGATGATGATGACTATACGGATGGGGAGGGGTTTTTTGATGCGGTATTTGCATGATATCCGGCGTTTTCAGGTACAGCCAGAGATTGGAAAAGTTCAAAGATACCAGAAACGAATTTTGGATGGGATATATGAATTTCGGTCACCCTGGTGGTTATTTATCCAATGATTCAAAGCACATAATTTTCCGAGTGAGATACCCCGCACATCCAAGATTTAAGCTTTTGTTAGCGTAAACCTTGTTAACATTCCTTCTTTTTCTACCTCTCTCCTCACCCACACCCGCCATGTCCACCATCCAACCCGCCCACACCACCAAGAACGTGACTACCCTCGTCTACCCACTTCCCCCACCACTCTCCCACAAAACCCTCCACCTATCCCAAGACTCCACCGCCGCCACAACCACAGGTTCAACCCTGTGGCTCGGCGCCCAAGTGCTGACCATCTACCTATACTCCCTCTACACCCCCTCCTCCACCTCCAGCGGGAAGCGGGCACTAGACCTCGGCGCCGGAATAGGACTTACCTCTCTTGCCCTCGCAGCACTGGGCTGGGATGTGACCTCAACCGATGTTTCCGCACTCGTCGACGGTATCCTCAGGCGCAACATTGAGGATCCCCGGAACACCACCGCGGGGTCCGTAAATGTGCGGGAACTGGATTGGGTAGCTCCACCCCCGCAGCAGGAGGAGGAGTCATATGACCTCATCGTCACGGCGGATACTATTTACTCCCCGCCCCTGGTCGTGCCATTGCTGAATGCGATCAGGACGTATGCGAGTGCGAAGACGGTAGTGTTGGTGGCGTTGGAGGTGAGGGATGAAGCGCTGATACGGGGCGCGCTGGAAAAGGCGGTGGAGATGGGGTTTGTGGTAAGGAAGGTGCCGAGGACGAGGTTGAGGAAGGCGTTGGGTGCTGCGCGGGTAGAGTGGGCGAAGGAGGAGTGGAGTGGGGTTGAGGTGTGGAGGTTGGGGGTCGGGAAGGATGCGTGAAGTGGTGGGAATGGATTGGGGCTGGGGGTTGGAGGAAGGACTGGAGTGGATAGTTTTTGGTCTTGGGATATAGATGTGCGAGTACTTGGGTGGTCAAAAGGTTCTGCCGTAATTTGGGGCAGTTTTGGGCGTACTTTCATGGAAGTGGGCGCTGGAAGTTTTTGACCGCCTAAGTACTCGTACTACCCACAATAAACACCTATTCGAGGGACAATGAAGACGAAATTTCGGTGGTAGATTTCGGTGGCTGTGTACCTGAGTATGGAAACGTAAAGTTACCCAAACAGGTCGCGGCTTGACGTTCGCAAATTCTGCACTGATTGACGAGCAACAACCACCGGCCGCTGACATCAAGAATGGCATCGAGTGATATCGTGTGTGTATAAGTAGAGTTGAAAACTATCATCAAGCCTTTGATCTGTGGGATTTAGTTCAACGCCCATCTTTAAAGTTGCACTGACGAGCCCAGCTGTAAATATCGGTACACGCAAAATCATCCAATCTATCCATATTGGCAACTGAATCACATGAAGAATACATACTCGGCTTAATGTCCTCCTTGCAAGTGCACTTGCACTTACGCTACCCGGAGTGTTTAAGAGGCTTCTGTCATCCCAGATCCGGTTTCAGTCTACTTATTGGAGCTGTGGGGATGTGACAGAAGAAACAAATAATATACTTATCCATCCATCAATTAAATAAATGTTCAGGATCATGGGTTTAGCATTGCAGATTATGTGAACAGGTAGCAGTGAATTATATTCGGGTTTAAGGAGGGTGTACATATGTATGTAGGATTTGAACTTACATGCACATTATTCCAATTCATAGCCGTTCCTGAGCGATAGCGAAGCCCCAGTCTTGAGAGACAAGGCGAAGGATCACGAGCTGAACTCGAACATGAGGCGGACTTGTGGGTTTCGCTGGAGTATCTTGACTGTGGACATATTTAATAGGACCGGGATGATATTATAGCGTCTGAATTATGTAGTCCAGTGCGGGAATGATTGCCATGAAGTTTACTTCATGCCCGAAATTTTGAGGGTAAGGACATTTTTTATTGTACCCACATGCCAGCCCTTTCAAACATCATCTTTGGCCTTCACCTTCATCTTGAACTCCTCCACAACACCATTCTAACTTTAAACTCTCTTGCTATAGATCCGTACCACCAACACCCCAGCAAGTATGAAGCCTGACATCGCACCAACCAGTCAAAGGCAAGTAACGTCCAAAGAAAAGGAGCTCGAAAACAGAATTAAAAAAATCCACAAGTCCACTGCCCTTCGCAAGAAGGCTGTCCTGGAAAAGTTGATGAAGGCCGCGCAAAATTCCGGGAGCGACGGGAACAATCGAGACACACTCCCAGACCTTGTCCAAGACTTGATGGCTGCTGAAAAAAAATTGACACGGTAATCGGCCTAATCTATTTTGTTCATCCGGGGGAGTGGTACTGAGGGGGTTTATAGCTTGCTGCGAGTGATGCTACTGCAAAGCAGATTGTAGAATTATTTGGATTGAAGATGGACGACGGTCTTGCAGCTCTCTGGTCGCTCAAGATAATGGAGAGCGATCAGTTGCCGGTGCCGGACTAGTTAAAAAACCTTCGCAAAGTCAAAACCGCACGATACGACCCTGAGTGCGAAGCAACCTGCAGAATTTGTGTAGATTTCATGATTATGGAATGTCGCCTAGCATGCCTTCGATTGTATCAAAAGACCCATTCTAACACCATCGATATTCCTAATACCACCCCCGAGACTCCTGATAACTCTCGCACAAGTTCTAGCGTCCCGGGAGGGGACCCTGAGGGGCTCTGCCCTTCCACCGCCACTCACCTTCCTTCCGCAAACGCTATCGCCCCTGACCCCTCAGCTGTCTCAGACGAAGCCATTCAGGTCTTGCGTACCGTTCCTCATAATCCCATAGTAGACTTACCCCCCAGATATTTCACACCACCTCCAGTCTTGGCGGCCGAGCCCGCTAATTTCACCATTTTCCCAGAGTTGGATCTGAGTGTGGAAGTGGAGGACAGGAGGACTCTCAGTACACCGATCCAATTGCGAATAACTGGGAAAGCAGATTTGGGCGTGGCATATGGAGATTAAATTTGACTCTGGAGCAGAAAGTGTGTTGTTTGCTGTCAAGGCCAAGAATCCCGCTACATACTCTCAGGCTCGCAATCAGCTTTTGACTTATCTGGCCAATATGCAGAAAATCAAACTACAGGAGGGCAAGGTTAACTGCTTTGTCCAGGGGTTTTATTCAGACGGCATCAGATATAATTTTATGGCGATCACCACCGAAGGGCTTGTCCTGGAGTCAGTCTCATATGATGGCAGGTCCACTGCGGGTTTACGGACAGTGTTCAACTGGATTGTTTCACTTACGGCGACGGCTGCGAAATCTAGCCCAAAGTCAAGCCTTACGAAACCGGATAAGGAAAGAGACGAGGACTTTAAGGGGAAAGTATTTTTAAAATTTTATAAAAAGCACGATGACAAGTCTGACAAGGATGATATGGAGGTGAACGAATTTGATGATGTCCAGATCGAGGAACTTGAGTAGTGCCAGGGTAGGACGGTGGAGTAAGTTTTTTTTCTGTCGGGATTGTATATCTAATCTGGTGTTTTAAGGTTTTGTATGGCGTTAGTTTAGGTACCTGGCTCCTTTCGCGTCCTGTTGTTTGCACGTATCAAGAAATGTAAATAAAGGCATTGAGTAGGTGATGACTCGGTCTGGCAGCTTCCGAATCAAAGATTATGATCGGGCTTTCATTGTGGGGTCCAAGGAAGGCATCAGGGCAGTAGCTTAATCATAAAATCATCAAAATAGTTCGTACGAGTACCGTATTATTTGGGTAAACTCGCGATTTTTGTAGTTCGTGCAGGATGCATTTGGGCAGCTTTTATTCGTCCAGTCTTTCGAGTTAAAGACATCTAGGACCTTCATAGCGAATAGAAACTGCTGCTAACTGTCGGATATGCAAGCTGCACAAGCTACAAAAATCGCGAGTTCACCCAAATAATACGGTAGCTGAGTTGACTAGCTTATGCCCATAAGGCTGTTTATGTGTGAACTCACGCGACAGCACTTTGGGCTAGCAGCCTACGTATATACAAAACGGAGTGAGAGATCAATACAATTAAGTCCAACTAAAACTAAAATACACTAAACGAACACACCCAAAATCAAGAAACATGGATATACCTCACCTACTCAACATAAACCTGCCAAAAGCACATAGTCCCATCGCGACTGACACTAACTAGCCTCCACCCCCTCCTCAGTCTCTGCTCACCAGCATCCTTAAACAACGGGTCATAATCCACCATCGCAACCGCATCCCCCGCATACACCTTACTATCCCCATGCTCCTCAATATCCGCCAGATCATACCAATAATACTGTTTCTCCCTGCCCTCGTGATCCATCAAAACCCCGTCGCTCGTGGTCCAATCCACAATATCGCTTCCATCTCTCCTTGGCAAAAAGACCTCTTCAAACTTCTGCTTATGAATTATAATCCGGCTACCACCCTTTCCCGAGGCCGCAAGCACACCGCCTATCTCAGTATCAAACTCCACATCCGGATGCGCTTCAGCGGAAAAGGCCCCGGCGCCGAGGGAGTTAATTTCTTTATTTAGCGGAAGCGGGGGTAGCGGGGAGAATCGCCATGGAACGCCGCCAAGATCGAGTTCTTGCCGTACATAGGGTGGTCGGACGTGGCTGCTCATGTCAAGAACACGCATGTTATGGTCGTAACTTCCGGTGAGTAGGAGACGGCGCTTCTTGTTGACGTCTGCGGCGAAGGGAGCGGGCCAAGCCAGAAGAGCAGTGATCCCCCGGTCGTGGGTATCGTCTGCGGTCCAGCGTTGCCGCGGGTTCTGCGGATCGGTGATCTTCCATGAGGTCAGGACGCCGTCTTCGCCGGCGGTGTAAAGGCGCTTTCCGTCTGCGGCGAAGCAGGCGCGGAGGCAGGGGGCGTTGTGGGCGGGGATTGTTGCAAGCGGAGAGAGTGTATTGTCTTTTGTTGGTGCGCGGGGAATCGAGAGGAGGAGCACGGTGCCGTTTGCGCAGGTGGCTGCGGCGATAGTGGTAGTTGGGGAGAAGGCCAAGCAATGGATGGGCGTGTTCGGGGCGAGGGTATGGGTGGAAAGTTGCTTGATGGTGTACCTCCCCAGGCGAACACGGTAGCATATAATCTCTCCCGTTGCAAGTGTAGCAATTAAAAGCTCTGGATCGTAAGGAGAGAATACAAGATCAAGGACACCAGACGGGGTTTTAATAACTGCCATTTCTTGCCTACTAGGGTTATCTCAAGCATTGGAATGGAGGAATTGAGGGTTTACAATCGCGGCCGCACCTTCTTGCGGACTTCATATACTCCCCTTGCAATCATTTTAGCATCTCCCCTGACCTCGCGCTCCACATCCTCAACCTTAAAAATCGTAACACTACACTCCTGTTGGATGGGTCTGGCATCGTCCGGATCATCGTAAGAGCTCCCTACGGCGAGCACAGTTGGGTCATGTCTATTGAATTTGACAACACTGGTCGGCTCATCCAGCTGATGCGTCAAGAAGCTCTGTGGGGGGGTGAAAGTTGACGCGGACAATGTAGGAAGTGGCATATGGTCTTGAATCGGCGAAAAGTTTGGAAGCTCCATATTTGGAGGCGACATATGAAGCGGGGAGAGAGTTGGGGGAGTCATCTTCCATGGCTGCATGTCTGGAGGTGCCATTACTAGCTTTGGAGGTGGATGCTGGAAAGGTTCGATCACCTTCCCCGGCCGATTTTTGGGGATGGCGATGGCTTTGGAAGGCATTGCGGCGGTTGTGTCGCAAAGATTGAGCGTTGTGGGTTGTGGGAGAGATATCTCGGCGCTGTCTGGTGAAAGTGTGGTTTTCTCTTCTTTTCTCTTGGTGAAATTGGAGTAGAAGTAGAATCAGGAGGGAATTTGGCGCAATTATCAATGATTTTGGCGGAGGGTGAGAGTTGACGTCTGTTGACTGTATATTCCTTGGTTCGGTGGATGTTGTTGACTGGGAAGGATTACCGGGTGTGACATCATGCACAAAACATTCTCTACCACAGAGAACCAGGACGGGCTATTGAGCGTCGTCATCTCGCTGCCACAAATCTGCGAGCTGCTGGTTGCAGAGCTGCTGGGCTGTAGAAGCTTCTAGGTAGGGCAGGTATTAGCAGGAGAGGTTCGACCGTCAAATAGTCTTAGGCAGTTAACATATACTGACTTAAATATAATATAAAGGCCTGAATAAATTTAAACAGGCATTTTATTTAATTTCTCGTAAAGAACATTTAACAAAAGAAGGTTTACAAAAAATACTTTCTTTTAAATCCGTTCTTAATTTAGGTTTATCTGAAACATTAAAAACAGCTACATTCGTTTCTGGCTGAGTGTCCCACTAAATTGGTTGTGCGAGCGGCCTGACCCACTGCCATGAGTGACTCTTCATTTGATCTGGACTGGCACCATCCACATATTCCCTTCGTTTTTAAGCGGCGATAGAATATCTTCTCGGCTTTTTGGAAAGTTGCTTCATTCCCAGGTAAAGAAAACGACGATTTTATTTCCAGAACGCATCCCAGTGAATATATATGTCCCGTACAACAGAAAAACAAGAGGCAAAGAACATCCCAAAACCCTTAATATAACCAACACTAGGATATCAAAGAAATAGAAAATGCGTGATATCATGATACAAAATAAAAGCCCTTCTTCACCCGCAGCAAAATTCCGCATTATCACCGCCCGTCGCCCATATCGATAGCAGAAGATGTCGCTATGTTCTAACGTCGCACAATATTCAGTTACTGTCTGTCAAAAGCCAGGTGTCAACACCCATCTCATCCTATCTAGATTAAAGGGGGAAAGGGTTACTCACAACAACGCCAGCGTCAAATCACCATGAATCCGTGCCTTCAACGTCACCTCAATCTCTAAATTCAAATCTAGCCGCAATCGCAGCGTGTCTTTCCCTTCCTCTTTCTTTCCTCCTACGGCACCGGTAACACCTCCTACCAATCCACCCGCTGTGTCACCCACCGAGCCAACTGTGTTGCCAACTGTGTCGACCGCGTTGCCTACCACATCCCCCACTGCGTCCGTTGGAAGACCACCGCCGAGAGGTCCGCCCCCGCCACGCTGTTTGCGTTGCTTTCGCTGGCGGCGAGGAGGCGGTGGTGGCGGCGGGTCACTATCAGAGGCGTCTGTGTCGGTTGTTCCAAGACGTGGACGGGTTTCTGGAGCGGGGGCGCGTTGCGGAGAGGTATCCGACATTGTAGTTATGATATATGGCCGGCGGCTAGTTTATTTGGTTTGTATATAACGGTGGTAAATTCTTGGGTCTGGGGAGGGGGTGGGATTTATTTTTTCGGTGGTTAGTGAGTAGAAGGTTGAGACGAGGCGAGGTCTTTTATGGAGGTTATGGGCCTCCGTCATCTCTGTCTCTATTACCTTGGAAGATAGTTTCCTTGTAAGCATCCTGGATGATGAAGACGTGGATTTCTTGGTTTGCTGATGAGATGGAGGGGGAAGGGATGAATGCAGTTGCTCAAGGATGGTGACGTCGATGAGGTCGCAACAGGGTTCAGTGCGAGAGGGCAACAATTCCTTTGTTATGACTGAGGAAGGGAGTGTTGAAGGCATGTGTCGCTGAATCTCTCATTGCCTAAAACCCTCACGAGCTAACATGTGAGTCTGCTTTAATGCCGGGCATCCTTGAGAATATCATAAGACCGAGTAACTAATACCGCAGACAACATCCGCTGATACTCGTCAATTTATAAAGTATCGAGCCAGGGTTAGGGTTTTCCATACAAAATCACAGGGTAACCCTTAGCGCTCGCTCGATACTTTATAAATTGACGAGTACGTTACTTAGAATGTCAAATCAAAAGTCTACAGCATGTTGACCTACCCCGTCACTGATCTGCTTTTTCTGTCTACGCCCCCCCCAGCAATTGCAAAACTAAGATGGATACAAGACGGTCTTCAAAATCAATTAGCCTGAGGCCGTCGCGCAAACCCTAACCTCAACAGGGAACTAGTCTTGTCATTCGTTCGGATCTGCGTCCGTGATATTGTGCCTACCGACGGCATAGATTAACCAACCACAAACCCAGCGATATCTTCCCCCAGTCAAATAGGTAGATGGGTCCTTCATGCACCCCGCTGAGAAAATCGTTTGCTATGTACGACATCAATCTACGATTATAACGATAATCTGAACGGCGCGGACAGGGTAGATCGAGTCTGAATATACAGCTTTCCATCAACCGAGCCACCACAACTGGCTTTCGCCATTCCTTGTACGTACGATTGCAAAAAATAAGTGGGGTCGTTCAACAATTCCACCGATCTTGGAACAATCTCCATCTTAGATTATTCCACAGAGTGGTGTGCAACATTTTCTTAACTGTACGCCAGAAGTTCTCAATGTGATTTGAATTGGGGTTGTTACCAGGCCAATCAGAAAGGCATATGGAAGGAATTGATGATTAGTCGTGAAGTGTGAGTTATGGCAGCTGGGTGGAGGCAGCGCATGGCATGGGGCGATATCCCCAATGGTGGCCCAAGATTGCCAATGTGACAAGTGTTGCTACTACTTACCGTGACATACCCTACCGATGAGTACGCCTCGGTACGCGATGGTACTACATACATGTAGGTACAGTGAACCTTCACGTACGCCTGAACTGAAATTTGACTTTTTGACATTTCCGCCGCGTTCGGCGCCAAGGCCTCAACATTTATTTGTTTTGTTGAAAAATCTGACCAAATCTAGTTTTGTCTTCTCCAGCCTCCACCATAATGGTTCTTGCGTTGCAGGTGTGGGCGATATCCTGGAGGTGTGAGCCGAATCATGCAGCTTGGGTTGTTCCTGAAGATCAGTTAAGCTCATAAACCAGGACGGGTGCTGAGTTCGACCTTAGAATGTCGCAGAATTATCTTTCACCACGTACTACTTTGCCTTGGACAGCAGGTATATATACGTGTTCATCCGAGCGGGAATACCAGTCACAATCTCATCGATCAATGCAGCGTGGTCAAATCCGTTCTATTCACATACCCCAACCATACAAGTACAATACAAACCACACTCAAGCATTATCTCCACTCCGCATCCACAATGATCAAACATGGCGCCTTTGTTCCACCCAAAATACAAAGGAAAAGTACAAACATATCGAAAAAGCGAAATTTTGTGTATAAACCGGTAAACCACCTTCGTCAATTCTCCACTATGTAAAAACAAAACCTCTGACGCAAGGTTGCATCGCAAAAGAACAACCGCCAGACCAAATCAACACACAGCAAAAGCCATGCCTCTTTTGATTTTTAGTGAATGCACAGAAGGAAAACAAAACAAAAAACGCCATAGAGAAAGCAAAATCAATCAAGACTGCATAACTAGAACAAAAGCTAGATCGGGGTAACTGCAAACAGCGTCGCCAACATGAAGAAAGTACAAGTTAGTTACTCCTGTAAAAGAACAAAATAGCCCAGAAAACAAGAACACAAGCACAAGCACACGCAGATGTCCACCCACCCCAGCGCCTATACATTCACTAAATACACACTGCCTTCTCTATTGTTCAACTACTAGCTTAACAGGTTCGCCAATGCCGGACTCCCTGAAGCACCACTCAGAACTCTCCTCGGCAGTTCTTCCTGCTGCTGCTGCTGCTGCTGCTGTTGTTGTTGCTGCTGCTGCTGCTGTTGTTGTGGAGGATGGGGGGGCTGCTGATGGACCGGCAGCTGTGACATTGCAGGAGTCTGAGATGCCGAGTTTCGTCTATGCAATCCCAGCGGAGGACCAGGCATAGACACCATATGCGGAGGCGACGATGCATGCGGATGAGTAGGATGGCGGGGAGACATGATATGAGTTTGAAGTGGCGGCATATGGGGTGGCGGTTGTTGTGGCATATGTACAACGTGGCGAACATGTGTCGGAGGTGATCCATGGTGGATATGAGGGCTGTGAGAATGATGGGGTGCTCGAGGCGACATGTGTTGTGGGGGAGGCGGCGGATGAGGGAGAGGCACGTGCATTAACGGATGAGGAGCCGGTGGTTGGTGTGGTAGTTGATGCATCATGGCATGTGGCGGTGGAACGAGAGCCATTGGTTGTTGATTCATCGGTACCATTTGTGAGGGTGTAAGCCGTTGCTGGGGGGATATCGGATTGACCACTGAGGAATGTGGCACAGCGACTGTCCTTACAGATGGCACCATTGGTGGTGGGGGTGGGGGAACCTGCTGTATCGGCTGTGCTGATGGTTGCCGAGGGACCGCCGCGTGTTGGTGTTGTTGAGCCAAAAAGACGTGTAACGGGGGTAAAGGCGTGAACTTGCTGTCAGGTCGGTGACCATTCACTTTTCCCAGAAGTGGTGTGATTGGTTTCTCCTTGTCGTTAGTATGACACCTGTGGCACATTAAACCCAAAGTGTGGTGAGATTTTGGGGTATTGCCGTTCGTCAATGCCCCAGGGGAGGCCGCTCCGTTTGTGGTCGGTGGTGGTGGGACTTTCCACCATAACGGACTGACATCAACTTGACATTGGACGCACCGTTTTGGTCCATCTCCACCAACATGATCCTGTATTAATCCTTCCAGCCCCACAATCTCTTCAGCGCCCTCGGTCTTGATGGACACGGTGGTTGGCGAGTCCGAACCTTCCTTACCGCCATTACGATTGGATTGAGTCGATTTAGTCGAGATGGACACAAGATTGGCCTTGCGAACGGTTCCGGTCAGAGTAAGATCGGCTTGTTTGTATGTTGTCAGGTAGAGTTCCAGCGCGGTCATTCCATCTTCCGACAGTTCGTTGATTGGATGGAAATTTGTCTCATGCTCCGGACACCAGATGCAAGCGGTCATATTGCCGGTATCATTCCCCAGCTTCACGATGTTGGCATTGACAGTGTCTCTTCTACCTTTCACTGGCTGTATATCAAAGCCCATTGGCCATCTAGACTTGTTTGCACAATTGATATGCACTAAACCAAAGTCAGAATATGCCAAGCATTATTGGAATAGTCTGAAACTTACCGTTTGCATTGCATGCGGCGCACTGCACACAATGACCATTGTTCCCCCTGCATATCTTGCACTCCTGTTCGAACCGTGACTTTGGAATTGTAGCAATTCCCTCGACGACTTTCATCGTCTTCGGATCCGAAAATTTGATCTCAGGAGTCCATATTGCACATGTCACGTGAGCCCAATTGTTGCCTGACGTCTTCTTCAGGGGATCCCGTGGTTGCTGGGGTTTGTGTTTGTCAGATTCTTTGACTTTGCGCCCATCAACTTCGGGGCTCTCCTTATTCGCCTTATCTTGAACGGCTTTCTTCTTATAGGAGCTCTTGTGATATGGGTTATTTTTTTCCGGTTCGGCGTCAGGGTCTTGATATTCAGGACAAAGGACACATTCGTAATTCTACAAATCACCATTAGCAGAGCCCGTAAGTGACATGGCAAAATAGGCTGAGATACACATACCGTCGAGACGCTTGGGTTTTTATCGTTGGCGCACATTTCACAGACCCACTTGTTTGCGCTCCTCATTTCCCCAACTCCATAACACCTTTTGTGAACGGTCATCTTGCAATCCCGGCAAATTGCGTGTTGCTTTCCAACCTCTTCATCTTTTCTACAGACGCCACATTCCGCGATTTTGGGCCTTGGAGGTTCGGGCGGTGGTGGGGGTGGCTCTTTCGCCTTCTCTGGCGTCTTTTCCCTCCCTTTCAACATTTCTCCGCCTTCATCCTGCTTTTCATTGTCCTTATCGTCATCTTTCTCCTTCCTTTCTCTCTCCTTCTCCTTCTTTTCTTTCTCTTTCTCTTTCCCCTTTTCCTTCTCCTTATCTTTCGCCTTCTCTTTGGCTTTGCGCCCATAGCCGTTGGTTTCGGTCTTTGCTTTCTTTTTGGGGGGTTGGTCTTTTTTTTCATCAGGAGTCGCAGTACCACTGGTGGACGGCTGAGGGGTGACCGAAGAGGCGGAAGCTGCTGTCGAGGCGGCTAGTGCCATGGCCTCTGCCTGTGCATCCTCTTGTGCCGCCGTCAGTTCCTTCAAAAGCTCTTCGTCTATCCTCCGCTTCCATGCTCGTCCACCACCCTGGCTCATTTTCTTCTGAACCTCATCCGGATCCTCCCAACGAATGCCATATCGCCGCCACAGCTCGGCACAACGCCTGCAGAGTGCGCTGACCAGCAACCTATCGTCAGCATTCTTTCGTTTTGAGCTGCTGCCCTTTTCAGCAGGTATTAAAGTCCCAGGAGCCACACCGGGTGCACGTCTCCATTGTCTGCTGTGCCTGGTGGAGCAAAACTTGCACTCAAACCCTCGCTTTTTATTTGACGCCTTCTCAACGTCAAACGCAGAATCATCCTCGTCATCTGCCACATCGTCGACCAACTTCGAGGAAGTTGTGGCGTCCTTATCCCTCAATTTGGCCTCCTTCTTTCCTTTCCGACCGTCATAGTTACCCCAAATCTCACGTCCTTGTGGACTCTTCTTCCATAGATAGTAAAACCTGACAATCTCGGCCTCCTTTCGAGTCTTGACGTGTTTGGTAACAGCATGTAGCTCGCTTCCATACTTAGCCACACCTTCCTCAAAACGCTTGAGCTCGTCTGGCTTTAGCCTGACTTCCTTCACGTCTCGGACAGCTTGAACCTTCGATAATTTTTCCAGAGCCTTCTTCTCCTGGAAACCACTCTCGCAGAGAACTTGAAGCGCTTTGTCCATATAGTTTGTTGTATAATGATGTACGGAGATCCTTTTCGCATGTTCCTGCATTCCCCGCATGTAACCATCCACAGCATTGAGATATTCCTGTCGTTTCGGCTGCGCTTTCTCCTGATCTCTTTCTTCCGGAATTTTGAATATCAACGTCGAAGTTGTTCCGTCGTCCTTCCCTCGTTCTATATATCCGGGGGGTTCCTCCATAACCCATTTAGGCCTCTTTTCCTTCGCCGCAGCTTCGGCCTCGCTGAGTTGCTTACTCTTGCTACCACCTTTTGAGTATTTCTTCTTTTCTGGCGGTTTGATGTATTCCACAGGCCTTCCAGGCCATGCTGCAACATTAGCCTGATGTCTGGTCCCCAAACGTGACGCCGCCCGAGGGTATATCCGATCGTCGTAGTCTAGTGCATCCTCGACACGGCAGTGCTGTCCCAAGTATCTCATCTGCCACATCCGTGCGAAGCCCACTTGCTCCGGTGTGGGTTCCTGTTGTTTGTCGATGTCCATAGCCATTTCGGAAGGAGTCTCGGTTCCCACTCCTGCCGCAGCCGACAAATCGTCTTCTTCGTCATCATACACATCTTCTTCAACATCGGCGCTCGTGTTGGTTCCAGAGGTTAGCGCCGGAGTATTACGCGCTTCCAATTTACGCTCCTGAGCTCGGTTACAGGGTCCACACGCCCAAGCAAATCCCCTGCTGGGTTTTTTCAACAATGGTGGCCGTACACAATTCATATGGTAGGTTGCACCACACACAGCGCAATGTACAGAATCGGCACTTTTGAAGCCTGGTCAACATTTCCGCATATAAATGACGAATGGCGGGTTGGAATCATACCTCGCACAGTATCCCACGCATCGCTTGCACTCCTTCATCTGACTGCAGAGTTCCTTACCGCGCTGAGGCTCTACAAGCAAATATTTCCACCTTTCCACAAGTACTTTCCGAATCGCCTCAGGAACATTGCGGACCGCCGTCGACGGAATTACGTCGTAGTATCGCTGGATGTACCTGTCAAACATCCGCTCAAAGTAAAAGCTGTCACGGTACTTGCGGTACTCGTTGATGTTCTCAATCTCCGACCGGTGCTTTATGTAGCATTTACCTCGAATCGAAGACAACGGGCAAGTGTCTGAGTGCATTGAAGCGAAAAGAACGCGCGTATCTGTCACCTTTCGCTGGATGTCCTTCGGTCGATAGTACCAGTTGACTCGAATAGCGTCGATCGGCTGCGTGGGGTCGTTGTTTGCATGCAAGAATTCCATAATGCGGGCGAGGTAGTACGGCTCACCGGGAGGCTCGCAGACGAGATAAATATGGTCTGTATGACTTGCAGATTAGAATGTGGCAGTATATTCGCAAACCGGGAGCTAGAGTGCAAAAGGCGATTGTGGCCAGGCAACAGCGCCAAAGGGGGCGAGATCGCGAGCGACAATGGTGTACATACCATGAACCTCCAAAGCCGTTCCATCTTCGGCCACCAGTTTCCCGTCTTTCAGGTGCGGGCGGTCAAAGCTTAGCATATTTGATAGCGATGGGTCCTTGGTCATAGTGGGGACGACAACCTGGCCACCCTTTCTTTTCTTTCCAGCTGTAGTGTTCGTCGAAACTGGCGGTACCGTTGGCGCGACATCTTTTCCATCTTTAGTATCCTTGCCCAAACCGACGATTGCCGACTGTCTTCGTGAGGTCCCGCTTGACGCCCCTTCTAGACTGCCGTTGGCTTTGGTATTGGATGGTGTGTGGTTGTAGGGGGTGGTGAACTCGTAGTCCATATCGTTGTCTTTATCCTCGGCGTAATTTACACGAGCGCCTCGATTCCGCGAGCGGGTGCCGTATGGTGAGGCCGATCGGATGTTCGACATAGCTGCCGAGGAGGTCGCGCTGACTGTCGTGGAAGGGTCTCCGGAGGAGGCGGCGGCGGCGGCGGCGGCATTAGTATTGGCTCTGGAGGACGAGACCGACGCTTTGCGGTCCGCCATGGCAATAAAACCAGGCAGGCGTAAAGATTGCTATGGCGAACACAGCAACGGTGTTGGGAGTTAAGGTTGTGGGCGAGTAGGTGGGGGGTGTGAGGGAAACAAGAAACTAAGAGAGAGTACTAGGTAATTAGAGTGAATGACAGTGGATGGTGAGCGGTGGGATGAATAGAGACGCTGCCCAGCCGGAAAGTTTGTGTGGTGGTGGTGGTCGAGGTGCTGGTGCTGGTGGGGAGAGAGAGGATTGTGGGAGAGAGAGAGGGAGGGAGAGAGGGAGACGGAGAGAGGACAGTGTATGGGTGGGATGACAAAAACCAAAGGTGAAGAGGCCTCTCTGCCCGAGAACTCGAACTTCACGACACCAAGGCTGTCTTTTCTGCTTTCCGCCTTCCTACCCTTTCAAATACACACACCCCAGAGTTCTCAAGTTGTTGTCTTCTTTGCTGCGGTATCCAAAGTCCTGATCCTAAACAACGTGTTCTGATGTTCACTTCACTTTGTTCTATCGGCCAGGATAAAGACGGAGGCAGTCAGTCATAAGCTACCAGGGCTGGCCACGGCTGCATGTCCAGGAACCTTAAGTGTGACAAGAGCAATTGTTCGTCTTGTTCCGGGCATGTAAAAGGGAAACCGAAAGAATGATGTTCTAGCGGCGAAGGTGGCACGGTAAATAATAAGTTTTGAAGTTGCAATGTAAAGCGAAGAGAAACTCGGGAACCCACAGGGCAAAAGGAGTGGCAGGCGTGGGGGAAGAAGGTCTTGCGCTTATGATAGAATTCCCCAGACGGAGCTGCGGCGGAGGCAACAAGACGAGTGGACGAGACTGATAGATACGCCGGGACATGGCAGTACGCTAGCGCGACGACACGAGAGAGCAATTGCAACATCCTGTATTTGAACTCACTGACATTCTGCTTCTGCACATCTATACTCCTGTCTGTTAACCACGAAAAACGACCGAGATCAATTCGCCCAATCAATAATCAAGCAGGCAAAGGCAATTTCGAGTGTTTGTTGCGCTGTCGTCTGTCGGTCTTGTCTGGGGTTCTAGGTAGGTGCAGGCTCTTCGAGGTTACACACGGAAGTCGACGAGGCATATGAAGAAAATGGATGATTATACTCTACATCTTGCCGCAGAGATTCCCAGTAGATGGGTTTGTTGTCAGCGCTTTTACTTGATATAGATCTCTATCAGCAATCAATTTCCGTTGGCTATGAATATGGCATGAAGTCGGTTCTTGCGATAGATGAGGTTGGTCCCGAATTGTCATCCGGGTGAGCATGCGAACCGACGCTAGATAGAAGGCAGATGGCGCTACATACTTAAGGAGGTAGGACATTGAGCCGCAACGACTCGCCAACCCAAGCTAAAATCTGTCACATTTTGAATAATACAACAGGATGTCAAGAGACTTCGTGTATATCATATATGAGTTCTAAGGACAATCAGAGCCTGAAATTCATTATTTATTATCGTATCTTACTTCGCTCGGAGTTGACAACTCGCTGGCAGGGTTTGCCCTATTCGCCAGTCCGGTAGAGCCCCACCACAGCCCGACTTAGTTTGGAAGTGAAAATGAACAACAACACATTTCATCTCTCAGCCTTCATCCAACCAACGAATTTAACACCAAATTCTTGAACCTTAAAAATCCTCTCTTCAACGCAATAAGAAGAAATGGGGGTCAAGACAAACAAGCAAGAGTACTTCAACAAGCTGAAGGGCTTGTTGGAGGACTACAAATCCATCTTCATTGTCTCGGTGGACAATGTATGTTTTCTCTGTAATTCCAAAGTTGCTTAATTTCTTCCTGGATGGTGGGGCTGACTGTATCTCGCGCGAATTTAGGTCTCCTCCCAGCAGATGCACGAGATCCGTAAGGCTCTCCGTGGTCGTGGTGTTGTCCTTATGGGAAAGAACACTATGGTTCGCCGCGCTGTCCGTATCCTCATGACCGACTTCCCCGAGTACGAGCGTCTCCTCCCTCATATCAAGGGTGCGTTTCTATACCCGTGCAGCTGTCGATTAATCGTGTTCCAACCTAGACTGTCACAGGCAATGTCGGATTCGTTTTCACCAACGACGACTTGAAGGTGATCCGTGATGTTATCCTCGACAACAAGGTCGCGGCCCCTGCCCGTGCCGGTGCCATTGCTCCTGCCGACGTCTACGTTCCGGCCGGAAACACCGGTATGGAACCCGGAAAGACCGCATTTTTCCAGGCCCTTGGTGTCCCCACCAAGATTGCCCGTGGTACCATTGAAATCACGACCGACTTGAAGCTTGTCGATGCTGGTGGAAAGGTTGGACCTTCCGAGGCCACCTTGCTCAACATGTTGAACATCTCCCCCTTCACCTACGGAATGGGCATCTCCCAGGTCTACGATGACGGCCAGTGCTTCGCCCCTTCCGTTTTGGATATCGCCGAGGAGGACATCCTCAAGGCTTTCTTGGGTGTCGTTCAGACCATTGCTTGCATTTCATTGGCTGCGAACTACCCCACCCTGCCTTCTGTGGCTCACTCCATCATCAACTCCTACAAGAACCTTGTTGCTGTTGCCTTGACCACCGAGGAGTACAGCTGGGAGTCTATTGATGAGCTCAGGGACCGCATTGCGAACCCCGAGGCTTACGCTTCCGCTGCTCCTGAGGCCGCCGCCACCACTACAAGTACCGAGGAGACCAAGGCCGAGGCAAAGAAGGAAGAATCTGATGAGGAGTCTGAGGAGGAAGGTATGCTATTCAACCCCTCTTTCGTTTTTGGTTATGTCTGCTAATGCACTCTTCAGGTGGTTTCGGTGGTCTCTTTGATTAATCTCATTGATCCGCCACCAATGTTTAATGCAAATAGTCCGCCATAGTTTGGAAGGAATATATAACTGAACCACCATCTTTATTCGGCGCAAAAATTGTGAACAGAAATCTTTACAAGCCTAACCTCTAGCGGCATCGTTTCACAAAATCTACATGGTTAGTCTACCTTTTTCTCTTTATCCTCCTATTTCAACATTCCACTATGGCGAAAGATTAAACCATTTTTAACCCTGAGCGCCTCGTGCGTTGAAGACTAAAAATGCAACACAACTCTAATTTTTTCATGACGCTTCCTTTTAACTCATCCTTTTACTGTTCATCTTAAAGAGTTGGAATAGCAGAGCTAATGAGTTTTAATCTAGAAACACGCTATTCATTCAATATTTACATTTCCGTTTCCAATATGCCAAACTATGTCGCTGCCCTGATGAGCCGAATTGTCCTTTATTGAAAATCATGAGGTCCTAATTCTCCCACCCACAGAGTCTGGATTCTGTGGTAACCTTTACCGTTGAAGATCCAATGTCGTAGTATATACGTTCTCTACTCTGCAAAGGAGGTGGCAGACGGAGCGATGAAATATGATTTTTGCGCCAGTCGAGTAACAGTATGGTTAAACTCGCTCCAAGCCCACTACTTATTATGCTGTGATATCACTCGGCCCTTGAAGTCGGCAGTACATAATATCCCGAAGGGAATAGGTACCGAAGAAAAGCGGTGGTTTGAGGGGATGGCTGGGAGAGTGTTGTTTCAAGACCGAAATGCAGCACTTCACACCGGAAAAAGCGGCGAAATGCCATACCCGTCCCGATCTGTCAATGCGCAAATCCAAACCAAGCTTAGAAAGTAGTAGTTGCAGTGAAAAAGCACGACCCGAATTCACAGTTAAAGGGCCCGAAGAAGTGGTAAAATTGCTGTCTGAAGTGATACGGATCTTCACTGGGAAGAAGACCCGGACAACCCTTAACCTGCATCACGTGTAATTTGATCTTATCCCCGATCGAACGAGCACAACTGATCTGTCAATCTAGTCTGTTAGACGGCTTTGATACGGCGTGGGGCTACCGCCAGCGAAAAAAAAAGCCGTCTGACAAACTAATGTCAATCAACAGATAATTGTCACGTATCCAAATAATATCAGTATAAGTAAGCCTCAAATGTGACTGGTAGCCAGAAGCGGCAGATTAGGCACCTCCGGTCGACCAAATGAGGTTGAAGTATTTTCGACAAAAAGTTGGACCTTTCCTCAGTGCGCGCTGCAGTGTGAGCTCGCATATTCCCACTCTGGAATACATACATGCGGAGAATACACCCTGTATACGTGGTGGAGTAGTTCTATACCCTCAGTAAGGATTTAATAGCTCGAAGTAGCATAAATGGACGTACGTCTGTGAGACCATTCTGTTTTGATTTGGCTATTATTTTCCAGCTGTATTCCAGACTCAACCAATGGTCGCTTAGCTCAGTTGGTTAGAGCGTGGTGCTAATACGACTTGTATGACACGCCAAGGTCGCAGGTTCGACCCCTGCAGTGATCATTCTTTTTGGTTTGTGATTGAAATAACACTCTTGTTCTTAATGGTTTTTGCTGTAGAACAAATTTGATGCATCGGATTTTGAACTGAGTCATACCTTATATTCTAGTAGATACTTTACTCTAAGTCAGTAAAGAACAGTGACTACCATTACGACTCTCATCCCATCAATAGCCAAGTTTGACTACATCATTGTACTCATTAGGATCTTTCAACAAGCTGAATTACATACATAAGTAGTTACGGGCCTCAAAAAAAAAAAAAAAAAACAGAAGTTATAGTTCCCAGAGAAAAATGAGCATTAGATTAGGTAGATGCTTGCCGTGTGCTACTGCACAATAGATCCACTCAACCTTTAACTTCAACTTCCACAACCCTCATTGCCCCTCCTTCATTTCATCAACCACCGGTATTTTTTTAAGTCCCTCCCTTACTGTCCAGAAGCCTCTCCGCACGGCTTCCTGATCACACTTGGCCCCATCCAACAGTGGTCTCAGTACATGCATACATCTCTCTCCAATCTCGGCCGTCAATTCCTCCACTCCCAGCTTCTCCCATAAGCCAGTATTCATCAAGACATCTATGGCCAACCCAGCTTGGATTCCCACCAGCTCCCACCATCTCCTTTCTGGCGCTTTTGACAAGGCGAGGACAGTCCGCACCAATGGGTCCTCTTCATCCAGCCTCCCTCCAAGTCTTTGCGCAATTTCAACCACGCCCACGGGCCCACCTCTCACGACTTCGTCCATGCCAGCTACCACCTCGGACTCGGGTAGGAATCCGTATAAAGCCCGGAGAGTTTTGATGGCAGCCATGCCGTGGGGGGTCGCGGCCTTAACAGAGTGCGCGGGGAGGTATTCGAATGGTGCTGCGGTGAGGATGAGAAGTGAGAGGAGGCGTCTTTTTGAGAGTTGGAGCTCTATGGGCGGGAGGTCGAGGATGCACCTTAGGGCCTTTGGGGGAGGATCAGGCAGAGATGGTGTGTGGGGAAGGGGAGGAAAGGTGCGATCCAGTGTTGTCCGTCCAACGAATCTTTGGTATGCACCGGCCGCTTTGCTTGGAGTTATGAGGTATGTGGTGACGTTCAGCTCTTTGATCCAAGTCCTGAGCGCGTCTACTTCGTCCGAAGTGAAAGCTCCAAACATTCTTCCTCCCCAGCGTAGCTCCTGGATTAATTTGCTATTTTTCGGGTCGCCACGAACTATCCACCGCGAGTCTGCGAGGGCTTGTAGAAAGTCCATACAGTGCTTATTGTACACATCCGGATCCAGCCACTGGGCGAGCGTCTTCCCACTCTTTCCTCCAATCTTGGCGGGACAGGAGGCGTGCATAGGACGGGCGGTGACTGCTTTCCTTCCAAAGAGTTCGATAATGCGGTTTGTTGCTCTGGGGGGCGGAGTAGGTGTAGTTGGAAGTGACTCGGCAAGGATAAAGCCAGCTTGCACTCGACGCCACAGTTCCGCTTGCTCCTCTTCCGTTTTAGCAGCGTTGATAAGACCAACCACCGCTTCCCGCCCCATTGCTGCGTGCCCACAGTCTCCGTTGTCGATGACAACGTGTAGGAGGAAGTAATATGGATCTAAATCCAGTTCTCGGAGTTCGTGAATTGTCTAGACTACCATTAACACTATGGACGGTCTGGAGTGTGAAGTTCGGATGTCTCACCAAGAGCAAATGGTATGGGAGCGATTCATATGCCATGTTGAAACCTAGGATCTCAGGCAGGAATTCGTCCGCGTATAATGACACCGCTAACTGGGAAACGGCCGCAGTCCACACTCTTGCATCGTTGTTTGGGTTGACCGAGGAATCGATGAACCGGCTCTCATCACCACGGCCGATATCGCAGACACTATTGACCAGCTTTTCATAGACAGCAACATGGTTCTTTTCCAGATCCCCATCACCGAGCTCTTCGCTGAGTATCTGCCATGCAGTTTTGGACCATCTCCTGTCCTTTGGGGGAGTGTCGATCCGGTGAACACCCCCTAGCCATGCCCCATCAACATATTTCACCGGTGCAGACTGCCGGATCCAGTATTCGGCGTATTCTCGGTCCGGAAACATCTCACGACCACCGCCCTGTTTACGGCGATGGAGATAGGCGTCGAATTTGGCTGTAGTAGCATCCTCCGCGGATTGAAGGAAGTCTTTCAGAGATTCGGGGGAAAAGGAAGGAATGGAAAGAATGGTGGAGGATTTGTCCGGTGTGGAGAGTGTGAGATTGACGGTATGGTCCAGGAGCTCGAGAAGACGCTTTCGACCAGCCGGGAGGGCTTCGGGGAAATCCTGTGCGTTCTGTAGGGCGTAATACAGTGATTTATTGGCGTCGACTTGTTCCTGCAACGGGGTCTTCCGACGACGTTGTGGTGGTTGTGATTGCGAAGTGATACCGGCTGGGTTGGATCTTTTCTTTTTCTCAAAGTCTGATCTTCGGCGGAAGAGAAGGTATTTTGGATGAAAGTGGTAAAAGGTGAAAACGAATAGCACAAACAACGGCGGGATTATCACAAGCATTCTGGGTATTTCAATAATCGTTGTTTTGAGTTATATTGATTTGCAGCGGAGACAGTGTTTAGATTTTGGCGAGCCGAAAGGTCTTAAGCTCGATCCTCCAACGCAATGATCACCGGGTGGAATATCCGCAGAACACATCATATCTACGTAAATCCCTCGCGTGCTACCTATGTGAGTTCCCGTAGATTGTCGTGGATTCTGCCGGGCTGTGGCAATTGGAAGGGCTGAACGGAAGACGTCATGATAACTCGTCCATTTGGGTTTGGTACGTATGAAAGAGGGTTAGGGTCTACAGCGGGAGTGACGACAAGTCCTGCATGGATCCAAGATTTAGGCTGTCGATCTTTGCAGCTTAGTCGGTTCGATTTCAAGCCACTGAGCAGGCACTGGGAGGCGTTTTGACTCTAGGTGATGGACATGAACTCTCAGAGACCCAATTTTTTGAGTGGGAAGATAGCGGTTTTCTACAACCAAAAGTAACTGCATAAAAATAAACAGTAAGAGGGGGTTGCGGACAGGACTCTAAAGTCTAGAGTACCATATACTTATGTTTCATTCACGACGTTGACTTCAGCCATACCTGCTTGCGCAAGAACGCTATTGGCTGCTTGAACAATAATAACAACCCAAGACTGGATCTATGAAATATGTATTCACGGTAGGTATAGGCCAAGCTTAAGGCCACAGCAAAGCACTCCAATAATGGAATGTGAAAACACTTGATGATGATGCGCGAGTGCGGCGTGTTGAGTCGTGGTTAGTGCCAGGGTTAGGTGCAATATTCACGGCGAATCACTACGATCGCGAGTCCGATTTGTTCTTTTCTCCGATCCCGGTTCACGGGCAAAAAGAATGACGGCAATCTCTGACATGTCCTGAACCATCAGTATTCCAGTCGACTTGGAAAGAAATGGCATACTGAGAAAGCAGTAGTCCGTCAGTAGCCGGAAATACTGGCCATGGTACCTTATCGGGCAGGAAACAGCTACGGGTAAGACAGCGGTGAGGTAATGTACATACAGGACAACCGATTCATTAACTCGAAGCTCCGCGGACGCGGAGTAACAGCCGTGGAGTCGTGACTTACAATGTCTTCAAATGAATTACAAATCATTGTTAGTCATTGTTCCTAAAATAAATAGGTACTTAGAGTACAAGTTCAAGTATATATGTGATCAAGTTCAGTGACAGCGCCTCGGTGAGATTGGTTGGTCACATGTCATTCCCACATGTACAGTTCCACAATTTCTTTTGGTTCGACAGTTTTTTGCAGTACCAAGTAGCTAAGCATGTAATGTAGACAATCAGTGCTGCTACACGCAAGTTGCTGGAGGTGGGAAGTAATTGTGATCGGTTGAGAATACTGGGTTAGGGTAAAACCCTGGTGAGATATGAAGCCGGGTAACACATTGCACACTAATACCATGTCGTAAACTCCACGGCATTCGATAAATCAAATTTAAGATTTTCTCTCGATGGTGAGGAGATACCGGCCGGGAGATACAAAGTATTCATTCACGCAAGCTTCTCTCTTTTATGAATCCAAAATCTGTCCAGAGTGTCATAGTCATTTACACCACATCAACCAATAAACTACAAAACTACATAAAATACACGTCTTCGTCTACGTTCATATCCAGTCTCTAGCTACGTAGGTACATTATCTATCTTCCTGCCCCGCCTCCTGTCTCTCCTTGCCCCATCCCACCACCCCATTCTCACCTTAGTACCTCACCCAACCCCGCCCTTTCCCTCCTGCAACGCCAACCAAACCAATAAAACAATCCTCTCTTTCAACCATAATAAACAAAAGAAGTCAGAAGCGAAACCCCTCATGAATGCAATATGTGCAACATGCGTGCAGAGAAAAAAAAAAAAACGCCCAAAGAATCTCACACCGCCCCTCGTTGCTCACCGTCCTGTAAATCATTACAACTACGCAAATGTCATGGTCATTTCCCCCTCTTCCCCCTTTCTCGGTGCAAACTCATCGTCGTATTCATCATAATCCGCCCAAACATTCCTTCCTGCTCCCCCACCAAACTCATTCCCTCTAGCATTTTCATACCCATAGGTAGACGGTGTACTCCTGAAGCCCCTCTCCGATTCGGGATCCGGATCAAACTCCATTCTAATCTCGCCTTCCCCCTCCTGTAGCTCAAAAGAGTCATAACCGCGGCCTCTATACTCCTTCGTCGGTGAATGCATTCCATCATCAAAACTCTTCGTATGTCTCAGTCCGTCGAGGTTGGGAGGTCTCAACCCCGTACCATCAGTCGAGATTCGAAGTTTCGGCATCGTGCTCTCGATATCATTAATTTGTGGTTCCTTGCTGCTGGCTTCGATTTCTGCACGGATGGCGTCGATGTCGAAGAGTACATTAGAGTTGTCTCCGTTAGACTTGGCATCAGTGGTAGTTTTGGTAGTAGTGGCGGCGGCGGAGTCTTTGCTAATGTCGTAGGTTTCCCAGTCCTTCTTCTTGGTCGGGTCTTGCTTGCGTCCAAAGAAATTCCATTTGCGCTTTCGAGAGCCTTTCTCGAGTTCCTTTCGTGCCTCGTCGAGTTCATTGATGAGTTCGCGCTGGCGGTCTTGGTGGTTCTCGGGATCCTAAAGTCTGTCAGCATCCATAAATTACCTTCGCAGTGCTTAGATTCACTTACTGGATCCTCAATCTCCGAAAACTCATCGCTGGTAACTTCCCAGCCGACCTTTATCAGAAGCTTTGGCATAGCAGCACGGTATGCCATGTGTCCATTCACCAGTTCCGTAACATCGATATTCTCTACGCCGGGAATATTTACTGGTGCTAATCCTGCGATCCTACCGATCCCACCAGACGTGGCGCGAAAGAGGTAGCCCAGGATCCAATCGTTGTTGGCGTACCCGTTTACCACCCTCCCCGACACCATAGCAACCACTTGGGCGTATTCATCATCCTTCACGACGATAGGAGATCCAAACATATATGCATTTTGGACCAACCCTGGTGCGCCAAGTCGTGCGAGTTCACGAAGGCAAAAGAAGATGACGCGAGCGCCGAGGGAGTACCCGACAAGGGTGACGGGGCGCACACCGAGGTTGCGGTGGACAAGTGTGTCGGCAAGGATGAGGCCTGCGGCAGCGGCGCGGTCGAGAGAGACGGACCAGGGGTTATCAAGGAGGTAGGATAACTTCGTGAGGATGACAGGAAGCTGAATAGCAGCCATAAGGGAGATAAGGATGGTGGAGCCAAGCACTTGTTGAAGTGTTTGGGTCAAAGCCTACACTCGTTAGACCGAAGCGGTAGGAAGGGCGAAAAGGGCGAAATACCTCTGTAGCTAGAATGCCAATAGTCTGACCCATGCTTTGCAGCATCTCGGGTTCCCAGTAGATGGAGAATAAATCCCCCATAATTGGATCCACGGTTGAAAATGGCAATCTCACATCGTCGATCTTTCCGTTCATCCATCTACAACATCCGTCAGCTCTGTGCGAGTTCCTCACACGAATGTCCACTCACCCAGAAACCGTAATAATCAAGTTGACCCTCTTCGCATTATGCAGTGGCTTAAACTCAAAAGTTTTGACGCTCTTCATTCGATTAAATCCCGCCTTCCCTCCGATAACACTTCCACTGATCGCCGCACCACTAGCAATCAATGCTGTCGCTCCAGTGCTGGCCAAAAACCCACTTGTCCCGGCTACACCAATAGTTGTAAACCCTGCGGCCAAACCAGCGCCGATGACCGGCGCCAACAGTCCTCCACTAAGACCAATAACCAGTCCTCCACCCACCGTTGCAAGTCCTAACATCATGAATCGCTTATTCCTTGCCTGCTTTGCTCTGGAATCTAGATGATCTTGTTCGGTCCAGGTCTGCTCCGCCGACTCCTGCATCTCTAGTGCGTCCGTCACACGTTTCTCGAACTTGCAGATGTCAAGCCAGGAAACGTCAAACATCCTTCCAACGCGCTCTAGAAGAACACGGGCACGGGCATCATATACAGAATCTGCGATTAAGACGAGGAATAGATCACAAAGTATCGTCCACCGCAGGTCAATATCGATTGTCTTGGTTTGTGGGAGTTGTGAGAGTGTTTTGGTGTCTTCGAGATCGGTGTCTTGGTAGTCTTGGAGTGCACTTGATATTGAGGCGTGAGATCCTCGTGTCGGGGAGCTAGAGTTGGAGTATATGGACTGTCGGGGAGAGGATAATGCGGTGGGAGAAGGTGCCATGGGGTTGTGGACTCGGGAGTTCTGCATCAGGGCTGGTGTCAAATCCGAAGGCAGGACACCATGCAAGGCCAATTGCTCTATCATTATTTGCTCTTCGGCAAAGTCAATAGCTATACCCCGGGAGCTGCGGACCAAAAAGCATACCAGGTGGTGATAATTCCATATGTGTGTACAACCGCACCATCATCTTCTGACTCCACATCCTCATGCCCTCTGTTGCAACTTGTAGATTCCTCTTTGCATTCCTTCCTTTGGCTTTCAACCTTTGCATATCTTGAAGCATCTCAATAAGTGCTAGCCTACACACTCCGACATAGGCAATTCTCTGCCCCTCCGTCAATAGTTCTTTCGTCGCCTGCATCTGTGACAATGGATTTCTTGACGCCTCGTCGTTCTCATTATCTTTGAATAAATATTTCGTGTTCTCGTCCATGCTAGTGACTGACTCTGCGTCCTCGTCATCATACACCCTGGTATAGCCCTTCGCTGCTCCGGTGTCCTCCTCGTCCCCTGATTCTTCGTGGGCCCGGGCTATGAGGTGGCCGTCATCGTCATACATGTCATAGGAAGCATACGCCGGCATGGTCTGCCATTCATCCTCTTCCTCCATTTTCCGTTCACTAACCTCATCCTCCTGGTTTGCACGTGGTATAATCTGCTGATGTGACCATTCCGATACTGTATGCTTTCCTGTTGACATGTGTGGATCCTTGGGGTCCTCCGAAAACATTTTTACTTCGTTATTCTTGCGGTCTTTCTCTGGGAGCGATAACAGTGATGCGTGGTTATTTTTAAGGTCGGTATCATGGCTGTTCTCTGACTTCGTTTCCGTGACTTTCTCGGCCGGTGGTATCGGGACTGTGAAAGTAGGTAGCTGAGCTCGGGGACTCGGTTCCGCAGCAGCTATGGGACTATCCTTTTTCTCCATCGCGGCGGGTTCTTTTGGCTCTTCAATGATAGTAGCTGGCGGTTGTTCATCGTCCGAGGATGCGTCATCGTACACTGGTGCCCGCGGAAGCTTTCTGACGGGGAGGCCGAAATCATCATATTCCACTTCATCTACAACCGGAGGCGGCGGAGGTAATTGTGGCTCTCTTGCCCGAGGCTTCGGATTTGGATCGTCGGGAGGTTCAAAGCTCATGGTGATTTCTTCCTCCGCTTCCGGCTGCATGTCTTTATGCGGCTCTCCCGGCATGCCCTGACAAGACAATAAAATTGAGGAATAAGGACTTAAGTACTATGTGGACGGGCGGCGTAGCTAAGTAAGCGCCTTCAAGAGCTCTCACGGTTGTATGTTTCCAGCGGTGTGTCGTATCGTGAAGGGGGGTCTGTGAGGAGCACTGCGGAACTTCAGGAGAGGGGAGGTTGGTTGAGATGGTTCTTGGATGCAGGGTTGTGTTCGCGTGCTGTTGTTTGCTGGGTTTCCGCAGCTGCTCTCTGTCTCGGATCTGCACCATTCAACGATTGCATGTATCAATTGTCATTTAAATGATTTTTGCTGCGAGATTCACACACTCCATCCTTATTCCGACTCTATCATTTGTTCTTTTTTTATCTGTGCAGTCAGAGGGAGTGGGGAAGTGGAAGGCTAATCAAATTAGTGTGTTTCAAAGAGCTCTCCCAATCAACACCAGCGTAGATTCACATCCAGTCACCCGATGTTCGACATCGTCTGTTTCACATAACCGAAATACAGTTCATTCCACCTTAATGAAAACCTTCAGCTGCTCGATTCGCACTCCCTCTGACTTTTGGCCGTCGTTTTGCATGGAGTTTTGAGTCTGTTGTGGCGAGACATATCGAAGTGCGACCTACACAAATTACTTTATTCCCACCTCACACTGCACCACACACTCCGGACTTACACTTGTATCCCCAGGTTCACCACTCGTGTCTATCACGTACTACACAGCTAATACCGGTAGTCTCGTTCTCAGCACCCCTAAGACATGCATGTCTGCATTCGGCTGATCGAACAGAATCTGTTGACGCTGCGTTCCTATGCCTACGGACAGCCCTTCGACTTTCACCACCATCGCGGAAGTTATTACACACCAAATGTTTGAGATGCACCCGTACACTAAGACAGACCTGTTTTGTTTTATGATTCTTTCAACTTTTTGAGTTCTTTGTTTGCGTATGCATGGACATCGACTTAACACCCAATTGCACGTCATCACAGAAATTCCTCCCATTGTTGGCAACACTCACTCCTTTATTCTAGATAGTAAGGCTTTCAACCAGTTCAATAATAATAATACCTAATCGGCGCGCTTTTGCGTTGCAATGACCTTTATATCAACGTTGGGCTGCAGCTTTTGCGACGTACCCACCCGCTTCTGCAATTGCAATAATTTCAAGTTATTTGGATCTACATGCTTGACGACTTCCAATGGATTCAAAGAGAGTGCAAAGCCCGGTACCTCTGGAGCTGAAGAGAGCTCAATCCAGACGAAACCAGTTCCCATCGCATAAACATAAAGTTTCGCCTTCAGCGAGGCCGAGCCCAAGAGAGACAACCGAGCTGAGCGGCGATGATGGTTCATGGCGCCGCTCTCTTTCCCGGCGTGGCAGCGACACATTAGCTTCCGGCCGACTGCCGAAGGAAGCCCGAGCCGTGAGCCAGTTTCATGAACGAACATTGTCTAGCAAAACTAAAGAACATCAGGCATCCAAACCAAGGGCCGAATTTTCGGGGACGTCGAGCCTCCCCCAGCAACTACAAGAGTTCTTCGTTCCCCCAGCCCGCATAGTACTCAATCTCCCGATTACAGGCCTAGCTACTACTGATGCAAATTAGTTTCCCACCCTCAGTTGCCCAAAAGCATTTGAATCCTCGCCACCGTTAAGTGCGCAGGCCACCCACTCACCCATAGGCTCTCAACGCCGTAGGTTTGATCCCCACCCGCTTAATCACAATCCTAGCGTAAAGATCCGGAGTATACTCGGGATTGGAATGGAATATCCGCTTTCACCGAGACAGCGGAAAGTTCTTGGGCAGGATGAGGTTCGGTCGAGGACAGCTACAGAGGGGCCATATGATTGCAAGAAGTCTAACCCAACGGTGGACGATGATACCCTGGGCTCAATAGAACTTTGTTATCAAGACAGCAACACCAGCCCTACCTCCAGCGACCCATTTACAACGCCTATATGCTCCACCACTCGAGACAGCAATGCTGCAGAGCCAGTTACTCAGCAGCTAGAAGGAGATGAAGTATCGGTCTGCATCTCCTCGGACTCCATTGAGCTCCTCCAGCCAACTGTCTACCCAGGTCCTTCTCCACCCCTAAAGCCACTCCCGCCAACCCCCACAGCTGAAAGCAGGCCTTCCTCGAGCACTGGCTCCTCCATATTCTCGCTGTCAGATCTTGCGCTCCCCTCCGTACTGCCTCCGAAGGACACAGTATTCTCCACCAAACCAAGAGACCTCATCATCTCCCCCTCTTCCACCACAGTCGAAGTTCCAAAACTCTGGTATTCACCTCGAGATACACCTTTAATCGCTCTCCACTGCCGAAAAGAATTAGAGTGCCTTTCGGAACCCTTCGCAATGGGAATTCCACCACCATTGGACAAAGCAGAAAGCTCAAAATGGAGTGAATACTCTCCAATGTCCTCACGCTCCGTCTCTCCAATGCGCGGCAGCAGCGTCTTTGGCGGGGTTGTGGAGAAGATGAAGAAGAAGATAGTTGCGAATAATAATAAAGCCAAGGGCAAGACTCGTGGCGGTTTGGAGCCAGTGCGCAGAGCCACCACGTTTTCGTGGCCTGGTGTTGGTGGAATGGGATATTATGCGGAGGGAGAGGCTATTATGCGGTCTGCGAGTGTTGATGATGGTAGTGGGGGTAGAGGCGAGGCTGGGAGTGAGGATTCCCGGGTGGAAAGAGGGAGGGGGTTGTGGAGACATATGGGAAGCGCTAAGAAGAAGAGGGAAAAGATGAGGGAGGAGTTCAAGAGTAGGATACGGGTTGTTGGCCCGGGTAGTTAGATACGCAATGCTAAATGGATCAGTTAGATGATAGACTTTATTAACACCATTTTGATACTAGCATTGTGTTTGGTAGCAGCTCCAAACAGACATGAAACGGTCGCTTAGCTCAGTTGGTTAGAGCGTGGTGCTAATATACGATATGGCACGCCAAGGTCGCAGGTTCGACCCCTGCAGTGATCATTCTTTTGCTTCCAGAGATTTTGCAAGTTGGTGATGTTGTGATTTAGAGTAGAATGAAATTCACTATCACGATGGTTGTGTACACAGTCCATCATTCGAAGGGCTGAAACACGTGGAGATACCCCGGTACGGTTAAACCGCATTGTAGTTATTTAGGCTGGGCGGTTAGGCGCGCTGCAATCTGGCATCTTCGAGCTCAAGTATTACGACGACAAACCCGACAGCACCGCTACGCTCTTTACACTTCGATTCCATTTTCTTTTCCACAAACCCCGACCAACGCACAACTGCATCAATCCGATCCGGCTCCAGCCCACAATCTCTTGCAAGCTCGCTCGCTATGGCGCGCTCGTCCCGCCTCACCCGCCTAGACGCATTCTCGAAGACAGTGGAAGATGCACGAATCCGGACAACGAGCGGAGGAATTGTCACCTTGGTTTCGGTGATTATAGTGTTGCTCCTAGTGGTGGGAGAGATCCGCGATTATAGACGCATTGAGGTGCAAGCGGAATTGATTGTGGATAAGAGTCGGGGCGAGGTAAATGACAATGAATATCTTCAAACCATGCGCATGCGGGAAGGTGGCAAACAAAAAAAGCTAATGCCGAGTGCGTGCGTGCGTACGTGTGATAGCAACTCCCAATAAACCTCAACATCACGTTTCCGCATATCCCCTGCAACCTTCTCACGCTCGACGTGATGGACGTATCGGGCGAGCAGCAATCCGGCATCACTCATGGAGTCCACATCACGCGTCTCAGTGCATTCCCGGAATCAAAGCCGCTCGAATCTCAAGCGCTGGATTTGCACCCCGTTGAGGAGCCGAAGCACCTGGACCCGAACTACTGCGGTGAATGCTATGGCGCTTCACCTCCTGCGGGGAAGAAGTGTTGCAACACATGTGCCGAGGTGCGGGAGGCCTACGAAAAAGCCGGGTGGGCATTTGGACTTGGTGAAGGTGTGAAGCAGTGCGAGAATGAACATTACGGTGAACATATCAAGGCCATGGCAGAGGAAGGGTGCAACATCGCCGGACACCTCAGCGTAAACAAGGTCATTGGTAATTTCCATATCGCCCCTGGAAAGAGCTTTTCAACCCCGCAGATGCATGTGCACGATTTACAGCAGTTCTTTGATTCCCCCAAGCAACATACACTATCACATACCATCCACCACCTCAGCTTCGGCCCCGAACTCCCCGTCGGAAAGGTCGAATCAAACCCGCTGGATGGTGCCACGCATACCACGACAGAGCGATCGTACAATTATATGTACTTCATCAAGGTGGTGAGCACGTCGTTCCTCCCGCTCGGGGTGAAGCCCGGTTCTCCCGGCGCGATCGAAACACACCAGTACTCGGTGACAAGCCATGAGAGGAGCTTGAAGGGTGGAAACGATAAGGAGCACCCGAATACGCTACATGCGAGGGGTGGTATTCCAGGAGTGTTCTTTAGTTATGATATCTCGCCAATGAAAGTGGTGAATCGTGAGGTTAGGGAGAGAACGTTTTTGGGTCTACTAACGGGTATTTGCGCCATCATTGGAGGTACGCTTACGGTCGCTACGGTCGTGGATAGGTCCGTGTATGAGGGCGTCACGAGGATGAAGAAGCTGCATCAGGGGTAAGAGTGTGTAGGCGGGAAGGGGGAGGGCGGTTGATATCACTGCGTGTTTTGTTTCTATGGGGGTTCCTGGGGAATCGGCTGGATGGGATTGAGGGGGTTGAGGCAAGCTAGATTTCTAAATGCAGTTTGTTTGTTATGTGATGGGGCTCTTTTTTTTGGGAGGAGAAGCAAGTAGATGATGAGGGATGGGATGGGATGGGATGGTGCTGGATTTGTTTTTCATATGGCGTGGCGTCATTGTAGCTTTAGCTTTCCTTGGTAAAAGTATGGATTGTACTTTTTGCGTTACGGATACCTATGTGATGGCATGATTTTGGACAGCCACTCACCAGAACTTGATCTGTAGACTAATGGTGTGCTCGAGCACTCGCCTGGCACCACTGCTACATCTACTGGATATAAGCACCACTAAGCGAAGATCCCAGAGCCTTAGGCATTGGAATTACATTCACTTAGGCGGTACTGAAAAGGGAAAGGGGGGGGGGTGACTGTCCGGAGTCATTCCAGAGATGTGATGAGTTTGATAGCGAGTAATATTACAACAAACCGTTGGACTGACACAGAAACACCATATTTTGTTTTATCACAACTTCTGTTTCACCTCGAGGATACCCTTTTCAAAAATAGGAAGAGACTACGAATCCTTTTCCAAGGGAAACTGAATTGCTGTGCATGTTGGATGTTGCTGTGTCCCGCAACATTTGGTCGTCGAAGTCAAGTGCCCATACCTCATACCCCAAACCCTAAGAAGCGCAAATGCTCCGGTACCGTAGGTATCATTCTACATTAATTCAGGATACATATTCCGCAATCACAGGCCCAACAATCTCACAGCAACCCCAAACCCACCCAACTTCGCCTCCAAAATCTTCATCACCTTCTCCCAAGATTCTTTCCCGCCGGTACACGCCCCAGCATGAATATGCTGGGCCATCGCACCCAGTGTTCTAAAAACCCTCTCGTCCCGCCTCTTCTTTCCCAAGACCGCTCCCAAATCTACCAAGAAGGCAGTTGGGCAGTGGTATATTGGCGTTGCGTGGACCGGGGACGAAACATGCATCCTTAAAGCCAGTGTAGATGAGAATTGTCGCCCACAGACTAGACACATCGTTGGATTGGATAGTTGGCACTCGAGTTCGCTGAAACCGCCACCGGATGTGGGTGTGACTTCACCCGAAGAAGTGCCGCTACTCGGCGACGGCATCGAAGTGGGTGTCGGGATAGAATTGCCGGCAGCGGAGTCGTAAACGGAGTCTGCATCCAGCTCTTCCACTGGTTGGACCGGGATAGGCAAAGACGGAGGGGGAGCGCCCTCAATAGTGATGGTATTGGTGGTATCATACATTCTCGACAGTCGATGGATGGCATTGCGGTTCAATTTCGAAACGCAAGCACCACTCTCAAGGTGCTGTATCATCCCCGGTAAGTCCTTAAACATCCTTTTACACTTAGCGCTTCCCAGACACTTCACCGGCTTATGATTCTTTGAGAGCAAGTGTGCGTTCAAATCCTTCTTTCTGGAGAATGCCAACCCGCACGGCTCACAACTGAACCTCTGTTGCTTCTTCTCCCTAGCATCACACAATCGAAGATGTGTTTCGAGGGTATTTTCCGACGAGAAGCTGCGGTGACAGTCGCAGCATCGGAATTCTTTTGGTTTGTTCGCGTCGTGGAAGGAGTGGTTGTGGCGTTGTATACTTTCGTCGTTCACGAACCATGCTTTGCATGGAAGGCAGTAAAGACCTCGAGCCATGCAGCCATTGATATGCGCGAGGGAACGATTGTGGGTTGGTAGATCTTCGCCGTCACAGAGGTACTCCACGCAGGCTGTGCATAGAAGCCGAAGTTTTCCGGCAGCTGCTGACCCGGTTGAGTTTGACCGAGAGAAGATGTGTGACTTTGAGAGATGATGGTATTGAACGGCTTCCTCTTCGCTTCGGAAGTGCCGTTCACATGTCTGACAACAGACGACGAATTCGCTGTTTTTCGCCATGGTGGAGAGGAATAGTGGTAAAGGGGAGGTTTGTTCTCCGCCTCCGATAACCATGTTGACTGCAGGTTTTATGTTGCCATAGGGATCTGACATTCCTATACGGTCGACCGGCGACTACCTTGACAAGTTAAGACTAGAAGACTTGATATCCCCTACATGCTCGGTTTTTGTAGATTGGTTTGCAGAACTCAACTCTGGCAATTGGACTTGTCGATCGGCTGAAATGACCAATGGAAAAGCGCACTGGTTTGCCACAGATCGGCGTCCGAATCAATCAGCGATACTCTCATCCGCCATCTGAGTTCTGCAACCAATCTACACAGACCGAGTATGTAGAGGATAGCACTTCACCATCATCAGAGTTAGAATGGGCTTATTGAATCTCGAACACTCTTTCATGAAAACAGAGCCCTTCTAGAGCTGAAACCCACCAACATAACACCATATCCTTTATTTTGCTAGCAAAGCTTCATATCTGACGGACCCTGTATCTGGTCTGTGTATGACAGTATCCCTATTATATACCAGTGAGGAAGGACTGTGAAGGGAGAATCTATGGCGGGGAGGCGAAGGTGTTAGTACATATGTATATACTTTTGAAGACACCAGCTAAGTCTTACATGGCCTCCGAACCCATTACCATGACAAAGTAGCGCAGTTCATTGTTACTTTAAATGGAGTAGAGAAGATGACTTGATTATCTATAAGAGAAGAAGAGAAAAGGAGAAGAATCCGTATATGTATGAGTCCGAGCGCAGAAGCTTGGACCAGCTCCAGAAGCAGTCCCTACGTATTAGGGTAGGGCTGCTCTCGCACTCACACAGATGTCTATTTACAGTACAGTAACATCATCGAAAGAATCCCCACCGGTGAGAAGTCATGACGCACCCCCGCATTTAGGAGACGAAAGCATTCCCTGAACACAGCTTTTGCTCTGCAAAGTTTTTTTAATTCTGCACTATACAAGCCCGTCGTCGTCTTCCATCATGATCCGACCATAAACCTTTCCTTCCTTCCTTCCTTCAAGACAAAACCCTCACGAACAAACGAAAAACACACACCACATCCCCGCCCCCCAGACACACACGCACGTAACATTCCTGAGAGTATCCATATCGCATAAAGAAACTACATGAAGAAGAAGAATAAGGAAAAGAGAAAAATCCACAGAAAAAAAAAAAAAGAACCCTATCTATCCAGCCAACCAGCCAGCCATAAAATAACCCCTTACACGCCATTTTTTAGATCCATCCCTTAATATCTACTACAACCTTTTTGTTTTTACAATGGCTTTCCTCCAATAAACTCACTCCACCTCTTGACCTCACCGGGGATTCCCTCCTTGAGTGGTAACTTCTCGCTAAGGCATTGCGCGAACAGGACTGCGGTCTACACACAACTTCGTTAGCATTTTCCCCATCATTCAGTTTATCCATGATCACATACCTTTGGCTCCATAAACAGCGGGACATTAAAGTCCACCGCGTTCCTCCTCATGACATAATCAACATCGAGAAGATCCTCAGCCCTCTTGTCGGCAAGGTTGAAAACACCCTTGATGTTATTTCCCTCAAACACTTCTCGCAACTTCCTCTTATCCGTCTTTGGGAACTCGATGACATCGACCTTGGCGGAATCGCACAGTGCCTCAAGTTCCTTTGCGGTTTTCTTTGAGGTTGCGAAGAGCTTGTAGCCCATGGGTGCGACGTATTCAAGAATCTTCTTGATCTCGGGTTTGGCGGTGTTACCGCCGATCAAGAGACCGGAGCCGGGTTGGGGAACCTTGAAGTTCATGGTGGACTGGATGGATGCCCAGTAGGCCTCGACGAGGTCCTTTCCGAAGCAGGCGACTTCTCCGGTGGAAGACATCTCAACGCCCAAGAAGGGGTCGGCGCCGGCAAGACGGGTCCATGAGAACTGAGGAACCTTGGTGGCGTAGTAGTCGCGGGGGATCTTCATCAAATCCACGGGCTCAGGGACCTGCTTTCCGATGAGAGCCTTGGTGGCGACGTCAACGAAGTTGATTCCGAGGACCTTGGAAACGAAGGGGAAGGAACGGGAGGCGCGGAGGTTGCACTCGATGACCTTGAGGGCGACGTTTCCATCTGCAAGCTCCTCCTTGATGATCTGCATGTTGAAGGGTCCGGTGATCTTCCATGCCTTGGCGACCTTCTGAGCAATCTCCTTAACGCGGGCCATGATGGACTCGTCAAGAGTGACAGGAGGGAGAATGAGTGTGGCGTCACCAGAGTGGACACCGGCGTCCTCAACGTGCTCGGAGACAGCATGAAGGATAAGCTCGCCCTTGGAGGCAACAGCGTCGACGTCAATCTCCATGGCGCCATCAATGAACTTGGTGATGACGACGGGGTGGTCGGGGGAGACACTGGAAGCGTTGTTGAGCTTGTTCTCGAGCTCGCTCTCGCTGCGGATAACGCTCATGGCGGCACCAGAGAGAACGTATGAGGGACGGACAAGGACGGGGTAACCGACTTGCTCGGCAAATTGGCGGGCCTCAGCAACTGATGTAAGCTCGTTCCAGGCAGGCTGGTCAACTCCGATGCTGTCCAAAATCTGAGAGAACTTGTGTCGGTCCTCGGCCTTGTCAATATCCTCAGGATCGGTACCCAAAACCTTGGCACCGGTCTGCTTGAGCTTGAGAGCAATGTTCTGCGGAAGCTGACCACCGACAGAGACGACGACACCAGAAGAGTTCTCGAGCTCGTAGATATCCTTGACACGCTCGTAGCTGAGCTCCTCAAAGTACAGCTTATCAGCGGTGTCGAAATCGGTAGAGTAGGTCTCAGGGTTGTAGTTGATCATGACGGTCTTGA
This sequence comes from Wilcoxina mikolae CBS 423.85, assembly GCA_014904905.1. Lineage (NCBI taxonomy): Eukaryota > Fungi > Ascomycota > Pezizomycetes > Pezizales > Pyronemataceae > Wilcoxina > Wilcoxina mikolae. The sequence goes on along the minus strand of MU122166.1, from coordinate 342,977 downwards.
CTCCCATCTCGCGGAGTGCAAGGGTGCAAGAAACGGCACACCAATCAAACTCGACAGAAGATCCAATACGGTAGACTCCGGAACCAAGGATGACAACTCCGTTGTGCTCGAACTTGACATCGTGCTCGCTGGCGTTGTAGGTGGTGTAGAGGTAGTTTGTCTCGGCGGGGAACTCGGCGGCGAGGGTATCAATCCTCTTGACCCAAGGGTGGATGTCGAATGTCTTTCTGCGGGCACGAACCTCGTCCTCAGTGCAGCCAACCGACATGGCAATCTGCTTGTCAGAGAAACCCATCTTCTTGGCGGACAAAAGGAGCTCGCTGTTGAGGCCAAAGAGGGAACCAACGTCCTGGAGCTTCTTGTACATTTCTACAATGTTTTCAAGCTTGTACAAGAACCACTTGTCAATCTTGCTGATCTCGTGGATCTTGTCCACGCTGTAACCCTCGTGTAGCATAGCTTGACCAACGGCGAGCCATCGGCGATCAGTGGGATTCCTCAGAACCTCATCCAAATCCTCAAAGTGTGCTCCCTGGAAACCCAAGTACTGCGGATCGACCTGACGAATAGCCTTCTGAATCGACTCCTCAAATGTACGTCCGATGGCCATGACTTCTCCGACAGACTTCATGGAGGAACCAATGTCGCGCTTAACATTCTGGAACTTGCTCAGATCCCAGCGGGGAATCTTGGTGACGATGTAGTCGAGGGAAGGCTCGAAGTTTGCAGTGGTGGTCTTTGTAACAGCGTTAGGAAGCTCAGGAAGGGTGTGTCCAAGAGCAATCTTAGCTGCGGTGTAAGCAAGTGGGTAACCGGTAGCCTTAGATGCCAGCGCGGAAGATCGGGAGAGACGAGCGTTAACCTCGATAACCCTGTAGTCGAGTCCATCGGGCTGAAGAGCGTACTGAACGTTACACTCTCCAACGACACCCAAATGGCGAACAATCTTGATGGCTGCAGAACGCAACATGTGGTACTCCTCGTCACTCAATGTCTGCGACGGTGCAACGACAATTGAGTCACCGGTGTGGACACCCAGGGGGTCAAAGTTCTCCATGTTGCACACGGTGATACAGTTGTTAGAAGCATCACGGACAACCTCGTACTCGACTTCCTTCCATCCCTTGAGCGACTTCTCAACCAAAATCTGGGGCGACAGAGAAAGAGACTGTGCCGACAAGTCGTGAAGTTCCTGTCGGTTGTTTGCAAAACCAGATCCCAAACCTCCAAGAGCGTATGCAGAACGAACAATAACCGGGTATCCGACGCTCTCAGCAGCCTCCAAAGCCTCGTCCACGGTGTTGACAGCAATGGACTCGGCAATTGGGATATCGATCTCTGCACGATAAGGTCAGTTTCACCTTCGTCGCAAATGTAGGACACAAGACTGTACCGTTCAAAGCCTTTGCGAACAAATCTCGATCCTCGCTAGTCTCCAAAGTCTTAATTGGGGTTCCCAACACCTTAACTCCCAGCCGGTCAAAAACACCCATCTTGTTCATCTGCACACCGACGTTCAACCCCGTCTGTCCACCGAAAGTGAGCAGAATACCATCGGGCCGTTCCCGCTCAATGACGTGTGTAACGTATTCCGGGGTAACAGGGAGGTAGTAAACCTCATCAGCGAGGAAGTGCGATGTCTGGATAGTTGCGATATTGGGGTTAATTAGGATAGACTGTTTTCCAGCCTCTTTGAGCGCCTTGATAGCCTGCGAACCTATTCGCCAATCCCCCGTCAGCAATTGACCAATAAATCAACCTCCAGTAATCTCTCACCAGAGTAATCAAACTCTCCCGCCTGCCCAATACTCAAACCGCCACTTCCAATAACCAACACTTTGTTCACATCCACCAAATCCCGTCCACCAGCAATTGCGCCGGATGCAAGGTATGCCTTTGCCGAAGGAGCTTCCTCTGACGCAAACAGCTTCCTGGAAGAAGTGAATGTTCGTGCCTGCATTACCGATGCCCATCGGTTTGCGGCGGTATTATTGCTCAATGACTTTGCGCCGACATTGTGGGTCTGCTGTGCTCGCGGCAATAGCTTTGATAGCGACGATAAGGCGCGGGAGGACTTGGTAGATGCGGAGGGGAGTAGTAGTAACCGTGGCCGGAGCGAAGAAGAAGTGCAGAGAGCAAAACGGCGGGGTAAAGTGGTTGCCATACTGGGAAAAATAAGTTTGAAAAAACGCTATCAAGAGAATTGAGAGAAAGACAAAAAAGAGATAGAGCCTCCGCCGAGTATGAGTTGATGAAACCCCCCGATCTTGTAGAGGGATTGTGGCTGGGGTCAATTGGGGAGTTTGATGGTAGTGTGGGGTGGAAGGGGGAGTCGGAGGGGAGGAATTGAGCTGTCTTTTGACTCTGAGGACGGGCGATGTGACTCTTCAGGTTTCTTATCCAAAATTTTCTCTCCGCTGAGAAAACAGGGTTAAAGCACTAAGCGAGCCAATCAACGCGCGGTAGTTGGGACCTGCAATAAACAAAGCACGTGCCCGCAGTCTAGCAAACGGTAAGAAAACGGTGAACTGAATTGGCGGCGGTGGTGAGGCCGGTGCTACCTTCTGCTGTAGAGGTCTGGAATCACCATTGCGAGGCGCAGCAGCATCGACGGACTGTCTTCTCATCTCCTCCAGAGCAGATGGACCATCAGGTAACTCGACTCTGTACCCCACAAAAACACAAATGAAAAAAGTTCCCACACACAGTGCCGCCACCCATGCAATCACTGACGTGCTTTCCCGCTCCATCAGGAAATGCCCAGGTAGCATCACGAAGACTTTTTCCATCGCCGACGCAACAACAATCGCTGATTGATGGTCGGTCGGTGTTTTTTTGCCAGCGCCTTGGGTATGGGTCCAATTCTCGCATTTGGGTTGTTCTATCCGGTCAAATCAATCCCAGCATACTTATCGAACTCTCGCTTTGATAATTGCGCACTTTTGCTTTTATATTGAGGTGGTGGGTGGGTGTGGCTGATAATATTTCAGGGCAAGGGTTTTGAACCAAAACATCTATTTTTGGGACATCGTTACTCCCTAAGCTGAAGCTCCTGTAACCTTACGCGTTCTCTCTCTCTACATTCACGCAATCAACCCCCTCTTCAAGTCACTCCTTCAGCTTCCAGTTCAACGCCAGCCAGCCAGCCAGTCAGTCATTCCCTCAGTTCTTCATCATGCTATCCCCCGCCCTCCCATTCGCATCATCTACCCCAGCTCGCCGAACGCCACCATCAGCAGCACCACCGGCCGCCCCGCCATCAAAAACACACCCACCCCCACCCCCGCCTCCTCGATCCGGTGTTCCCCCCTCTCCGCCCGCAACATCAGCTCCCCCCTCCCGCCCTCCCCTAATCCCAGCCAAATCCCACCAATCCGGCACTATCGAATCCCACTGGAACGACCTCCCCACATCCTTCCTCTCCGCGCCGACCTCCCGCAACGTCTCCACCACCGCCTCCCGCTCCACCACTCCCCTCCCCCCGGAACCCTCCTCTTCCTCCTCTACAGAAGACTTCTCTCGCCTCCTCGCGAGGTTGTTCGATCCTTCCACCGCCAGCACGCTCGGCGTCAAAGAAAAGAGCCAGCTCCATGAGCGGATTCTGAAAGCTAGTATTACGGAGGCGCAGAAGGCGGAGCTTGCTGGGGTGTTGGAGAAGGTTCTTGAGAGGGAGGAGACGGCGGCGTGGGGGAGGGAGAGGGTGGTGGAGTTTGTGGTGAGGAATAATGGCGTTGCGGGATGGGCGGGTGCTGTGAGGAGGGGGGTGGAGTGTTTGTGTTTGGGTCAGGATTGACGCCAGGAGGAGGGGGTAGTGGTGGTGGGGGAGTGGGTTTGGGTTTGAAGCTGGTGGGGAGGGGGCGAGTGTTGAGAGGAGTGAGGGTGAGAACAGGTACTACCTGGGTTGGTGGTTAGAAACGTAGATACATGGCTTGAGTAGATGATAGAATTAATGTTTGTTTTTTGCAATATCACGGCGGAGTATAAACGTTATCCCCTGCATTGCAGGTGCTCGTGGTAGTCATACACGGTACTAAACTTAAGCTACAAATCTTGGTGTGTAAATCCCATTGGCCAACCTCACCTCACCTCACCTTGAAGAAACCCGTCAACCGACCACACGTTATATGCGTACTAGGAAGCAATCCACGGCAGAAGGCTAACGGAACACAATGCAGATCATACAATCTCACTCACCTTCCTTTCACTTTACTCCATTACGGGGGAGTGTTTTCCGGACGTCGACGAGTTCAATTCGCGCAATCAACGTGTGACATTCACAAAAAAATCCTGCACAAAAAAAAACCAGTTACATATTTGCCAATACGCTCTTCCCCTTAAACTTGCATCGCATATAAACAGCCTGGCAAAACCTTGGACTTGCTGGATCCCTGATCATCACAAGCTGCATTTTTTGCCTTGCTGCTGTAAGCCAATGGACCGAGGCGGCGATGCAGCATACGGCAGATATCGAATTTTAGGCGCGGCAGCTACAGTTCAAAAAAGCTAGGGTGAGCTATCGCACGAATAGTCATGAATTCGAACTGCAGGGCTGTCCGGAAACATTCCACTCACACAGCCATCCAATAGCCTTGCCATATCGTTTCAGAACTTTTTGCCAACGAACAACGTTGTTTCTCAGTGACGTGTTTGGCCGGCCAGTCGTTGCCAAGGGGGGGCCATTGGACAAAAAAAAATGATAGGACGGAAAAAATGATAGGACGGAAAAAATGATAGGACGGAAAAAATGATAGGACGGGAGATCTACCTAGCTAGCTGCATATGTTGGACGACCTTGACAGCTGGCTAGCTGGAGGTTCGAGTTCAAATACAGATACTCCCGTCCTTCATTCTCTCCATCTCCATCGATATCATCGACAATAATGGCGACTGCATACGCTCCTTACAGTAACGCCATGCGCCTTGGCCAAGGGTTTGTTTTCTCCTCCGTCTTCTCTGGTATGGTCGCAGGTTAATTTATACACCAGCTTCAACTCATACACCCAAAACACCTGTATCGACAGCGCTGTTGTCTTCGAGCCCATTAAATCCGGACCTCCTCCTCCTCCTGTGGAATCAGAAAGCCAGCGGCAAATCGTCACTTACTCTACACAGTTTGTTGATAAGCTCAGGTTTTGTTTTGTTCCTATGATTCCTTGTTATGGACGTGCTTACTGACATCCCGCAACCAGCGATGTCGTGGAAGCAACAAATCTCTCCCCCAGCACATCCATAAAATCGGGGTCAATCGGGAACTCGGGAAAGGGCGGTGGCGGGTTTATTGATTGCGATAAAGTCCGCTCCTTCATCTTCGTATCTTAAGAATCCCACACTGATGGGATGGATAGTTTAAAGAAGCGGATATCAACTTCCTAATCTACGTCAAAGCCATATCTCAACCGCCCTCGCCGCCTCAGCAAGAAAACATCCGGTTCCAGCGGGTAAAAAATCTCCCGCAAGAAAGCTTCAACCGGGTTTTTGGGGACTGTTTTATCTCGGGGTTTCTAGAAGGGGGTGAGTTCACCGTTTTGGTGAGTATTAGTATTGCGGAGGAGGTGAAGGCGAAGGAGGGAGAGGCGGCGGTGAGGACGCAGTAGGTATTCCCGTGTGGGGAAAGGGAGAAGGGTGGATTGCTGATTATTGGGGATAGGGCAAGGATTGCGTTGACTGCGTTGACGGGGAGGGAGGAGGCGGATGCGGCGAGGAAGGCGGCGAGGAAGGCGTTGGCCGAGAAGACGGAGATGACGGTGAATGTGAATTGGTCTGGTGGGGGGAGGTTGAAAGATGGTATGTATACCGGATACTCTCCCTCAAAGTTGCCACCAGCATGCTAACGATGAGTAGAGGATACGGTGTGGGACATTGATAGCATCCTCCGGGTTGCGGCAAGATTTCCAGATTTGGTATATAAATGTCCACAGCGGATTGCGTGAGTGCACCCCTCCCCGAGTGATGGAAAAAGACCATGTGTTGATGAACTTATCCAGTGCGGTGCTGTCGAAATATACCTCCCTCCGCTCCTTCCACGAGCAAATGCCGGGCATCGTTCCGCTCGACTACGACAATGTAGTCCTCTACCACACATACCTCCTCGAGGCCTACATGGAGTACAAGCACATCGTCAAGCAGCTAAACCTAAGTAACTCTGCCTCCTCCTCCCCTCCTGCTCCCAACCCACTAACACAATCCAGTGCTCGAGGACCCCTCACACTACCAAGAAGCCCCCGAACTCCCCGAAGAAACCCGCGAAGACATAAAACCCATCCGTCTCATCCACAGCGAACTCGACGACGCAAAAACATACTGCCGCAACCAAATGCTTCGGATCGTGAAGGAAGTCGACAACATCGCCGTACACCCGGAGCTGGCAAGTAGCGAGGACCACGTACCACCATTTATGTCCAGCGAGCTATTCGCCGCCATGATTCCAGTGCGTATCCGAGCTGGGAAGAAGGCGGAGGGGGGGAAGGAATACTAACGAGGTAGATCCGCTCCAGCGTTACAAGCCCACCAAACCACCACAAGCTGTAGAAGTAATTGATACCCCATCACCACTGCACCAAGCCCCATTATCATCCTACCCCCCCGCTGAACAATCATACATCCTCTCCAACTCAAAGCTCTCTAAATACTTCCTCCTCTCCCCCCGGATCGGCTCACTCCATGGCCCACCGTTCACAAGTCAGCTCCTCTCCCTGCCCACTCAAGGCTTCCCTACACGTATCAACCTCCATGCATCAGACGGCCTTCCGCGAGGGTTCATGTTCCATTACCCGCCACACTCATTTGCTATCGGACATACTTACACACCGCCGGTCGCGTCACTGTCTCTCTCGCCGGAAGAGCGGGTGGTGAAGGTAGATGCGGAGAGTAAGCTCGTGTGGAAGGAAAAGGCGAGAATTGTGGTGTGGGTTCGGATGACGACAAATCTTGGGAGGGAGGCGGAGGCTGGGAATAAGTTGTATCAGGGGACCGAGCCGGTGAGGGCTACGTGGGAGGGGGACGGGGTGAAGGGGTGTTATGGGAGCTTTGGGGATGCGGTGGATGCGTGGGGGGTTATTTGGGGGAGGGTGTAGGTAGAAGGTGAATGGGTGCAAAAGGCGTTTTGGGGGGTTTGGAGGGGGCTTTGGGTTGGCTTTTGTTTGGTTGGGTTACGCGATGTGAATTTCTCTTTCGAACCTTTTGGTCTGTGAATCATATCTAAATTTCGATATATATCCAAAGTATATACCCAGTCCCGTAGCCTCGATCAGGTAGGCGAGGCGGGAGGGTTGGATGAGGGGTTAGGGTTGTAACATGTCCACTGACTCATATCCGTCAACATAAAAATGTCACCATTTTCATCTCGTACTCGTAGCAATAGTTGCTCCTCCATACCTAGCCACTAAGACAAGTTCGACGAAGCTTTCCTCGTTACGAAGGCCAGAGTTGTTCACGTACAACGTGAACGTCTTTACTACACCCCGTATCCCGTTTAATCTCCACTTAAGTTCACGTCCATGCTCCCAATCTGTGATGTAGACGTTGAGGACCCGGAGTTCTTTCTCGACTTCATTACTCCGGCTCCAAAAAGTACGGTCATAATAATCCCCCTCATGGTCAGTCTTGCCAAGAGTGTTTCTTGAAAGGAGAGAAGATAGTAGTGCTGGCTTGGGAATTGGAGTACTTCCTGTAAAGTCTGAAGACTTTCTAAATCTCAGATCTAAGAAATTCAGAGATTTTCTGAGTAAGTCTCAGATCTCCAATCTGAGGAGCTCTAGGGGGTTACTAACTACCGCACTCCCAGATTACTGTCCAAGAATCTCAGATATTTTTCATTGCGGCTGAGCATCGTCATTGTGCAGTCCGGACGGTGGAGATAGGTCTAGATTCCACTAACATATGTCTCTCTGCAACCAACATAACCTCAGGTGTCGATGGAAAGATATGGTCATGGTAAATTCCTTTTCTATAGTGGTGCCGTGGTGGAATATTATCGGAGGTAGTGCTGCATCGTATTCCTTCACTTATAGAAACAGAGAAAAGGCTCGTCTAGAATATGTTAGGTTCAGTAATCTTTCAATATATTCGCTATTCAATATTACAAGAACAATGGTCCGCATCAGCACTAATGAAGATTCTGATTTCTACAAAGTCGGTTTCGGGGTTCCAAAACCAGAACGTATGTACAGCAGAAGCGGTCGTTTGTGTTGTGGGAAAAGTTCCCCGGAAGTTATTATCAGTGATGTGGAGTTGGGGATCAAGGTCGAGGTCTAGTGTATCCGATCTAAACCTGGGTGGGAGGATTGTCTCCGTCTTGGATATACTTGGTTCGAATCCGGGCTTGAGAGCTATCGACCGTGAGTGGTTAAACCTTGACGCCTCTCTTCCGCCTCTCTGCGCTTCACGGAATCGTCCATTGTGCTGTTCAGGACTTTTTTGGGTCTACGAATGATTGATCATGAAGCGCAAATACGGATACAACTCCATATTATGCGGCGAAATCTCTCTGTGATCTAGTTATATCTACAGTAGCCAGGTCAATTCTCTTCTGTGTGAGAGAGAATGCGCTGGCTTTGCTATTCGTGTGCATGAGAACAGTGCTGAAACAACATACGTGCAGCCAATCGCTTTGAGCTGAGCCCCTCACAAGGCTTTAGTGCCATCCCCGTCAAAATCAATGGTAACTCGGTATCGTGTCTTTTCTCCTGTACATATATCGCCTACAGTTAGAACTCTGACGCAAACGCCGGATAATCTACTTCGAGAATACCTACACATACCAAGTTGCGCTATATCTACTGCTGTCTCAAATTCGAACATACTACACTGCGGGACTATCTAGACCTATTGGAGTTTACCGCTCTTCTACCATGAACCGCAATAGCAGAGGGGAAGGTATGTTGTATGTCCGAGAGCCTGCAAAATCGCGGGCTGTGTTTAGCCCTGAACCTAATCGTTAGCATGATCTACAGATAGACATCGCGGGGGTTCGAATTCATCTTATTATAGAGACAACTGCCGTGCCGAGCCGTATCGCGAGCGTACCCGGTCGCCCCGTAGGTTCGGGAGAGGCGACAGCGACCATGGAGGGGGCACCGATCATGGCAGCTACAGGCAGCGCAACAATCGCGGTCGCTACGGAGAACCTGAGCGTCACCGCGGCCGCGACAGTGTAGATAGTGAATATCCAAGACGCCGAAGTGACAGACTGGATGTGCGCGACTACGATCAAGATGATCCACGAGAACGAAGAAAGGAACGAGGGCGGGAACGAGATCCGTTCTTAAATAACAGACATTTCGCAGCTCCTTCGCCGAAAAGAAAGGGACCTACCCAGGATCCTGCAGGTGAACCGGAGAGAAAGAGAAGAATACCAGAGAAAGAGTCTATCCCCAACCGCGTCACTGCTGCGACACCTGCGCCTAAGTGTTTCCGAATATGCGGAATCCCGTCAGATTGGAGCGAAGATGACCTAAAGGGTGCTCTCCAAGATAAGGTCGACACGTTACTCGGGGATCAACACCACTACGAACTCTCTCTATATCCAGCGTGTTGCGGCCCCACTAAGACTGCATTGCTCAACTTGAAAACATGTTCCGACTATTTTAAGTGTCTTGATCCATTCGAAGTTAAGCATGAACGGATCCCCAAAACCGCCCACAGGACTGAGGCCCATCTTGTGATTGACTGCCATTTCCATGACCTGACACCGTTGAATACCCCGGACGACGAAATAATCGCAGAGTTCGTTACACATTTTACATGCTTAAAGCAGCATTTGGATGCTAACGTAAAAACTATGTAGCGTCGTTGCGGTGACCGACCTTGCGGGTCATGCGTTTGGATCCTGGAGGAGCCGCGAGACTCATCTGATGTGGTTAAAAGATTTTCTGCCACAACAAATCAAAAACATCAGAATCATGACCTATGGGTACAATAGTAGCTTGGTTGGAGGCACAAAAAGCGCCCTAAGACTGGCTGACTACAGAAGTAATTTCATCCAGCAGCTGGAGAATGCCCGAAGCTCTGCAGAGGTACGGTATATAGCACCTATGGCTATCTACTCCTTCTGATATTTCTGTGCACTGACTGGCGATTTGTTTATCAGGATCGCCCAATTATATTTTTGGGTCACAGCCTTGGTGGAATTTTGATACTGCAGGTAAGCCTTCGCACACAACAAATCGGTTTCGTATCTCACAATTATGAGTGATAGGCATTAGTTGAGTTAAACCGCAATCCTCATTACAAACATATATTAGATTTGATTCAAGGGATATTCTTTTTTGGAACACCACATGAAGGCCTTCGGACCGATGAACTAGAAACCCTAGTCGACATCGCAGCCGATGGACATTACTCAAGACGAAATTTGCTCATGCAACTGAAGGAGGGCTCGGAATTTTTGGAAAATCAAAAGCATGATCTGTCATACATTTGGGAGGGGTTCAAGGGAAGAATTATCAGCTTTTATGAGATAGTAAAAACGAAAACGGTCAAAAAGGTGACTGCGCACTCCCTACTTCTGTTTCCGATTTTTAACCCCATCACAGCTGGAATCAGGAGAGTTTGCTAGAGACGGAGAGGAGGCTATGATGGTTAAACAATTTTCTGCTAAGCTCGATCTACCACAAGAACATCGACTCCCGATAGAAAAGAACCATACCGATATGGTAAAATTTTCCTCCGCCGTGGACACCACTTATCAAACGGTGGTTTACCACATGAGGAAGTGTATCGGTGCGTGATGGATCGGCCCTAGAATTCCTGTATAGATACAATGAAACTTGGATGCTAATTTTTTTGGAGTTCGGGCGGAAGTGACGGACTTAGCGTCAACCATCATGGCTTTTGTTCGTACCCTGCTCAACCAAATTGCCCCTTCAGAGCCGTGGAAGAGAGGTGATTCCTCAGGTACGGTACTCAGTGTCCTCCTTGACAGTCTTAAAAATTCTTCCGATCAGCTTTGGAATGCTCTGAAGGCAGTTTTGATTCAACAACAAAAGCGAAAGTTTTTCATTGTCATTGATGGATTGGACAAAATTGAAACTGAGCACCATGAAATACGTTCATTCATTGTATATGTGCAGGAGCGTTTTTCGCTTAAAGCTTTGCTTACAAGCCACACGACGGGAGGCGATGTCATGGTTGCATTTGATGGGCTGCCATGTATCAAGTATGACAAAGAGAGACAAGGTTAATTTTCATTCTTTACTTAATAGAACCAGACTGACACGGTACGTAAATAACGAAGAATGCCTTGCTACCCTTTACTTCGATAATACACGGTACAACAAAATCTCGAAAGAACACAAGCATTCCTTGGAGTGGCTCTGGACCCATGCACAGTACCTGGAATGGTCAACATCTCAGGACTCCCGCCTGCTCTATATTCAAGGGAAGCCTGGCAGCGGAAAAAGTACCCTGACAAAATACTTCAGGGATAACCTTCAACTGGAATCGAGCTCGGCCATTGTGGCAAATCACTTTTACAGTGAAAGGGAGGGGGAATCCCAAAGAAATCATTATGGCATGCTTCGGTCGATTCTTTACGGTATTCTGAATCAGAGAGAGGCCATGTTCTTCCTCTTTCAATCCGAGTATCGGAAATGTGGTTTTATTGATTCCAAATGTACATGGTCTTATGAGTCTTTAAGGAAAGTACTTTTATCAATTGGAGATTACCCGGTACCACAACGAATTTATCTTATTATCGATGCAATGGATGAGTCTGACAACAATTCGGAGGATAGACGCGACATTCTCCAGATTTTATTTGACCTTTGTTCCCAGAAAAATGGCTGCATTTGGAAGGTATTCATTACAAGCCGGCCTATTGGAGTGCTCGAACACCGTATCCGGGAATTTCACAATTTCATAAGGTTGCAGGATGAGACTAAAGATGACATCAACAATTTCGTCAGTTCTTTCTTGAGTTCAGATCTGAACTTCACGGGCTCCCTTCGTCAGCGAGCAACCAACTACATAACTGAACACGCTCAAGGAGTGTTTGTGTGGGTAAGCTTAGTTAGAAAGGAGCTGCTGCACTATGCTGAGATTGGGTACTCTGAGAGGGAAATCATTGATGTTCTCAAGTCTCTTCCAACCGAGTTGGAAGATTTCTACGCAAGAATTTTCACGAGATTGAACGGTGATAATCAACGCAACATTTGGGATGCAATTGGGATGTTTGAACTTGTCTTATTCACATTTCGTCCTCTGACGGTTACCGAACTCCAACATGCTCTTGCCGTCCGGAATGATACTGCCGAGTTCCCTTCCGACGAATCCTTCAAGGAGAACCTCATTGAGGAATTCGAGAAAAGAATCATTCATTGTGGAGGCAACTTTTTAGAGATCAAGGAGTTCAATGGTATTCCCATTACTTGTTGAAGGCGCTTTTTGAGGTTCTTTGGCTAATATATCTGTAGGAAACAAGATTGTCCAGGTTATGCATCAAACAGCGCGCGAGTTCTTACTCCGGCCAATCAAACCCCTTGCGAGCTCCAGCTTCAGAATTAGCCAATGCGATGCCGACATTAACATATTGAAAACCTGCATCCAATACCTCAGGATTTGTGCTGCAAATACATCTCTGCAGAGCATCTTACCAAATACCGAGTCGTGGACCCGGAAACACTTCGAGGTTTATGCGCGATATCTCAACGAACGGCCGTTGGTTAATTATGCGCTGAGCCATTTCAAACACCACTTCGACAACCATAATCGTATTGTGGACCTTCCCCGGTTTGCTTCCCAGCTCACCGGGACATCGCATTGTAGTCCTAGGTTTTATATGTTCAAAAACTGGGTTACATCCCACCTAGAAGTACCCCCTCAAAGACCTGAGTTGACTGATGCCGCTCGGAGTTTCAGAAATAAGGTTCTGTTTGAAGCAGTCGAGATGTTGCTTTCTCCAGCAGTAGAAGCTCTATTGACAGCTGGTGTGGATCTTGAAGCACGTCGTTGGAACAAAACGCCTTTGATGGTTGCTGCAGCGACCGGACACGACACTGCGGTTCGACTTCTCGCCCAGAAGGGCGCCGACAAGGAGGCTAGAGACCAGAATGGGGTGACGCCGCTGCATTTGGCTGCGGCTGGCGGCCACGACACTACAGTTCGGCTACTCATCGAGAAGGGCGCCAATCAAGAGGCCAGAGACATTGTAAGGCAGACGCCGCTGCATTTAGCCGCGACTAACGGCCACGACTCTACGGTCCGAGTACTCGTCGAGATAGGTACCAATAAGGAAGTCCTGGACAATAGGTGGTGGGGCCCACTGCATTGCGCTGCGGCCAACGGTCAAGACACCGTGGTTCGGCTACTCGTTGATATCGGCGCCAATATGGAGGTCACGAGCAGTATCGGGCAATGTCCGCTGCATTTGGCTGTGGTTGGTGGACACGACTCCACGGTCCGGCTACTCCTCGAGATGGGCGCCGATAAGGAGGCCGAAGACTTTATGAAGCGGAAACCACTGCATTTGGCTGCGGATGGCGGCTACGACACTACGGTTCGAGTACTTGTTGAGATGGGTGCTGCCGAGGATGCCGCAGACCGTATTAAAAGGAGAGCGGCGGCCACGATACCACCGCCACTCGTCACCGGTAGGAACAATAATAGTATGACAGGACATACGCCCCCACTTCCACCCACACCTAAGCCTTGGGCTTGTTCTCACAGAATGGCCCCCTGAGGCCGAGGAGGAAGAGGAGTACACAACGCCGAAATGGGAATGAGAGAATGGAAGTAGGTCGAGGTCGGGGCAGGGCGAGGTTGAAGGAGACCGGTATGCACTGCTGGGAATCTCGGTATTTATTCCCTCGACTGAGCCTGTGGTATTCCTATTTCGCCTGAGAAACCTTTTACCCGTATGCACCGCTGCACATACTTCTTTCTGGAAATAGTATTATGCCAGTTGGGGCTCGTACAGATGTCAGGACCATACGGATGGGTAAAGCTTTTGTTCAGCCAAGCATACTGTCGTCCTTCCTTAGACTCCCAACGATCTTTGCATAACCGGCATCTTGTTCCTCATTCCACGCTTCTTTACGCCATATGGTTTTGCATCACAAACACTTCTAATTTCTGGCATACACTTTCATAACCAACCATCTCTTCGCATTGCTGAATACACAAACGGTGGCAGGTGAGGATTTCGACAGTATTCACAATGACGATCTATTCTTTTTTGAATTACCTTTTCCATGTGGTATAGACCCCGCGACGAGTGGCGTTGAGGCTGTTTTTGATCCTCGGGTTCTACTTTCGGCGGAGTTGGCGGCGTTTTTGGTCGGTTTTGGAGTTTCTCGGGTTGATGGCTTGAATTTGTTGCAGTATGAATGGAACTATGCTCTTGTAATGGTGTGTATGTATGGGAGAAGGAGGAAGGGAGAGAGTGGTATGTTCGATACTTGGGTTCTATTTTTGGGCGGGGTTGAAGGCGTTTTGGTTCAGTTTCGGAGTTTCTCGGATTAATGGTTCGTTTTTCTTGTAAGATGGAGGGAATCAATGTTTGTAATGGTGTATATGTATGGTGGGAGAGGAGGAGAGAG
>MU122166.1:272001-328343 GCA_014904905.1 Wilcoxina mikolae CBS 423.85 | reverse complement strand
TGGGGCGTTTTGGAGTCTCAGGGAAGCATGGCTCGAATTCGGTTTTGATGATTGTAATGATGGCTCGTTTTTGTTGTAATATGGAGGGAACCAGTCCTTGTAATGATTTGTATGTATAAAGGATGATGGGGTGTTTATGGAGCAGTTTTTTGTGTGATTTACACCAAGTGATGTCGTCGGGCCCGCTGGCTGCAGGAACGGATCATATCCTCCTAACAATATATATAGCAAGGAAACTCCCACGCGGATTAACTACATTGACTGATTGGGTGGTTCCATTCCTCCCCGCCTGATTTCATGCACCGTCCTCTGCTGCGTCCCCAGGAACCCGGACTTGTAATGATTTGTATGAATGGGGGAGGAGGGGGTGTTCATGGAGTAATTTTTTGTGTGATTTACACCAAGTGATGTCGTCGTGCCCGCTGGCTGCAGGAACGGATCATATCCTCCCAACACAAATATATATAGCAACGAAACTCCCACGCCGATTAACCACACTGACTGATTGGGTGGTTCCATTCCTCCTCGCCTTATTTCATGCACCATCCTCTGCTGCGTCCCCAGGAACCCGGACCGGATCCGGACATCGAGTGATGGGACATGATGAAGTTTGTCCCGATTCTCATCTCCATGCGCCCAACTCCCTTATTGTTGCGCCACAACCGCTGATTGTACGGCTTGATGGCCTACCTTGCTCTTCTCCTCTATTCGGACAGGCGCTACGTTTTATCTGGTGCAGTAGTACTTAGTATGTATACCCATATTTTGTAGAGCAGTCATTAACCCCCCTCCTCCCATCCATATCGAAGCAACTACGCCATTAGTCATTTCCAATGCAAACACAGGCTACATGAGACAACAAACGAACCAAGCCGGTAACAAACAACCAAACATAACACGGACCCAGCCGATATCTACACTACCCCATCCTAAGCATCCTCCTCCAACTCCTCAATCACCCCCTCCACCTCCTCAATCAACTCCGCAATACTCGGTCTCTCCGCGGGCTCCACCTTCAAGCACATCCTCACCACCTCCTTAACCCTCTCATTCACATCCTTCTCCCCTACCTTCCTCCCCCCCAGCGCCCCCAGCGTCGGGAACTTATACGCGCCCGAACAAATCGCCAGTGCCAAACTCCCACCACTCTCTTCCGTCGCAAGCTCAAACGGCGAGTGACCGTAGAGCGCACAGAACAGTGTGCACCCAATACTCCAGATATCAACCTTTTCATCGATGACACTGCCAGTCTTGACATCGAATAGCTCCGGCGCACGGTACGGCATTGTTGACGTCTCAGCCGCATGGTCTTGCACCGCGAGCGCGAGTGTGCGGGATGTAATTGCCGTTGGCGACGGGGTGAGAGATCCAAAGTCCATTAATACAGGTGTAATTCCGTCGTCGGAAATCATGATATTCCCCGGCTTTATATCGCGGTGGGCATATGCGCGGGGGGTCCCCTCCTCTCCTCCCCCTTGCTGCTCAGCCATCAATGGATCTTGCACCCCCGCGGCCGCCGGCGGAGCGCCAGAGGGACCGGTGATCTTGTGGTCGTGTAGTGCTTGAACACCTTTACACACTCCCAGGAACAATCGCATCAGGTGTTTTTCAGGGAAGTTCGTGTGATTGACAAGGTTCGCGTTTACCGCGTCCTGTAAGTTTCCCCTGCGGAAATACGGTAGGAGGATATAGACTGTTTTCTCTCCACCACCTCCACCACCATCTTCATCGTCTCTTCCCACCACAGTTGTAGCGCTGCGGCCCGTAGATGTCACAACCGCGTAATCGATTGACGAGATAAGATTCACATGGTTGAAGCGACGGTATGATTCCGCCTCCTTGACCGCGATAGAAACAGACTCGTGGCCGAACGGACAGCGGATCTTTTTGAGTGCGTAGAGGGCGCCGTCGGAGGATCGGACGAGGTATACGTATGAGAAGCCGCCTTCGCCGAGGAGGGAGAGGATCTTGAAGGTGCGCGAGTTTATGGTTAGGTTGGGACTGCTGGGGAAGCAGGTGATGCAGGTTGTGAGGGAGTAGAGGAGGTCGAGGAGGTATTGTGACATTGCTTTGTTGCTGTTGTGGTGGTGGTAGTGCTGGTGGGGAGAGAGGTGGTGGAAGGTTGCAGATGCGTTGGAGATGTCGTCCAGTAACCCAGAGCCGAGGACGCATAGCCACAATGCGCTTACCGCTAGGCCCCCCACTCCCGCTATCGCCAAATTGGGGTCTAAGACCGTCCTAAGGGAATACCAAAACACCAATTCCTTGAAGCTCCGCTGTTAGCTTTTAAAAAATGCATTGATATTGGCTATCTGAGTAAAGTAACATAGACGGTCGCTTAGCTCAGTTGGTTAGAGCGTGGTGCTAATATCCTTATGACACGCCAAGGTCGCAGGTTCGACCCCTGCAGAGATCATTTTTCCTTTCCTTTTACCGAAATCAAGAACCGAGTGAAGAGAGAAACGTCGCCTGAACGAAATGGCTTGAATCAATCAAACATGAACAATCACCAACTCCCGAGGACCATAAAATACGTACAAGCAAAACATGTTTTTGACATTCCATTCCTTCAGCATCCACACCTTCATATCCCATCACAAACAAGCATTTGTAGACGTCAGAGTAAGAGTTAAAGTAGTAAAGTAGCGCAACAGCAAGAACCTCTCTCTCTCCTACAGACGACGACACAGCTTACACGAAACGTTGCAAGATCAAGCCAATCAAACGGATTTGCAGAAAAAAAAGTAAAGAAAAGACCAACGAAAAAAAATCACAACAGTTAGTAGTAAGGAATAATACCAGAAACAATTGACCCCCGAGATAGATCGAAAAAAGGAAACAGGGATAAGAGAAACAGGAAAACCGCCCACCCCCGCCTCCCCCAAAAAGCCCTTCCCAAATTCTTCTTCCCTTCGTTCAGAGCTCGTTCTCCCGCCGCCGTTCTCAGTTTATCCTCCTCCGGCACATTATTCTACACCCCTATTTTCCATCCAAATTTGACAGACAGGCAGAGAAAGCACATTTTTCCTCCCATTTATTCCATGCAACCACAAATCGCGCACTTTATCCCCGATCCAACATTGCAACAAACTGCCCAACATTGGATCTAGCTGAGCGGACAAGGAAGGACGGTCTAGGCCTCTTCCTTACCAGTAACAGCCTCATTGCCTGCCTCAACACTCTCCTTCTCTCCGCCCTCTTGAGGGGCATCCCTCATTTCCACCTCCTTGACGACACCCTCAGTCTTTGACTCATCCTTGACCTCAGAATCGCCGTTGGTTGCAGCAGGGGCTTCATCACCTCCAATGCCGTTTTCCTTAGCCTCGCCCTCCGTCTTGACTTCAGAAGATTCCTCTTCCTTGGCGGCTCCGTCCTCGGTCTTTTCGGCGGTACGCAGGACCTCCATCCACTTGTCATGCAAGACTTTGGAACGCTCCTTGAATTTGAACTTATCTTCAAGAGGGATGGCGAATTCTACCTTGCAGATTCCACGAAGAACTTTGTGGATTTTTGTGCTCTGTTTTGAATGATACCATTAATTGCCATATCCGGACATTTGGGGGTGATCGCGATGTACACACCTTAATGAGTTCAGCCGGCATATCAGGCCAAGACTCCAACGCTTTCAAGCAACCAGATAATTCCTGCATTTCCTATCATTTCCAAATTAGCCGCTGCACGATAACTGGCAACCGATGTATCGGCGGCATGCATACTTGTTCGCTCGGTGGCGTCTTATCCTTATTTAGGAATGCCTTCTGCAATCGATGTCTTCGATGAAGCATCAACTTGTGCTGTTCCTCCTCAGGCAATCCCCTCGGGTCCTTGAAGGTCCTTGTCTCGGTCGCGCTGCCCTCAGACTCTGATTCTACTACCTCCTTGCTTTTCGCGCCCTTCTTTCCCTTGGCTGCAGGGGTTGCCGATTTCTTTGCCTTCGAAGAACCTGGAGTTGCCTTTTCCTTCGCAGCAATTCCCTTCTTTGCGGAAGCCTTAACGCCATTTGCGGGGGTCTTCGGGGTCTTGGGAGTTTTGGCCGCTGGTGTTGCTTTAGTGGTAGATTTTGGGGTCTTTGCTTTCGCAGCGTTCTTTTTGGGGGTCTTTGCCGGCTTTTCCGATTCAACCTCGTCGTCGGAAGCGGTTTCGGACTTCTTCCGCTTTTTGCCTCGTGAGGTCTTCTTTGCGGGCTTGTCGTCTCCATCGCTACCAACTTCTTCCTCATCAAGTTCCATCTCGTCTTCTTCTGGCTCTGGCTCAACTGCAGGTTCCTCATCGCATTCAATAGTAGTTTCCTGAAGTTCCTTTACATCTTCGAGCGAAAATTCCTGCCGAGCCTCCTGAAAAGCCTCCACAAGCTTCTTTGTCTTTCGAGCCGCGGCACCAGCATCGATTTTGTCTTTTGTAAGAGGATCGAGATCGGCCACAGAAATCCAAGAGCTGTTGTGAAACCCCCTTGTCAGCAACAGTGAAACAGGGATGTTGCAAACAATTTTTCTCGAGGTGATTTGGTAGTAGCGGTTTTTGAGGATCAAAGCGCAAAGCAGGAGGTGTGTAGCAACGAGCCAGTAAAAATTCAGGGGGAAAAAGCAAACCAATTATAGAAGCACAAAGCTCGCTCACAACATTCTCAAGGAAAGTGCCAAAAAAAAATCACTCACAGGCCTGGGTCGTGAGGGAAAATGTGCAGAAAAAACCAGCAAAGACAAAGAAGAAAGAAAGAAAAACTCACTATTCGTATGTTCCCATATAGAAGATCGGGTACTGAGTTTGCCACGCAGCCGCTCCAACAGTCTCAAGTGACTTTGCCTTTCCGCCTGCCGGTGCAGTAACCATGATTTCCGGCAGGAGCTCCTTGCTAAGCACAATCGCAGGCCAAGGTGGGAAGCTCCGCATCTTTGCCATCACATAATCGCCCGGCTTGAACCTTTGCTCTGCCGCAGCCGCATTCTTTCCCGGAGTCTTCTTGAGATTGGCGACAGACTTTTTCTTTGACGGTCTTGGGGTCTTCTTTGCCGGCGTAGGAGCGGTAGTTGAAGGTACAGCTTCAACAGCAACAGAAGCAGCGGGATTTGTTGTCGTATCCAGTTCCTTCTTATCACCCCCATTCGTTTTCGAAGCATCGCCACCAGCAGCAGCAGAAACGGCAATGGTGTCATCACCAGCAACAGCAGCCTCGCCCTTTTTGTTCGCGTCTTCTCCCGAAGACGACGTGATCGCAGCTTGCGCTATCGCGTCTCCGACCGCGGCCTCGGCAGTAGGACGAGATGTGAGCGCGTCGTCAGCCATTGTCGAAGTGGAAAAGTGACTCTTCGTCTCTTTATTAAAATACCCCCGCGAAGCGGTGAATGATTGACGCGCTGGGTTGTAGATAGAGGTGTGTAAGTGTGACGAGGATGCTTCGTCTGATGGTGTGGGTCAGGTGGATGGTGACGCGGTTGAATCTCTATTGTATTTCAGGAAGAGGGTTGGGGGGTTTGGGGGGGGAGGGAAGATTGGTGAGTTGGGAGAGGGATCGGAGAAGAGACGGTCGGGGGGGGGATTTGGAGAGAGTGGAGTTTGGTTGTTAGTAGGTTAGTTGGAGGCGAGGGTGTAGGTGTTGAGAAGTGTCGCGGAAGGAGATGGAAGACTGAAAAAGTTCAGCGCGGGAAGGGCGAGGGAAATGGATGGCTTCGATCGTCCAAGACAAGAAGCAGGCGACGAAAGTGGCCGTACGGGACAGGGTTCGTGCTACACATGCAGCACGCCCAGCCCAAGGCCAGTGGTGTGGTGCCCGATCGCCAGCAGCCAGCCAACCGCAAGCCAATTGCAGCGAGCACATCGTACAATATAAAAATCGCTACATATTTCGAACAAGACTCCCCCAATCATCCAAAGCGAAAGCGACAGAGAGGTGCTTATAGAATATCCCAACAACAAATGATGCGGACAGCCGAGCATTTACGTCACACGAGCACAGTCCGCAATACATAACACCCACCACCACCACCGCCATCGAGCCAAACGTCAAGAAAGATATCAAAATGGCCCAGCAACTACCACACCGCAGGACGGACGCCATCAATCAATGTACAATTAATAATACTTAAGCCCTATCAATACAAAGCACACTAGAGTACATTACAGGCATGAATCCATCAACTCGCCATCTTGTACATAAGTATAAACAATGCGGTATCCCCCCAACTTCGAGAATAATCATCCTCTCTCCGCCGATCATAACCGTTGCTATAAGAACTCCCCAACAGCACCGGTGTCCAACAGGGAGTATGCATAAAACCAAAAATCACACAGCTATCACACCGGGCCACAACCTCACCGACGGCATCTGAGTAATACTCATTGCATCCCAATGACCCTCGCCATCTCCTTACATACCTCTCCTTACGCCTGTCTCCACCACTCCTCCACCGGGCCAACCTTGAAATCCGTCGGACTTACGGTACCATCTCGCCTCTCCTCCCTCTCGGGCTTGTGTACGCACAGGAAGTAATAGACTGTGTCCTCGAGCGGAAGCAGGTTCACCAGAACGCCGTTTAAATGCCATCCGACGATCGCAACGAAGAACCCAGCCACTGCATCCAGGACATAGTGGTTGGCGGTGGCAATGATGGCCACGAGAATTGTGAGGGGATATGCCATGCCGATTGTAATCAAGGCGATTCTTCGTTGAATGTTTGATGCCCGAAGGTGCGATGTGTGAGGCATTGTCGCAATCGTAAGGCCGATAACGAACGAATACCCAAAATGTAGAGATGGCATTGCTGCTCTGTATTGCGGCCAGTCGGTCAGTCATTTCACGAGAGACGGATGGCGGAGCGTCTTACAGCTGCTGACAGAACCGATTGCTCGTCCAGACACTCGAAACCTTCCCCGCATGCACCGTATCGACGAACCCAAATTCATCTTCCTCCGGCAGCAATCGCGGCGGCATACAGGGCCAGGCAGTAAACACCACAAACGCCATCAAGTTGCAAATGGCCAGAGTCCGTCGTCGAGCTTCAAACAGCGCTGCAGGAGCATAGCGATACAGCCACGCAAGGAACATGATGGTGCCAGGAATGTGAATGAACGAGTAGATGCAATTAATGACCTTCAACAACACCGGACGCTGCAGAAACCACCTTTGAATGCTAAGCTCGATGAAGATTCCCAACTTCTTCTCCCAGTCGATGAGCGACAATGCATGAAGGCGGGCAATCGGGGTGATATCGGCCTGTAACGTCACCGCCGTGAATGCTCGACCCAGTTGATATGTCTGAACCACACACCATCAGCATCACACCCTCTACGCATACCACCTCCACCCGCCACATCTTGCCGTAGAAAAGCCGAAATCACACACCCAGTAAACCAGCAACCAATACCAAACCTCGACCACAAATGGGAACTTTGCCAGAAACCTGCTGACCGCCGTGTCCCTCCACATGCTTGTATTCCTACTCTTAACAGTCCTTCCAAAAACCTTCCTCTCCCGCCACTGTGGCTCCATAGTCGGTGTCGCCAATGACGGAGACAGCAGATTTGTGGCAGAAGGGCTTCTCCCCCACGAATGGCCTCCATGAGGGTCGCTCCAAAAGCTCTGTATTATCGAAACATCTTTCCGTCGTCTATTGACGAATACGCCGGCGGTGAGAATCGATGCCACAACTATGGGCTCGATGAAAGCGTCGGCACCCATCTGTGTTGGAGGTTTGTTTGGATGTCAAGGGAGTATGGTTGGATAAACTTCGAGGACGATGAAAGTTAAAACGGTTGAATCTGACAAATTCAGCGACGGAGTCCCGAACTAGGCATTCGTGCAATGACGTCGTATGATAAATAGTCACAATCCGCATCCACGAGTTGTCGAAAAAATTCGGAGAGGGGGGTATTTGTACTTAGGTGAAAAGAGGATCTGATCAGATCAGATCAAATATATGAGGCAGCAGCCAGAACAAAAAGAAAACGAAGGAATTCAGCATGCCATCAAAGGACCCACCATTCCACAGCCCATCAACAGAACCCACGCTTTCTCTTGGCTTAAACACCATCGGAGTACTGACTTTCCGGCGCCCGCCTGCCAAGGTGAGTGTGTGCTGCATTTCGTATTGGCGATGCTTCTGCTTGTTTGTATGTAGCATGCGCACACGACAGCCAACGATGGTTCGTGTTGAAGATCAAATGTGACGATGAAAATTATCGACATGTCGCGTGATCTGTCGACCTCTCTGCCAGAGGTACATAGGCACCGTACTGCACGTTTCGTTCGTCTCCACATTTCCGGCATCTCGTTATCTATTTTTTTTCATTTAAACTACCATGTGCTTTCCTGTTTGTTTGTTCATTCAGTCATAACAACCTCAAATCCGAGGCTCGGTGGATGCTCGGCGGCGGCGGGGTTTGGTGGATAGAATCGGACATAAGTACGGTCACAGATAAAGCCCGACTTGCAGGTATGACAATCAGAGTTTGTTCATGATTCCAGAGAATTGGGTCGCGACCTCGTATCGAGCGATTCTACACTGCAATAGCGTGCTTGTTGGCCGAACCATGTATGTTAACAGAACTCCGGAGGTTAGGGACGCCGCATCCATCTTGACCTCTTGTCATTTACCATCACGGATAGTTCTCTCACCAAAATCCACGGGTTTTTGTTATGATGTAAGTAGCCAAAAGCTGTTAGTTCGTGACATTCTTGACATAAATCATCCGTTGCGGACATCCGGAGGTGCCACCGCGCGCTGCATCTCTAATAAAGTAATTCGGAGTTCCGTGCCTCTATTCGGCAGGCAGAATAATAAAAAATCGTGCGCAAGTGAGCGCCGGTCCGGAGAGTCCAACGATCCGTGCTGTGCCGCCCACAAAACTCGGAGTCCGATCCTGCCGACCTATACGCACACGGAGGTCGAGAGCTGTACCTAAGGCCGAAGTTGTTGATACCGTATCCAGTGCTTGCATTTGAATACGAGGGGGTGGTGAACACAAGCAAAAGAGGTCTGAATGGCCCACGTTGTACCAATCCACTCTTCAGCAACAGTTGGAATATAGGATGACATGTGCTCAAATGCAGAGACACCGCGACGAAAAGGAGAGACAGTCGCGAATCGCGACACACACGCGCCGCCGCGTGCACGGACCACAACCTTAATTTGACGCTGTTTGACGTCATTCGTCGCTCTCACAGTTGTGGCTTTCCTTCAAAATTGTCAGAGCCTATTTCCCCTCTCGCAATCAAGAAGCCGTCCATTTGATTTGTGGATAAGTGTATGGTCCACCAACATTGAACGTACTCCCGGCTAGCATTTAGAACCAGAATATGTAAGTGATACAACTTACCTGAATGGGTTGGGAACCGTTCGATCATTACCACTCTAGGTTCAAACATCGCCCTGTCTCACAGATAATTATTCTGGTGCTATGCTTTCTGCGAGTAGGATGTCTCTGACTCGTCGTTTTGAGTCTGGGATTGCCCTCAGTACTTCAGTGTAATGGATCCGTAACCAGTATAAATTTTACAGTGGGAGCTAGGAGTGCTGCCTCTTAGTTTTGTTTTGACACCGGGAGAGAAAATCGAGCCAAAGATTCATGTTTGCAAGAAACAAATGGATTGCATTCGCAATGATATTTACACAATCGACACGCAGTCACGCTACGAAAAGGCAATATTCGCACTATAAAAATGCCACAGAAGAACCCAATTACCCACAAAACATGGGCATTAGGAGAAACGCAAAGTACCGCACCACCAACGTTGCATAACAATCGATATCATCTACACTATCCACTAAACGCAGTCTGCAGAAACCCCTGCACCGCCTTCAACGCCTCGTACCGAACCTCGGGATCCGTATCCCCCATCAACTCCATGACTCTCCCTTTTACTCCGAGGTCCTCCCAACGCTTTCTAACAAATGGAACCTCCCTCACTAGCGCACCGACATCATTACACGCTACTGCAAGCACAGTCTTGTCTGCGCTGTTTCCCAAAACCCTGGCCAGCTGATTGACAAGCTCTTTATCCTCAATTATTTCTCTCGCATATTTCTTCCAGAAGCCCTCGTTTCTGTGAGGTGGCGACCAGCGAAGATGGCCAGACATAACTTCAATGCGGTAGGATGAAAGCGTAGTCTGCTCGGACTGGAAGCCATCGAGGGTTGCTATTAGTGTGGCGAGGTCTTGAGTAAGGTCGGGATCCGACTCGGCGTTGAAGCGGGAAGACAGTGTTTCGAGGTAGGGGAGGATATTGGTGACTAGGAGCGGTGGAAGGTTGGCTTGTGGAGCTTTGGAAGCAAGGTTGGTAAGGATTGCGAGGGCGACGCGAGTGATTTTTTCTTTAATCGAGTTGCGGAGGATGTCGGTGATTGGGGGGATGAGATCGAATTCCCTTGCTTGGCTGTTAGTGGAGGAGGAAGAGCATGCGTGTGTTAGGACGAAACTAACGCATTGATCTCTTCGGCAACCGTCTCGTCGAAGGTCAACTGCCACACCACCAGGAGTACGTGATAGAGAAGCTGCAATGGAACACCGCCCTGGACAATAGCGGCAGGCTCAGTGAGAGAGCTCATCCTGTCGCTTCCTCCCGGACTCCCCGTACCTCCCGCCGCAGTCTCCAAAGTCTTAGCAAGCGGTGCAACAGTCTCCTCCTTCATATTCCAAAACGTTTCTCTCGCAAACGGTGTCCTAAGCAGCGCTACATACGATTTGATCGCCAGGTCTTGCTGATCTTGGTCCGCAGATTTCGTCACGGTAGAGAGGTAATGATAAAACTTTGGCAGCGCATCTTTCACCTCCGCGCTAATCTTCGAGCTTGATGATAGTGACGTTGAGATAAGGGTAGTGAGAATTGCGGCGCTGAGGAGAGGAATCGTCTGGTCGGCAGCGCCTTCAAGTAGTGACAGTAGTAATTCAAACGGCTTCGGCAGGGCCAAAAGAGCATTTGCGAAGCTCGGAACATCTACTACGTCAGCGCGAACCTCCGGAGCAGCCCCCACACAGCAACATACCATCCAACAGATCCCCCGTCCACATGAGGATATACTGTACTAAATCAACCTTATTGCCATTGGCACTCTTCCTCAAGACTCCCTGATCACCGAGCACAAGCTGTGCATAACCCTGCGCGTCATTCTCGACGATGCCGACCCGTTTCTCCTTCGGCACCTTATCGATGGCCTTGATCTCCTTCACGTCGGTGTCGGTGACGAGTTGGTAGCGGATATATGCATCCCAGGCAACGGCTCGGCTGCGAATCAAGCTTTTGTATTCGTTGAGAACGTTCTGGCCGTCGAGAGACATGGTCGGTGTTTCGGTGTCGGAGGTTTGGAGCTGAGCTGCGGGACTCGGATAGGTGCTTGGCATGATATGCTTGGCGGTCCTCACCCCAGCAACCAAACAATATCACTCGAAATATATTCAGCAGATGTACTATTCTAGTAGCTGGAGTCTTTTGTTTTCCCCTCGATACAAGGCACCCGACTAGGGAAATAAGCTGGTACATGATGTGTAAAAGAGTAGGACACCCCAGAATCCACCTACCTAATAGACCTACCTAGATTAATTATATTCCCAGTTTCCAGAAGAGACATTTAGTGAGACGATATGTCCCTAGACTTTATTTCCGAGGGCAATGATACTAAGTACGTAAGTATCTATCATACATGATACAAATCGAGGATTCCGGGATTGTTTCGAGAGATCCACTCTGCGGGTGACATGCCATGATACACCTCCCGTGGAGTAACATGAACTATCATTTTCAACGAACGAACTGTTCCAGGTATTTTGGTTTCACTTTGTAGCAAGCCGCTGCGTTCTGGCAAAGAAATTCAGAGGCACTCAATGTCCCTTCGTTCAAACATATTGTTGATTGAAGCTCCGATGATCGAAGGTCAAAACGTTTCCTGGGCGAGACCACTTCTAATTCTAGGACCGAGAATTGGGAGAGCCTCGTGGCGAAATATCTTAGACTGACTTTTTGGATGGACCCAGGAGTGTCTAGGATTAGGCATATGGGGAGACGGAGAAGTGGTGGTCAATTAAAAAGGCATGTGAAAGAAGAGCCAGGGAAGAATCAAGACAATTAGCCAACTTTGTCCTAGCCAGCAATACGTAGAGGCATTCGGGTTGGGGCTGAAGTCGGGGTGAGTATTTTGCTTAAGCTTGCTCTTTCGAGAGAAAAGGAATGGATATGTACAAGTTTCAAACCGTGGTGTTTACTGTATCTGGCATTTCTAGCACCTGTCGTTTGTGGCACCATAAGCTGCTAGCTAAGTTAGGCATCAATTCTTACCTATTGGGAAATTCAGCAATCTATCCAGTCACAGGTTTTGCTTAGTAGAGATAGATCCAGCCAGCAGTTGAGGGGTTCGAACAGGTTCAAGGAGGATCTATAGATATCTAGTCCCATAACCATCATCCGCTGATACTCGAGGGTGGAATGGCCGTCATCTTACTTTTGCCCCTATTAACAGGCACTTCTATCCTAATGTAAATCCGCGAGAATATCACCCTTATGCTTCAATGCTAATAGATATGCATCATCCTCAAAGGGGTGAAAAGGGTGGTTAAGGCTTCATGGAGAACGAATTTTTTCGACTTCATGGCTGTACTCGTCGGATTTTCAAGTCTCCGGACACCCCGTTGTATGCGACCATGGCCACATATTAAATGCATAATGACTACTCATTAAAATTACAATGAGTACACAGCATTTACGACACCGGTACCTGGTGTTTTCTAGCACCTGCTAAGCCAGCCGCTCCGTTGTGTATATGCGCTGATTTCAGGCACGGTAATGTAATGTTCCAAAAACAGCCCCGAGCACAGCCCATTGCTATAGCACGGCAGAATCTTGCCCCTCCCCAGGAGCAAAAGAGGACTTCTGCAGATTTCAAGCCTGCGCTTTAGTTGTTTACATTACAGCATCCGCAGGTTTTGAGCTTGTGTTTTTAGCATTTATAGCACTGTACTTAGGTTTGGAACCTGAGCTCTGAGTGTTTACAGCACTGCAAGTTTCGAACCCGCCTGGATCTGGTGTTTATAGCACCATTCTCAGTAAGCTAAGTTGTTGTTGTATATGTATGCGTTGATTTCGACCATTGTCATGTACAGTTTCCTACATAACAATCCATAGTATTATTCGTTTCAGCGGAATTGCATATTGAGAGGGTTGCGATTAGGTAAAAGTCTTCAAGAGCAAAATAGTGAGTGAGGTTTTCAGTCTGCAATCTTTATGTTTATAGCACTGTAGGTTTTGAGCTTGCTCACTCGGTGTTTATAGCACCAGATTTTGAGTCTGTGGCATGTGCGAGTTTCGAACCTGCACCTTGCACCCTGCGCCCGGCGTTGATGTTTCTTGCACCATGCTCGGCCAGCTATGTCGATGTATATGTAGGTGTTGGTTTCATCTATTGTCATGTAAAGTTGGCGGTGACTAGAGACAGTCGAAGTCCGATTGTCCGGCAGCCGAACAAGAGCCATCTAATCAATGACAAGGGTGTCCGGAGACTTGAAAACCCGATGAGTACCGACTCTACTCTACCCAAATCCAATCACAGTTTATCACCCACATTGTCTGTAAGAAATTCAGAAGTCCAGCTGGTAATGACTAGAGAATTGGATGACGCAAATAAAGAAAGGCTCAAGAGCGGCGGCGGCGCTAGATGCAGAAAGAATAGATCTGAAGCAAAGCTCGCTCCAGACTGCAGAGTACTCAGTGAGCAAAAAGCTCGTTTTATTGATTTCGGATGTGTAAAACTAGAGATGGTTTTGTTCCGGTGAGATTTGCCTAGTTTTGCTCCATAATTTGGATCAGGATTATCCTTCCAAGCTTCCTTGGACCCTGTCATCTACCTCAATTACTTCATTGTTGATGAATTTTCGATGCTTAGAGCCCACACTGACAGACCTTCGACGCCGTTTGCTACGTGGTATGGAAGCAATGCAGATTGAAAAGGCATGCACATCCTCCACAGGATGATGTTCCTGGGTCCGAGGGCTTGAAGGATACCCACTTCTTGATCAAATATCTTTTCCGTACTGCTACATACTCGCACATTAACCCGAGTTAC
Organism: Wilcoxina mikolae CBS 423.85; assembly: GCA_014904905.1. Taxonomy (NCBI): domain Eukaryota; kingdom Fungi; phylum Ascomycota; class Pezizomycetes; order Pezizales; family Pyronemataceae; genus Wilcoxina; species Wilcoxina mikolae. Next base: position 314,298 of record MU122166.1, on the reverse strand, counting down.
TACGCTTCGAGTCCCAATGGATGTTTCGGATAGGGTGATCACTCGATACCCGTGATACCACCGACATCCTCCCATAGTACCGGGACAAGACAAGACGCGGGGGATACAGAATTCAAGCGGTGAGCCGGCTATATTACAGACCCGGACTGATACTTTTGTTCCTGGGATCCCCGGGGTATGTATATCCCGTCCCAACCCGTCTCTATACGAGCTGACTTCTCCATGCATCCTGATTACGTTTACCGCACTTGGGTGATACCCCATGACCCACTTCCCGGCCGAGAGAATTATAACTAATCAACAATTCCCTCGAATGGCAGATCCTCACGTATCCATCTATCTACACCTGCACTGGAGAACCCACGATCGATTTTGCCATCTAACCGGCTTGCCCCGAGGCGTCGGGGATTAGGGGCCTGTCATACTCTAAGCAGAGTGAATACAGTATGATTAAAACAAAAAAAAACCCACGATCGATCTAATGAGCGAATTTTGAAAACTCAAAAAACCGGATGGTCGAATCGGGGCTGCGGCCACGGTAGGAGGATTCAGATGTGTAGTATGGAATGAGCTGGCGTCCCGAGACCACGGCTATGGATAAGAGACAGTCCGGATCGAAGTCAAACTCGTAGTACGTGCAGATCCGCAGCAACAATTGCTTCTATTCGCCTTGATGCCAGAGCTTGAAGCCGAACAAATAGAAGAAGTGAATTCGGTCCTGTATGTACTACAAAGTAATGAGTTCATCCAGATTATATAGTACAATTATGCATATATGTCTGACCGTATATACGTATCCGGTTTCTTTGTATGTAGATCTATCATCGGAGGACGCCAGATCTATTGCTTCTATTTGTCCATCCTCTTGGTCCATGGAACTTCACAACTCAGGGCGAATAGAAGACTGCCATCGGGGTTACATATGCTGTAGAACGCCCGATCCGTTACTTAGGTTCGCCGATCCTCCCAATCAGTTCATGGAAGTTCACAACATCAGGGAGAATAAAAGACCACCGTGGAGTTGCTTATACCGCCTATGGATGTGCCGGATGCGGTCATGATGTGAGATTCTATATATATAGTATCTGAAGTATTGTTTGTAATTTAAAGTATTGTTTGTAATCTAAAGCATCACCGGCAACACCTATCCTCGACGTGGTCCGAAGCTTTAGGTAGAAGGCAGATATCTCACCAAACTAAGTGAAGACAAGGACTGTAGGTTGAAATGGAGCATTGACGGTTGAACGACGAGGGGCTTCCTACTCTTGTCCAACATTAGGCGGAGCTGGTTTGGAGGATTTGTTTAACATGGTATCTACAGTCAAATGCATAGTGATGTCCTATATAGTTCGGGCGTTACACGTAGACCTCTTGATTAGGATGATTTCCAGCGATTTTTTGGCAATTCTCAAAGTCTGAATGAACCCATACAAAAGCATCTAGTGTTATTCTATCCATTACCCCAAGCTAAATGATATATTCCATCGCTATATGCAAACCAAACCAACAAAAAAAGCTAATATACACCCTTCTAATCACACCAAAACAACCGCCTTGTACCCCATCCCCGGCGTCAAAATCTCCTTCTGACACTGCACCAACCTCAACTCCGACGCCCTCGTATACGCCACATGTTTCTTCGCCTCATCCTTCCCCCCCTTCTCCTTCTCCAATATCCGATCCCTCGCCTCCCTCGTTTTCTCCAACACCATATGCATACTCCCAAGCACAACCTCAATAGCCTTCGTCAGCGGTAAGTCCAGCGTTTCAACCTCATCCGGCGGCATCCAACTCTTCTCTTCCAGCAACCCCGCAACATCCGAGAATTCTCTCAACCGCGCCAATGTAAGCGCCGCAAACAAGTCTCCAGTGCCGGAGAAGAACCCATCAATGATTGGAACGTCAATAATGAACTTCCGTGCCGCACCGGTGGAAGTCATGGATGATCCTGCACATTTCATCTTTTGCGCACCGTTGGTGAAGGTTACGGAGGTGATGACTACGTGTGGGATCTTGTATGTGGTGTGGAGGGAGTCGATGGCGCGGGAAAGAGTCTCGATTGAGTCTACCTTGATGCCCGAAAGCATTCTATCAGAGCTCCCCGTCAGCGGATCCGGGAGAGGAGAAACGAGGGTGCGTACTTTGCTTCAAACTGGTTCGGTACTATCAGGTCCGCGTGCGGTACGAGGGATTTATAAACTGGTACCACTCCCTCACTCACATATAGTTTTCCTTGATCACCCATTACAGGATCCAATACTTTTCCCTCATTAGTCCCTCTCACGCGGGGGAGGGGGAAGGGTGGTGCTCACACCAAAAGCAGCTGCGCTTTGTCTCTTTAACTTCTTTCGCGATTTCCCCCACGGCCTCCAATTCCCTTTCTCCAGGAACATATCCAGTAAGCATCATATCGAACCCCTCTAGCAGACCCGACATCTTCATCCCCTCAAAGAGATCCACAATCTGTTGAGCAGTTGTTCGAAACCCCTTCAACTGTCCATATCCCGAGTGATTCGAGAACTGTACTGAATTCAGCCCAGCCGTTTCCAGGCCAAGAAGCTGCAAGACGAACGTGGTGATATTGTTGCCAACATATCTATGCAACACTCGTCAACGTCAGTTTTAGGGTAGGGTGGTGGTGGTGGTGGTGGGTGGACTGTGCGGCGCGCATACCCGGAAACTACCTGCATGAAAAACCCAAACCCCGGATCAGCAAATGATAACTCTTCATCTTTTTTTTCCAGCCGCTTTCAGGTGGGTGGTGGTGGTGGTGGCGCAGGTTACATACATGACTTGCAATTGCAAGTACTTTCCCAGAGCCATCATCTTTAGAACCCATTGTCATCTGCTACCTTTCCTTCCTTTCGAGATATATCCTCAAACTGTAACGGCGGCGGGTGGAGGTGGCGATGCGTGTGCGGGCGGTATAGTGAGAACGAAACTTGGAAGTTCAAATAAGGTTTTATCACCTTCGGAACACCACACATGCGCACTTCATTTTTATTATTTTCGGAGTCCGTGCAACCGGATTATCCGATCGCCAAGGAAAAAAAAACCCACTTCTCTCCCTCTTTCTCAGGCGGCGAACGAACAAAAATATCGAAAGAAAAAACACCGCACGCATCACGAGTGATCCATCTATGATGCAGAGTTGCAAATCATTTTGGTCAAACACCACACACACACACCAACCATCGTGAAGAAAAAGGTTTAGGTTCCACATTTTTTATTTTCATGTGCCTTCACCACCCATTCCCATTCCAAAAGACTTGGCGCATAAAATAGCACCCACTACGACCCTTATCCACATCAACTCCGAGACAAACTCAGACCCCCCGAAGTGGGGGCTGGCCCATAATATGCGTGTTGGTGTCAAGCGGCGGGAAAAAGTTCCGCCATTCTTTGGGGTACCACATCCTGCAATGCGACTGCTGTCTCTCATGCATGAAAAGGAACGAAAAAATTTGAGAAGGAGAGTTAAAAAAAAAAAAAGACCCCCCTCTCGCTAATCGCCTTAAGTTACGGAATCCTCCCTGAGATCTATCACTAATTAGGTGGTCTACGCCGAAAGAAGAAAACAACTGTCGTGGAGGTGGTTAGTAAATTTTTTGAAGTCTGGGCAGACAGGATTGAGATAATCCCTCAACAAATAATACAGGCACGGCGAGTGGGTCGGCTCTGTAGTCAAAAGTACTTCCTAGGCATCAATGAGTAACAGTAGCGGCGAAGGGAACAACCCCCCAAGAACAGTAACCAACATCATTTGTCTATAATGGTTTATTGCTTCAAGAGTAGCGGCGAAGGGAACAACCCCCCAAGAACAGTAACCAACATCTTTTGTCTATAATGGTTTATTGCTTCAAGAGTAGCATCTATTCGCGTTGGAACCTTGAACCTCCCGCATGGCAACCCAGCAAAGTCGAATAGAAGCACAATGCATGTAATGCAAGTAAAAAACGACGGGCGGCGGATGATTCATGTGCGACATTGGAGTCTGCCGCGTGTTAACGGCTACAGATACTGGACTTGCACACCCTTTCAAAAATATATCAGTTCACTTTTGAACCATTTGAGGGACTTTCATTATCATTGTTAACAACCTACTGATTTCCCTTTATCCACCGAAATCTGAGATAAGGTCATCGTCGTGAGAAAAGCTAGTATACACTCCACTCTGAAAAATCCCCAGTGTCATACTTTTCCGGTAAAAGAAAAAGAAAGCAAACATATATAAACTCCGAAAAAAAAAACAAACACCGTACCAAAGGAGAATATCCGCACCGTAAAAGCCCAACTTCAGCGACAAACACCTGAAAACGTACAAAGGTCTTACACTAAATGATACAGCTATGTGCAAAGTGCAGAACATGGGCAACTCAACTTGCCAGATGTCGAACAAAATAACAAATGATATCAGGTACTCGTTGGTGAAGATAATTAAAACTAGTACAGGACGCTCCCAGAAGACCCTATTTACCCAGTCTACAGTCATAAAATTGGTACTCCATTCGTCTCTTCGCGTCATAAGGCGTCAGGAATCCCCGGTATTAAGGAAAATTGTACACCACGGTTCGAGGAAAAGGAGCCGATGTAATCGGTGTGTGCGCGACTCGACGGGGCGGTATCGTATGTCCTTTACTCGCCGTGTTTTTTGCCTTGATGGACCTTCTTGTGTCTTCGGAGATTCGAGACAACAGAAAAACGTCGACCACAGCCGTCTTGCTCACACGCAAATGCTACAATAGAAGTCAATAAAATGTGAAGTCTCGCCGACAATTTCCTCACGAAAACTTACGTTTCTCGCCCGTATGACTATATGTATGGGTTTGCAGGGAGCTTGGTCTTGTGAAGCGCTTGTCACAAACTTTGCACTTGTGCTTCTTTTGCGTGCTGGAGGTAATTTTCGAGCTGAAGGTCGTCATCATTTGATTTGGGACAGTCGCTCCATTGTTGAGATAGCCGCTGGGTCGAGACGATCGGACGATGCCGGCCCGCTCCTGTGGGTAGCTAGTACCGTCTGAATAGTCGGTAGCAGACGAGTCGATTGAACCACCGTGGTAGTACGGGAAAGAATGTGTGGATGATACCGATGAGCTGGCCGAGTGTGAGGACTGATAAGCCGAATTCGTGCTGTCCTGCCGGGGCCGAGATGGCTGGCCGAGGATCATTCCTCTTGTGTCCATACCATGGCTGGTAAAATCCATATCAGGTCTGACTCTGTACGACATATCTGTGAGAGAAGCTTGTCGTGGCTTTGGCACCGTGTCAGCACTCAGAAAGAGTGAACTCGACATGGCAGGTTGGGAGAGACGACGCTCAGAGGGTATCTGAGAACGGGGTGGAGATGTATCAAATGACGATAGAGAGGGCATATAGGTAGCTCCTATTGCCCCTATTGGGGAAGGAGCGGCCGAGCTTGCTATGCTCATGTCCGCACTCGTAAAGGCTGGGAGGCCTACATTACTGACAGTCGGCAGAAGTCCATTTGGATTTGGATAGTTGCCAGGTTGTGATGACATATGCCGCATATGGCCTGAGGACATTGCTGTTCGGCTCATGAATGGGGTTGATACGTCGGTTGTTCGTATAGTGGGAGGTTTGGATAGAGAGTGATGCAGGCTTGCGGCATCGTTGATCTGTTCCGGAGCCCAAGGATTTGTGAATTGTGGAACCTGTTCCTGTGAGAAAAAAGGCATCTGGGATTGTTGAGGACGTGTTGTGGTGTCGAGAGCCATTTAAACCGGTGCAGTGGATTGTTGTTTGTTTAGCTGAGGGTGAAAACTAGATACTGTGATAATCCAACACTTATCAACCATCCAACTAGCCCGTCGGCAGTGTAAATCGATTTGCTAGTTGATACTGTGTTGGCTGTGGAGTGATGAGGTTGATATGAAGGTTTGACGTGGGTGTCGGCCAATGTCGGCAGCGACTATTGAAGATATCTTGAGAATGGCCGTACCTGTATCAAGGTTAGAACGAGGCCAGTAAACGAGAGGAGCCGTGTTGGCCGTGATGCTCCCCCGCTTTGTGAAGCTGGGGTGCAGCAGGTGGCAGCGGCGCCTATCCGCCTAAATGCAGCGCAGTGCGTTGCTTGCGTACCTGACGATGAGAGAGAAACAATAACTTATTTCTCGCAAAACAATAAGACAGCAAACAACAACGATGACGACAAACAACAAACACCCACACAACCACGATGATTCAACACCACGGATGGTAGGTAGTCTGAACAATGATCTGCGGAACGACGAAGGAATTTCAATGTCTTGACCAGATGTCTTGTCTAGACGATTATGAGCATGAGCGGGGGGTGGTGGTGTCGGACAGGGCAGGGTCGGGGGGGTGGGTAGTCGTGGGCTTCGAGAACGAGGGAATGCTTCTTCTTTTCTCTTTCTCAGAAGAGCACAGGTTGCAGAGCAAGATGGATAGGCAGAAGTGTGTGTGTGGGGGGGTTACTTATTGAGAGGATGCTTGAGCTTAAGGAAAGATCGGCTGCAAGTGGACGGGCAAGCCATGACAGGGCCAGTGTGTACGACAGACAGGTTTATCGGGCGGATTCCGGCAAGAGCCTTGGATGCTGACTGCTTGCTTGCATGGCTGGCTCCCTATCATCCATGAACCCCCCAATCCTGATTTCCTGTTCTTGCTGTGGGCTAAAGAACTGGAGATGAAAGGAAATATTCAATGTGTGTGTGTGTGGTGGGTGTGGAGATGGAGGTGGAGGGATGTGGTGCAAGTGCAGTAGTGGGCCTACCTGTCTAACTGCTTCCATCTCGTCTGAACAATAACAGTCGGTGTCCCGCCGTCAAAACTAGCCAGCCGCCACACGCCCAAGAAGAAAGAACTCTTGGTCGACGACGCCCGCCTGAATTAAAAGAGACCCGGGAAAACCAGCCAGCCAGCCAGCCAGCCAGCCAGCCAGCCAGCCAGGAGAAGGAAAGGAAATGAAAGGAAGAAAAAAGGAGAGAATGCGACGGGAAATAACAAAACCAAATAAATAATGAATGGGTACTGCGCAAACGCCGCTGCGAACGAACCCACAGCTTGACGCCGCACGTATGTGAGTAGGAGGTAAGTACTTACACTAGGAGCTCGAAGCAAACGTTCTTGCAGTGCTAGCCGTTTGATTCTCAATGTGCTCGCCTCTTGTCGTTGGGGTATTCGATACAAACTTGGAGCGGGTAGGATGGACTCAATGCGGAGGTCGGAATCTCGAAGGTGTCGTTTCGTTTCGTTTCTAGAAGGGAGATCGGTGGGATGAACAGGTGTTGTTGGTGATGGGCAGACGATCGACTTATTGATTCCTCGATTGACAAGAGATGAGAGAAGTAAGAAGGGTCCTGGGTCGTTGGGGAGGAGGATTGAAAATAAAAAAGCCCCGAAACCCACTCCCATTTAGAACTCCTTGCAATACCGGTAGCTTCCCCAGTACATACAAAACTATCTGCCTACCCACCCTTCTCGCTCTACGGTTCTCCTATCCAAGTTTTCCCCTCTCCATCATCATACTCAGAACTGCTACCTACCTAAGATGACGCCGGCACACGGAAGCCTCTCGAGGTTTGGACTTGGCTTCCTCCATGGCCACCTAAATTTGTCCCTTGTAGAAATACAGGTTGGTGTCAGGACAGGATATGTACAGCTGTCGTGCGGGAGGCTGCCTTCGCAGGCGGCATTTACAAGGAATGACGAGGAGATGCAGCCAACGTTCCAGGGGTTTCCCCGGAGACATGACGAAAGGAGGTTTCGAACTGCTACAAGTGTCGCGGGTGGTCGACAGCCAAGACCCCAGTGCTGCATGCTATCGGGTAGTTTGATTTTGTCAGGAAGCCGCTCGCAGCGAGCAAAGCAGTTCTACAGATTGCAGGTGGGCGTCTTCAAACGGTTCTGCTTTTTTTCTTTCTTTATTCTTCACCATTGCTCTGGGTACCAGGAAGAAGCCAGCCCCGTTGCAACCTGTTCTCTGCTCACACCTTTTTGGATACCGACGTCATAGCGCGCAATCATCCATCATACCAAGCCAGCCTTTCCGTCAACAACCAACGGCAAACAACAACTCTCTTCCCTCTCCTTTCGATGATGCAAAAAATAGGGGACTGAGGAATTTAATATTGCCCAACGTCTCATTACTAAAGCTTGCTAGGAACAATTTACATTGATACGAAATCTGTCAAATTATGCCGGAGAACCACAACCGGGCACAGTTGTTTCACCAACTGCACGGCTTGTTTCAGATTCACCAAGCCCTTAAACGGGCAGGAACACCGACACAGGGAAGCTGCAGTATTATGACGTATTCTGGTACTATAACTAGCCTACATGTCAGACCTATCACATTTGGCAGATGAGATGTGTCGACCAGTCAGGAGCGTTGTGTTACCTTAATTTTTGGATTTGTTCTGCCAAATTCAACTGAAAGCTGAATGCAGATGACGCCCAGGTGGCAAAACGCAAACGATACGCTCTGGTCAATTCTCGTCAGGGCTTTCAAGGCTCTTTCCGGCGAAAAAGAAACGCGATTCTCTAATCAAATCGGCGCCTCAAAAAGCCACACCCTATCTCACTGCTTTGATCGCTTATCTCCCGTTTAGGCGGGGGTACTTGCGTGCTATCACCAATCTAGCAGCTTCGCCGTTGACGGCACTACGAGTGCCGACAAGCAGGCAGACTCGGGTTGTTTGTGGTTCGCCTCGTTGATGGTTGGGTCATTAATCCACTAACATTAAAACAATAACATGTACTCAAACATATTCTAATTATCTTCAACCTCCGCCTCCGGAATACAACTGGCAGAGTTTTACAAGCTCAAATCCGAGGTTGCTCCTCCGAATTACTCTACCCGCCGAATTGACGGGTGCCCAAGCGGTGACCAAGATCTCGGACGTAAATGGCTAACAATTACCGACAAACTACGGAATTTGCTTTTTATCGGAAGGCTGCCACTTCCAGGTTCAGAGCCTTGCATAAAAACAGCCCACCGCGTTCCCCAGTTAACCGGCCGAGTACAGGGTTCTTCCGTTAGTAGGCGGGTGCCAAGATGCAAATAATATCCTTTAGCGCTCTGGTTCGTTGGAAACAGTATCCGCATATTGCAGTGTGGCAATCGTGCATGAAGTTGTGTGAGTGCCTACGTAACCCGGAAGGTAGGAATGATATCGATGCTGGTACACCCAAATCAGTGTTCCAACTTCCAACCAACCTCTGCTCCGCCATATGCGAGCACTCGGCACTTGCTAAGTTAGATGCGTGGCGTACAAGATTCACTTGTAGACTACAGAGATTAACAGGCCCATCATCTGCTGTAAATAGAATGCCTATATCCTCAAATACGAAGCTTTAACAACGCAAATGTTCCAGTTTTTGGTACCATATAGCAGGTGAGTACATTTACAACTGTAGAGAAGCTACTCTAAAATATGCTAGATCCTTATCTGGTGATTGCAATATCAACTTGATTGCCTCGATCACGAGTCCCAGTTGCTGCTCGAGGATGTGACGTGAAGGGAAGTGAATACTTGGATATAGTGCCTATCACCACCCCATAGCGCAGCCCTGACGTGCCAGTTCCACTTTTGGGAGGGAGCTCCTGTTGATTTCCTTGCCAGTTTCTTCAAGTGGGTAGGTTCTACGCCTTTTCCATGGACATGGAACGGAGGATCTTGAAGCGATAAAACACGCTTATCGTCCGCCGTCCGCCCTGCATGGAAGATTGCCACGAGCATCATCGTCACTCATGCGAACCGCCGAGAATGATATCCGCACGGATCAGCGGAATGCTTGTGACTGATCCCCGCTCACCGGTACAACTACTTAGACTTTCTCCTTTGCCTGTTTTCGTTTGAGGCGCTCAGTATCGTTTCGTGGGGTTGGAACAATAAGTACTGATGAGGTAGAAATAGGGCTTCACGACATACTTCTCCGGATTGCTGATATCGATGACGGATGGATTCATGACGGATCGCCCCACAGGAGATATGCCGCATTTACAGCGCAACAATACCGAAACTCTAAAGACTGGCCAACCGATCCTTGGCACCTAACGACACCAGTTGAGTAGTGGTCCCATGTTTAATGCGGTCCTTCATCTCATGGACTATCCACTATGAAAAGGGGGGCGATCAACTGAAAATTTACAGATTTGTGGTTTGATCGCGAGTGATCGACTGTGATAGCAGTGTTTCACACTATTGGACTATTGGGGGAAATGATCAACAGCCTCGGGTCTTACGCCTTACCTTCAGTAATCAGAGTGAAACTCAAAACAGCCATTCGGATCATTCGTAGGTTGAGGCGACCATATATTGATTCGTCTTGTACCTGACAAACGGTATTGAGCATCGCGCATATGGCGCTGTCTAGCGGTGAGGATAGTTCCGCGGCTACTATTGAACAGTTCAATGACACAATGGCACACCCACCTCCCAGCGAAAACCTGGCATTGCTCATACCGCCATACCCAGTTGGTGGGAATATTCCAGTGCATCTCCCGCTGTAGATTGTCACACGCCCCACACTCCTTTTCGTATCACATTTCCGGTTCGGCGCCCCACAATAAAGGGGCACACATGGACTATACTCTATCTGTGGTTGGTTGTGGTGGTGGTGGTGGAGAACCTGCATATTGACCCAGTATAACTTCTATCTAAGCAGAGTACTCTACATACTTGGGTTTGTTTCAAGAATATGCTGCTGCATTAATTGTGCCTGAGTGTGCGCGGAATCATCCATACTGCAGCACGCTGCTGTTTCATGGGGCGGAAATGCAGCGTTGGATGTGCTACCTCATTGTGGAGCCGGAGGGCCTGGCGAAATATCAGTGGATGTTGATCAGTAACACTGAAGTCACATTTCGCTTCTGGTGAATATTACGTTACTCAAGTGAGATATGTACGTACGTCAAAACACTAGCTATCTTACTCTTACTATACCATTCCTTGCGGGAAACCTACCGGTAGTTAGTACTACTCTATCGTACTCGAGAGATTCTCCTCTGTACTCACAATCTATTGCATGCCTTCCTGACTACCGAGACGCACTACCAACACACAATCACACTCTATCTGGTGCTCGCATCAGGCAGTAGCAGAGCGAGAAAGCTTGTCTACAGTGCAACACCTGCCTGGAGAGTAACTATAGATATCCAGATCGTTCCCGTCTAAGTATCTCCATCATAACAGCCCCACTCTCTCATGGATGGATGAGTGGTACATGTTAACCGCTGGTGAGATTGTTCGCTGTGATATCAGACCACTGGTTAGGTTGTTGAGGGAGGTGTTTGGAGTTGATGGTTGATAGCCGGTGTACCGGTACCCGGAGTGTTTGAACGAATGATGAAGTATTGATTGGTGATGTACAAGTACGCGAGGAGCATGGGGTCCCGGTTCCCGGAGATATTTCTGTGCTTAGGGGGCATTCAGATTGAGTTCCATTGTTCGAGTTGGCGATCATTGGCCATGGATTTGCACATGGTTATTTTAGGTGTAGAGTACTCTACATACATTCGCCAGATATATTGTGGTCTATTTATGTCCACGCAGATAGAAGAAGGCTATGTCTTCAATTCTGCTCAAACAATAGAACATACTGATGACAGCTTGGCTTCAACCTTGCGCTCAGCCTCGGTACCCGATTCCGACTTTTCCGATGTGGAGCCACTGACAGCGTTTTGGGTTGATGGTAGAAGAGTACCACACTTATACGAGCGTTCATAGTATATACCGCGGCTAAGTATCCAGGATTGGCTTTCTTTATCGTCTGCAGTTCAATTCGAATTTTACCGCGGCATACACGTTCCCCAGTTACACCAGGGCCTAGGGAAACATTCTGCAAAAGGTTGTCCCCTGGCCTCAGAATATCTAACTTACTTTCAATTCGGGTACCCATTGGAGCGTGAAGAAGTTGCAGGGGTTTGAGTGTTTTCTGGTAGGGTTATGAAATTGATGCAGTGGCCACAAGGAAGTGTCGAGTCGTCGAATTGATGCAGTGGCCACAAGGAAGTGTCGAGTCGTCGAATCGAAGTAAAACATAATGTTAACCGCCGAGAAACATGCGCAGCTTAAAGTCACAACATTTCGCCACGCCGACTAATCATATCACATTCTCGTGTGAGATCGAAATGTCTAACTGCACAAAGGGAATTGGTGACACCTACGCACTCCTAGCTGGGCATATATAGTTCCTGCAATGTTTCACTAAAACCAACAGTGCGAAAAGAGTGAACCCAACCTGAAGATTTGCTGCTGGTTTGTGTGCCAAGACTGGAGCTAGATATCTTAGGAGCTATTTGCAATAGGATCCACTCAGGACCTGTGCATTGAATTTTGGAATGAAGGGACATACGTACTTGCAATGCAGATCTGCCGGCACTTGGGAGGTCGCCGTACTGTGGATATCGGTCCGAAAGTTTAAACAATGAAAAGGAGAAGCGTGTATACGTAAATTCGGTGAAAGATCGTGCGTGGATCGAGGCTTGATACTCGTCGGGGTTGGACACGGTAGAGAATGGCTGGAACTCTCCCATAACGGTGTTCATTACCATTCCGAGGATCTGTCTCAAAGTATGCATTTTTCAGTTACCGTCCCGATTATTTCTTTGTTTTTGATAAAGGACAGAGATAGGCCATATATTTCTATCTGCCCTCTTCGGCTCATAAAAAGGAAGTTTTCGTGCTAAAAAGCAACTTCAAACTTGCATGCAACCCTTGAATATGCACAGAATTAAGTTCTCCTGGAAGTTATGGGATTGGCTATTGTACACAAAGTGGCGTTGGCTGCACTCAGTACATGGGGATGCATACAGACGGCTTGAGTTTGCTTTTCTCGCATGTACCCCTTTGGCAGGATATCCAGCAAAAGTATACTTGTCTCTTTTCTTCTTTTTGGCGTACCGGTATGCATCTCCAAAACCATTTCCTGTGCTGGGTACATACCAGAGTTTGTTGTCTAGCTAGCTCCAGACTATCGAATCAACTTTCATAATCTGAAACCCGGAAAGGATATATACTTACGTATGCCCCTCCTAGGTTTGAGATCTGGGACGTTCCGCTTACTCAAAATCTTTGGATTTCTCAGCTCTAAGATTTGGAAGGCCTCGAGATCCAGACCTCGAGCGGGAAGTGCATCATTGGTGGTGATTGCGGCTGGCCTTCCGCCCTGTGCGGTTATGGCACCCGTTGTGGACAAATCTCCAGGCTCCAGCCGTTACTCTAGATTTGGTGAGCAATCGGTGATTGGTTTCTGCCACCACGAATCACAATTCAGATATGCAAACTCGGCGGGTCGTTTGGGCGAACGTGATGTTTATACCTACAGATGCATAGGCGTCTATGTGTCCACATATGCATGCATATGAATCCATACTAAACCTGGATCAAGATTCCCTTCCAACTATCACTCGACTATCAACTGCCAGCTCGGCTCTAGACAGTCACTTTTGATCGTCACCTCCGGACATCGATTTGTCGGAACTTCGGTCACGTTTTTGCATGAAGAGAAATGGATAACCAGAAAGAATGCACTCTCTTCCGTTGCAGTTGCTTTTTATCAATCTACCCACTGACCACTCCTAATCAAAGAATCTTCATCAGTTTGACCCAGACTTCGGTTTGTATACATCCACCTCCAGATCCTCCTCCCAACTCTTTGCCATAGCTCCTGCAGCAATTACCCGTATACCGGCTCCACAACTGTAACGGAGAGGACGTGATACCCAATTGCACTCGAGGAACTGAGCTTCATATAAGTGGCCAGTGCATAGGTTTGTTCTTGTGAGGGCAGCAGTCATTCTCATGCACGACTGCAGCATTGCAATTGCAGTCTCCCACCTGCAAGTCAAGCAACAAATCTACTATCATACCGTATAGCGGACGGAATAAAACTTGTAAGCATATTGATAGGATTTGTTCCATTTTCGCTCTTATACAATCATTGAAAAAGACTTATGGCCCAATAAACTCCTTCCATGGGAATGATATAAGAATGGTTCAAGACTTGCAGCCATAAAAATCCTTTAAATATATAGGCTTGCACGTTTTGTCCACTCATCTATATATATGGTAGATACCTATATTACCACTCGCAGCAACAATGGAGGACTCTCCGTGGGTCTATGCGGAGGGATTTTTCTATCGTATAGAACGGGTGCTTCCCGGAAATAGATGGGCCATATAGAGGCTCTGGTACTATAAGGTTTTCTCTCGGCCAGGAATGGTCATGGGGTATCACCCATGGGTATGCAATCCCCCGGCAAAACTGCTCACCGGGGTAGTCAGCTCGTATAGGGACGGGACGGGAGCCCAAGAAGGTTGTTAGTCCGCAACCGTAACCGCGCCGTAAGGAGATTTCGAGTTCTGCACGTTCAACGACATTCATATGCATCTTTGTCCCGACAATATCAACGGGCATCGAGTGGAAACCTCTATATCCGGGGACCAGAAGTGTATGCAGCAGCCTCCCCGAACCGTTGTGAACGTACCCATGGAAAAAAGGTACTTGCCCACCAAGCATCATCATATAGTGGACGCTTTCCCAGCTATAGCCAGCGAGCATGATGGGACTGCCTTCGAGTATGAGATAAAAGGCTTCTGTCGAAGTGACTCCGGACAGTCAATTTTGACTGCCAATGGTCACCCGCAATAGTTATCTTCTTATGGGCACCTGCCATGGAAAGTACTGAGACTGCTCCCGTAGCTCTCCGCCACTCAATGGAACACTCCGTTGAAGAGGAGCTACTCGAGGTCCACTCCAAGACCTTACGCAAGCGCAAATCTGACTCGGAGCCTGCATCTCATGGCCAAGTATATGATCCACGCAGTTGAAGGCCGGAGCAACAAATTTCACTCCGCTGCCGATATCTACCTAGTACCGGTCTCTCGCTTTCCTGATTTCAACATGGCCAGTTTACCAACCTTCTATGGGAGCATCGACATGAACAAATGCGATCCGCAGGTGGTCATGGATTATCACCCAGCCGTGAGTTTCCTGAGCTAGGAAAGGTTTTGAATTATGGTGTAAAGACGAGCGGGTGGTCTGGCCGTGGGGTTTTGAACCCATCTCCCAACATTTTGGGCAGTGCAAAGTTTCTAACTATGGACCCGGCCGCAGTAACTGAGGTAAGCGAACCAGTCGTATACGCGTATAGGCAACGATTTCCACAATCTTGTACTGGGGATTTCTGAGGAAAAAGATGTGCGGGTTTTGGGCTCGTGGTCTGGCGCGTTTCGAACGCCTTGAACCCGTCCCCCAACGTACAACGTTTTTAGCATTGCGAGGTTTTGAACCCTGGTCTTGGTGTTTACAGCACCCGGTGTTTTTCTGGCGTTTCGAGCGCTATGAGGTTTCGAACCATGGTGTTTACAGCACCCGGGCTCGGTGTTTATAGCACCAACTGAGCCAAGAGATTAGTTCTTGTATATACGAGGGGTTTCCATCATCTTGTGCAGGACATAACCTGGGATCCCCGAGAAAAAGATGAGCCCGTGGTCTGGCCGTTTTGAGCGCCAGGAGGTTTTTAACCCATGAGCAATACGAGGTTTTGAACCATGATGTTTTATAGCACCCGGCCGCGGAGTTTGCATCACTAATTGAGTCAAGCGAACAGTTGTATAGGCAACGATATCCACCATCTTGTACTGGCTGTAGGCTGGGATCTCCGAGGAAAAAGCTGAATAGGCGGGTTTTAAACCCGTGGTCTGGCGTTTCGAACGCCTGGAGGTTGCAATGTTTTGAGCACCGCGAGGTTTCGAACCATGCATGGTGTTTACAGCACCAACTGAGCTAGCTCTTGCATATGTGGTTGTTTCCACCATCTTATACAAGACTTAAGCTGGATCTGCGAGGAAAAGATGAGCCCGTGGTCTGGCGTTTTGAGCGCATCCGTCCAGAGTCTATAGCACCTCTCATGAGAGAATACCAATACATATCTCCACCTATCTCGAGGGGGGTGGGGTGGCTCCCCTCTCGCACTTAAACGTATGCCCGCGTACATTCCCGGCAATGTGCGGGGATCGATAAATAAACCACATATACTTACTGCACATTTGATCGGACCAAGATCCTGTAAATTTCATTGCGTAAACATAAAGCCAGATCGCTTAGCTGAACTGGTAAAAGGCGCTTTAAACACGCCTGGTGCTCTAAACATCCGGATGTACTCTAGGCTCGAAACCTGCGTTAATCAGTGCGTTTTTTTTTCACTGTGGTTTCGCTATACGCTTACGGACACCATCCTGTTCCGCCAGCACAATGCTCCAAAAGAAATCGTGGGTAACTCCGGTGAGGGGCCTGCTCTCTTTCTTGGCTCCTAATCGTACAGCAGCACTCCTCGCCACGAGAGTTACAGATCTTACGCGAGTACCTACTCTTATAGCAGACAAAAAGAATGGGTATGTACAGGTGTCGAACCTTGGTGTTTCCAGCACCTGGCGTTTTTAGCACCTGGCACATAGCATTTAGATGTCAGCTAAGCTAGATACCAGTTTCTTATTATTGAAGATTTTGGAACCAGAGTATGGAAGCCTGCTCTCGTGTTCAGACTTTTTCTCCTCGCTCGCAAGCTCTGGGGAGAAAACAACTCTCGGAGCATTCTTCTGTTCCTCAGCGGCAAAGTCCTGCATGATTGCTGAATGGAAGTTATCCCCACGAGCGGTGTTTTCGGAGGTTTATTCCATGAGCTTCTTTCTATAACCAGTACGTGACTTGTCCAATAGAGCGGGAAGGCCATTATTTGGGCGGTCAAAAAGTTCTGCTGATTCCCACCACTATGGCGTCTGCTGCCTCCGTACTGTCGGATTGAAACAAAAACAAAAGACCACAACCACTGCTATCCCCTAAGACCACCTACATCATCGACCTAGCCCCCCTTAGTCCCCCTTCGCCCCCCTCGCCCTCGCCCTCAGCGCGACCCATCTCTGCATACCTGTCCGTACCTGCTCGATGCTGTCATAGAAGTATTCTTCACGATGGGTCATCCACATTCCATCCTTGCACAGGCTCCAGCCGTTTCTTCGTCCACCTTCAGCAAGAATTCGCTCGCCCTGTTCCTGGCCTCGTCCATGATTACATCCAGGATTTCTTCGCTGACCCAAGTCTGGTCCGCCATCTTGATTCCTCTGATAGCTGGCGCCCACAGCTCCTCGAGATCCCTCTTCACAGTTCCAGTTCAATAGGGCAATGGCGCTCAGCGACCAGCAGAGATATTCAACCAAAGGTAATCATGGCAAACTTTCCTTGTCGATATGAGGGACACTTGGCCGGGTTTCGGATGTTTCCTCTGAAGGTGCAGTGGGAATCGTGTTCCAAACAACTTTTCCCGCAGTGGCCACTGGCCACGCCCTCAATGAAAAGTAGCGGGAAAAATGCGACGTAGGACAGCAGCTTTTCAACCAGAGCTTCTGCACCTAAGTTCCCAAGCTGAGATGTAAAAGTGTGAGCACCTCCAATGCGATTGAGAACAAGATCCAGTACTGAGTGGATTTGATATATATGTCGGGGTTGAACCAAGATGCAGCGAATTTGATAAGCAGAGTCAGAATAGTAGTCGCTATGGTAGGCAGTGAACTTGAAGTGGTCAGATCGGTCAGATATGGCCTGTGACCGAGCCGGTCTACGCCAAGGGCGGCTTCTCAAGCGGTGGCCGGGCCGGGCCGGTTTATGGATCTACAAATCATCGGGCGGTCGATCTGACCGCCTAGGAACACTGATGGTGACCCTGTTCTTTTTTGTTCCATACCAGGGCTGCGTCTCTTTTTCTTGCTGGCTCCGGTGGTACGGGTCTCGAGCTCTACCGAGGATTGTAAAACGTGCTGCATCCCGAATGATGGTCCTTGGTGGGAGGGAAAAGAAACTACAGTGGTTATAGCGTCTGCAGAAGAGTCAGTAATGTTTAGAGTGGGTAGTGTTGGGGAGTGGATTGCGTTTAGAGTGGGTCCGCCAGGGTTTATACCAGGGTTCCGAGACTATTAGAGTGGATTGTGTTTAAGGAGTGGGTTGTTGTAGGAGATTCGATGTTTCTCCTTACCTACTAGTAGTGGATACCTTCTTGGGTTTTCGTTGTCACTCGGCGAGCCTTAACAGTGGCGACTGTCACCATATACTCGTTCTTTTACTTGCCTTTGCCTGACATCCCTGACTCGAGTATCTACACTTTCTTTTGGAGCAACATTGGTTGGCAGAACTGTACAATGCGTGCATCGTACGCCGCAGCTGTTCGCTTCCTGTGGATTCAGTAGCTATGTAGCTCAATGGGTGATTTATTCTCCCGCGATTCGTCAAACGGAAACATAATCGCCTGAAACATAGAACGAGTGGTCATGTAAAAAGCGACATCCACAGGTTTTGTGCCTGGGACTTTGGTATCAATTTTGTGAAGATCTTGACAAGTCTGGCGAAATCGACGCTTTCAGCGCTGGTTGTTGGTTTCGAACCTACTTGCTGGTGTTTCTAGCACCATCCTCAGCTTTCTAGGCCAAGTATTCACTTCTTGTTAATCCGGTTGCTCTACAAGTATGGGGATTTCTATTAAACGAAGCATAGCCATATGATACATAAGACTAGTACAAGTAAAAAAGTGATACCACAGGTTTTGAGCCTGGGGCTTTTGTGTTTATTGCACTGATTGCATGCGAGGTTTCAAGCCTTGAGAGATCGGTGTTTGAAGCACCAATTTTGTGAGTACTGCAGGTTTCAAGCCCGGGATAGTGGTGTTTACGGCACCAATTGCAGGTTTCGAACCTGTTTGCTGGTGTTTCTAGCATCATACTTAGCTTTCCAGGCTAAGTATTCGCTTTTTGTTAATTCAGTAGCTTTATGGGTGATCCTGTCTAATGGAAGTATAGCCTGCGCTGCAGCGTTTTCAGAGACACAAGACCGGCGGATGTAAAAAACGATACCCACCGGTTTCGAGCCTGCTTGTTGGAGTTTCTACCATGCCTAGCTTTCTAGACCAAGTGTACTCCTTGTTGATTCGGTAACTTTATGAGATATTTACTCTCCCGGAATTCGTCAAGGGGTCCGACATATAAGACAAGTGCATGTAAATACCCACAAGTTTTGAGCCGGGACTTCGACCTGGTGTTTACAGCACCGATTCTGTGAGGACTGCACGACCCAGTTTGGGTCCTCTTCGCGCGTTGGTTTAAATTCGAAATTACTCCCCGAGCGTCATCCAGTTTGTTTTGTGGACCCCGTCTGAATATTGAGCATCTCACAGCGAGATGGGTGACGTTCATCTAAACTAACTAAGCCTTATCAAAGTTAGGCCGGGTCAATTGCGGAAGCTTCCGCTTTTCGCGCATAACCGACCTTCTGGTGCTTTCTAGGCGGCTCTTGTTCTCTCACCCCGTATTTCTACTTTAATTGTTGAAACCACTGCACTCCACCATCAACCATCAAACCTTATACACACGCCATCTCCACGAAATTCAAATCCACAAACAACCAAACAAACCAACTTCCAACCCGCCAAATGCCACAATGGAATGGTTCCCCACCGCCCCCATCAGCGGCATAAAACGCCCCGCAGAACACGACCTCACCCACGAAGCACCCCTCGCAAAACGTCTAGAACTTCTTTCTATCCGTCCACCTCCCAGCAGTACCTCCCCCCCCTTTCCCCTCTTTTGTTTGTAGCTCACCTTTTGTTCAGTCTGACCGTGGTTATGTAGCGCACCACAAAACCTCCAAGCCTCATCATCATCCTCCCCCGCAAGAAACACAGCGTATGGAAGTCGATAACGTCGTATACATCGACACCCTCTCCGACTCCGACTCCGATTCCGAAGACTCAGAAAAAGTCATCTTCATCCCCGATGTTGAAAAGCGTCTGACCAAGATCCCCGAGCACGTTTTGAAGGCCCCCGGTAGTGAGCTGAAAACGGCGGCGGTGAACACGGGCGGGACAAGTACGGATTTAATATTGTATTCGGTCCCGAAGTCGTTAAGTGTGGCGGGAGATGAGTGTGATGGGGTTAGGAAGGCGATTATTGAGAGTAGGACTAGGTTACGGATGAAACGGGAGGCGGAGGAGAGGGAGAGGAGGAATGCGGAGGCGGAGACGGCGGCGGCGGCGGCGATGGATGTTATGGCCGCAAATGGGGTGGGAGGGGGGATGATGAGTAGTGTTCCAGTGGGCGGGATGGTGAACGGGTTTAGTAATGTGCCGACGTCTGTGAATGGGGTTGGGCTGGCGGGGTTCGTGAGCGACAGCGTGTATGATCCCGATGAGATGGAGATTGAATAGGTGGGCTGTGTTCTTTTGTACTGGTTAATCGGTCGGTTGGTGTTTTTGCACTATGGTTTGCATATGGGTTTCTCGGTGGGCGCAAAGCGATATAAGGTATATATATAATAAAATGCGGGGCTTAGGTGTGAATGAGTATAAGTATCAAGGAACTCTGCGCAGGAGGACAGCTGTACTCTACACATTCCATCACTCGTGACGGGACGGGTTAACTGGCACCCGCTGCTTTCGAATCATCCCAAACACAGCTCGCATGTATACAATGTAAGCTCAGATTCGATGATAACACGAGATTGCAGGTATCACTTTTGGTCTTAAAAGTGAAAATGGTATCTATCGGTCGCTGTATGGCAAACGCGGAATCCCAAACGCCCAGACTTTGACCCCCCACACAACACACGACATCACGCAGCAACCGTGCGATACATACAAAGTACAAAGAACCCCACCACCATGAACCACACGTGTATTCCGCGATTTCTTCTCCGTGCGAACTCCTGCAAGCTCACCAGCAGGTCAAACATAATCCTCTTAAGGTAATTGAACTCCCTCTTCCCATCAATTGCTTCAATTGGCGGACTGACCATCAGATCCACAGGCCCATTCCGTACATAGCCTCCTCCTCTCCTTACGCAACAACTCGCACATTCACTAGCACTCCATTTCTCTTCAAGAAAAATGCCAAAAAGGGCGGCAAAGGAGCAGCAGTAGAAGAAGACCATGGGGGAGATTACTCTTCTCCTCTCCCCGAGAAAAACGCATCCGTCGCCATCGACTTCAACACACAATTTGAAAAACTCGAGAGCGACATCGCCCGGATCATGGATAAGCTGAAAGACGACCTTTCGAAGCTACGCACTGGACAGGCAGATCCGGGATTACTTGAGGGTCTGAGTGTAGTTGTGGATAAAGCACAGGGGATTACCGCGCCGTTGAAGGATGTGTCACATGTTGTCACTAGGGGAAGAGGACTGGCTGTGACGGTTTATGAAGCTGCGGTTTGTTTGCACTCTACTCCGGGGGGAGCGGGGCTGAACAGGAAGTACAGAATGTCAAGCGCGTTGTGTCGGCGATACAGATTGCGGATTTAAATGTGCAGCCCATAGTGGATGCTAAAAACCCGTTGCTGGTGAATGTTCCGTTACCGCCACCGACGAGGGAGTCGAGAGATCGCGTTTCGAAACAGGCAAAGACGGTGGGGGATAGAGCGTTGGATGCGGTCAAGAGTGCGAGGTTGGTTACGCATAAGAAGATTATGAGTGTGAAGAAGTCTACGAGACCGGATGATTTCAAGAAGGCGGATAAGAAGATGGAGGAGATTGTTAAGAAGAGGAAGGCGGAGATGGAGGCGGTTATTGCCGCAGCGAGGAAGGGGATTATGGAGGGGTAATTGTGCACTCTATACTAAGCAGACTTGGGGGGGTGAATTGGAGAATTCGGATTCCTCCGTCCTTCATATGAACTTCTCTGTTCTGTGGTGTTTGATTGCGTTGCAGGCTGATGTTCTGCCTCGTTTGAAACTCGATGCCAAGAAAACCCGCTTTTTGCAAGGTTGTTTGCTACCCCACCACTCCTCTCACTCATCATCCAATTTCTAATTTCCACCTCAAAAAAAGAACCACCACCACCACCACCACTTCACCACCCTTTCTTCACGATGGTCCGCAACATCGTAGTCCTCGGTGGCTCCTCCCACCCGGAACTCGCGCACATGATCTGCCAACAACTCGGAATCCCCAACGGTCGTATCACACTCAGCAAATTTGCGGTCGGCGAAACACGGGTTGAAATCCAAGACTCAGTTCGGGGGAAAGACGTATTCGTGATCCAATCCGGATGCGGCCGCGTAAACGACCATTTCATCGAACTCCTAATCACCATCTCCGCCTGCAAAACCGCCTCGGCAAAACGTGTCACCGCCGTTCTCCCGCACTTCCCATACTCTCGCCAATCCGACATCCCATACAACAAGACCGGTGCGCCCCTCGCAAAAACTGGTAACTCCCACGGAAAAGACTTCACTTTTGAATCCAGACCCGTCACCCCGGGCCCACAACACTATGACCATGGCCCTGCATTCTCGCACGGAGGACTGGAGAAGGAGTTGAGTCGGCTTGCGGTTGAGAGGAATTCCGACGTCAATGTTAATGGTATTGCGGGGACGAATGGACGGACCAACCCATCACACTCCCACTCCTCAACCATCCCGGGAACTCCATTGCGGCGTACAAATACCGCCGAAAGCCTCCCCAACGGTCGAAGCTTCGGGTTCAACAACGACTGGGCTCCGAACCGCGCAAACACGGGGTATAAGCAATGGGTAGCGCAAGCGGGAACTCTTGTCGCCGATCTACTCACTTGCGCTGGCGCGGATCATATCATCACTATGGATCTTCACGACCCCCAGTATCAGGGTTTCTTTGATATCCCGGTTGATAACCTTTATGGCCGTCCCCTGCTGCAGAGGTGGATTAAGTACAATATCCCCGATTACGAGAACGCCGTGGTTGTCTCCCCCGATGCTGGTGGTGCAAAGCGGGCTACAGCAATTGCGGACGCACTGGGAATGGAATTCGCTCTGATTCATAAGGTTTCCTCTCCCCCCCACCTCCCCTCTCCTCCCCACCGCTAACCACCACAGGAACGCCGGCCAACACGTATCACCGAGCGCCAAAACGCCACCATGATGCTAGTGGGGGAGATCCGCGGGAAGGTCGCAATTCTGGTAGACGACATGGCAGATACCTCCAACACCATCACTCGCGCCGCAAAGCTTCTCAAGACGAAAGGCGGGGCTACAAAGGTATATGCACTAGTCACGCATGGTGTGTTCTCGGGGGACGCGATCGAGAGGATCAATGCTAGTGCGTTGGATAGGGTGATTTGTACAAACTCGGTACCGCAGGAGGAACATAGGAGGAGTTGTCCGAAGCTTTTGGTGTTGCCTGTGCATGAGGTTTTTGCAGAGGCGATAAGGAGGGTACATCATGGTGAGAGTATTAGTGTGCTTTTTTCGAGTTGAGTATGAGGGAAGGGAGAGATGGAGTTTTTTGTTTGTTTGTTTGGGATGGTTATTGGGTTTTGTGCTTTTTTTTATTACTATGGGAGCAAAAATGAAAGAAGACTTTGAATATGAATTGCCTATATAAAAACACTCGGATTGGGTGTAAATTTGAGCAAAGGTGTTTTAGAATAATAGAGGATATTGTTGATTGAGTGTGGGGTGATTTGACGTCATGGTGATGCGTGGGGGCGATGCATGGTGTGGTCATCGTGGAATGGCATCGTGATGAGGTTTCGATGAATCGGAAGATGACGATAGTTTGGATAGGTTTGGATGAAGGTCATGGTCATGCAAAGTTACTCACCCAAGTCTCAGTGACATCCGTATTGCAACTTCCCTTCCATGTGGTTTTCAATTCCGGAATTTCTACTCGATATCCCTCCTCACCAGTAAAATAGCGAGGGGCTTGAAATCCATTTGTACCCAGTATATATATATATATATATAACCACACAATCTGAACATGACTGTGGCTACCTTCCAGGTTAACAACCATGCCGCCCCCTTCTCTTCACAATAAAAGTGTGCATCGGTAAAAAAGCGAACTCCACCGTATCCACTCGTGCATAAGGAAGGAACACTAAAAAACTATCTATGGCTCAGTGACTTGGCCACTGGTGCTTACGCACATTAGTCTCTGTTACCTATACCCGAGTGGATGCGGTACTCTAGAGTATCAACTCGCGGTTTTCTCCTGATGGGTGACCGGCCGTGTATATCAATGTTTCCATCCCGTGTGCAATTGGATAGAGAGAGAGAGGGTCCCGGCGTTCAGGAGGACACGGGCCGGAATCATAGAACATCACCCGTTATACGGATTTGAATAATTATCTCGGGTTTCAGTAGCCCTTGCGGGAAAGCGTATACACGGCTCCAGAGTGTATAGGTACCGGTAGATTTTGATCTGACATCCACCGGCTATAATGCCGGCGGCTTTTTAATTTTCGCTATCTACTCAAAATACAAAATGAAAAATGAAGGATGCCGGCCGAAATATAAACCCCCCCCCCCATGGAAGCACGCTAGTAGTTGGAGTAGAGTAGATATAAGCCGGAAATGGGGTTTCGGGCACCGCTTTCTAGACCTACCATGTTTTCAGATAGTCTTAACGACATGTTGATAGACTGTACAAGAATTCGGGATTTTCTGCTTTTGGGTCTACCAATGGTAAAGTTATCCCATGCCAATATGATGGGTCTTGTCCAAGTGATAACATGCTTCCTCTCGCCACTCAGCAGATTCAAGATCCCACAAAGCTTGAACCCTCTCTGTACAACTCTGTAGTCAGCACAGTACTGCAGATGGAAGGTGGTAGAGATGATGAACTAGGAAAAAAAGCTAAGACTAGCCTTCAGGCGCTTGCTGACGTGTGATTGTGGAGGGAATCGATTTGGTACTCGAGTACGAGGATCTTCCGGTGCAGCCGGATCCATCATCGTACTATTGCGTATGTGTCCATACTAAGCGGATTCGTTACAGTCCACTTGGTTGGAGAGGTCGCTCTGGTCGGGGGCTAACTAGAGTTGAGGCTCAAACTAGCTCATGCATGTTGACGTCAAGGGACAAAGCGAAGCGGGAAGAGAGGGCTTGGTATCATATGTTCAACCTTCAATGTTTTATCACTCCATTTCGCACTCATCCTCTTTGTTTATATTCTGCTACACATTATCTACTGGAGATGGAGCACCAGGTCTTAGCTGCGAAGTCGTTTTCTTTTCCATTTCCACGGGTCCATTTTTCTTTCACCCCCAATAAACCGAGTACTTACCTGGATAAATTGAAAAAAGTTTGACACAACCTAAAGCAACGGGAAAGGAAGAGGGGTATGTGGGACAGCCGAATGTCCTTCTATATTGACTAAGGTTGATTAAACGTCGTGCCTTGACAGCCGAAAAATTCGCCATGAGGGTGGTCAATATATTTGAGTGTTCAGGGGTTCGCATAGAGTAGAGCACTCTTTCCCAACTACTAGCGCTCTTTCCTTGTGTCTTGGGCAGAGTCATGAGACTTGTGATCAGGCGTTTATATGGTGCTCATTGCTCAGATGAGCTTACGGGAGGCGTGCGGTGATAATCACATGCTTCAAATACTGTGGATCAGCGCAAGACTGATAGACACAGATGTCTTTATTTGATGGTTTGGTTTGGTATCTTATTCCCGGGGTTCCACAGCCCTGGTGAATTGCTGAACATTAACTGTTTATCAAGATTATGATAATCAAGGATTCACAAACCTTTGAGAGTACTGATCTATTAGTCCGATGATATATCTGCGGCTGCTGCTGCCATCCTCCACTTGCCTATCCAAAATCTACATTTCCCCGCACTGTGTGATAACAACATCCGTTGTGGGCCTATCCAAAATACACCGGACGTTCTCGATCTTCCTTACCACGTCCATGCCGTCGATGACCTTCCCGAACGCAACGTACTGACCGTCAAGGAACGGGTGGGCCTTGCTAGTAATAAAGAACTGGCAGCCGTTGGTATTTGGGCCGGAGCTGTGAGAGACAAACTGTGAGCTCGGGAATATATCGCACGCACCGAGGGGACGTACTTGGCCATAGAAAGGATCCCAGGTGCATCGTGCTTTATCGTAAAGTTTTCGTCGTTGAATCGATCCGAGCCGTAGATCGTAGCTGATCCAGTTCCGTCACCATTCAAGAAATCGCCACCTTGGATCCTGCGCCATGATTAGAACGCGCGTTTCCGGCTCGGCTTCGGGGAGATTCATGCGCCACGATATGATTATGACGATATTGAATGGGGTAGCGGCGTACATGAAGTCTTTCATCTGCAGACCAAATTTCGTTATTATCAATCGGGCTGTGCAGACGATTACTAACTTACCACTCGGTGGAACTTGGAGCCTTTGTAGCCTTGCGGTCGCCCACCCCGTCCCTTCGTCTCGCCAGTGCAGAACTGTCGAAAGTTTTCCGCCGTTTTTGGAACAATTTTGGGGTAGAGCTCCATTTTGATACGTCCGAGGGGCTCGCCTAGACACAGCGGAGCTGTTAGCTGGCTGGAGTGCTCGGAGGAAATACTCTTCCTACCTCCAAGGGCGATATCGAAGAAGCAAACGGGGTTCTCGAAAGACGTCATATTGGAGATGCTAGGGAGGTGGACGGATCTGATTGAACCCAAGAACTCAAGTTAGAGTCGGGAGTGTGGGGGTGTGGAGGGGGCTAGTGACAGGCGTGTGGGCTAGATGCGGCTCTGGCAGGCAAGAAGTGCGGGGATGAATCTTCGGTCGCACACAACAGCGAAGTACCCTGGATGTGGAGGCATTTTCATGCGCAAGGGGGTTTACACGACCGTTGCACCCATAACGACGATGATGATGGATTTCAATTGTGAAGGGATACACACAGCAGAGTATATCGCGCTCCAATTAGCAAAGCTGCTTGTTCACATAAGGCACTTAGTAGAGGGCTTACCGCCCTCAGCTTAATTTGGACAATAGCAAAACAAAACAAACTCGAGATCTCCATACAACCAATCATTGTCTTCCCGGTTGGGTGTCCTTGGCGATGGTATGGAGATGTGATCGTGTCGGCGGTTGTTGGGTTATGGCCACTTTATCCAGGAGCTGAAGGTGTTGCTTACAGCGCTGGGTATTTATATGCATTTACTCCGGCGTATTTGGCGTTCGCTCGCTACAGAAATCATCATAGACAAAGTACTTGCCCGAAAGAGATGTTGCATGTAGCCTGGTATGACCAGCCTCGAGTTCTGCTCGACTCATTGGTGTGGTTGGCGAGTTGGTGATGTTGTGGGCAACGTCTTTCCTCTCTCTCTCTTCAATCCAACCGACCTGAACCTGAACTGGGCATCTGCAGCACACGCAAGAAAGTGACACCTCCATCCTCGAGAGTAAAGTGGCTGGCTTTTGCCACACTCTCCTGACTCCTGGAATTTGCCTGTTCTCCTCCCAGTGGTCTTACCTTCCTCTAACCAACCCGTCCCCCTCATCTTTCGATCTTTCGTCCCTCCTCCTCCTGTGCTCCTTTCCTTTCCTTCGCTTCGCTTCCCTTCCCTTCCTTGTTCGTTTGATTTGTTTGCGATCCATCATTCCCATCACCCGCATTTTCATTTCTTCGGGGGCAACTTTGCTGCAGCAAGGGACATCGAAAGGCGACCGATTCCAGCGCAGAGCGTAGGAGCATCCGAACTGAGGCTGCACCATCAATACTTACCATCAAGTATCGCCAACTTCTCAGCCGTGAGACGGCCCGGTGAAAGGCACGGTGAATCCGACAAAATACATACTACGCTCCCATCATAGTAATCACTGGCGCTCAAAACGGTAGCGCGGTAATACGGCGTGCGTCGGTTCAGTTGCATTGCGTCTTGGGTTTGTTGGAGTTCAAGTGGTTTCTTCGTTGCTGGTCGGCCTTGCTTGCTTCTTTCCTTGATTACCTGCAGCACCACGCTCCCCGCTGCGCGAACTTCCAAACGTCGTCGGCTTCTCACCGCCACGACGCACCGCCTCCCTCCTCGTGAACATATCGCGCGCATACCGGATGGGATTCTAGGTCGCCGAGTTCTCGATACTTTCTCCTCCTAATTTTTCCGCCTTCATTCCGACAAAATTGCACATCCCCCCTCGTCGATCCAACAATCATGTCGACTACAACTGGTGGACTGCCGACGGAAACGCCTCAGAGGAGCGATGGAAACAACGGTCCGACTAGTAGTCCGCTGTTATTTTTCGTTGCGTTGGGATTTGGTGTCGTTTTCACAAATTTGTGGTATGTAGGCACCCGTTCGGAGTCTTGCAGGCGAGCGGCCACCAACCGTGCCATGAAACTTTGTTTAGGATCATCGTTGGTGTAAAGTATTGTTTTCGCTACAATGCTCGACAGCGTGCCCGGGCGAATGGCGACGAAGAAGTTGTGGATCTACAGGCCATGCCGCGACCGCATCGACGGCGGAGGGAAAAGAAGCTCATGAGTTTGGATGAGGTCAACGAACGGTTTCCGACGATGAAATACAAAACCTGGCAGGCTCATCGGGAAGCGGCAGGTTTGCCTTCGGAGGGCGGGATCAAAACTGAACCAAATAGCAGGGCGGGAAGCATACGGCGTATCGAAACTGCGTCGCCGCATCCAGTAGAAGTCTCCTCGTCACCTACCACTACTGGCACATCGAACATACGACGTCTGTCTGCTGCATTAGACAAGGAATCAGGTGGTTCAACATCGTCCCCAGCTCCACCCTCAACGGTTCTAGACGACGACAAAGTCTCTGTAAAAGACAAGCGGCTGTCTGATGTTTCAGAAATTGAGCGCAGTAAAGAACATCACGACGATGAACATCACGACGATGATGAAGAGGATGATAATGTGCATCCCGTTCCCGCTGAACTCTTGAAGTCTGTTGGTGATGCTTGCGCAATTTGTCTTGACACTATCGAGGACAACGATGATGTCCGTGGGTTGACATGTGGCCATGCGTTCCACTCTGTTTGCTTGGACCCATGGCTCACAAATCGGAGAGCATGCTGCCCACTTTGTAAGAAGGATTACTATATTCCTAAACCACGGCCCGAGGGAGAGCCTCAGCATACGAATACGGATGGTAGTGCGCGAGAACGCAATCGTCGTCAGAGAGAGGCAGCAGCCACGCCACCAAGTTTCTTTCTTGGCCCACCTTTCCATCGTAGGGTGTTCTTTTCTCCACCGCGATATTCGCCTGGACGTGATGGAAGACAAGCAAGAACCCAGCGAACTGGAAGGACGGCTGCTCCACCCCCTGCTACGGAGAGCGGCCGAAGTTGGATACGTAACCCATTGCAAAGTCTTTCAATTCCTCGTCCAGCAGCTCTTCGACGAGGCAGAAACGCGGATAGTACAGCATCGCCACCAGACATGGAGGCGGGTCGGCCGGGACAGGTTACGGCACATTGAGTAGGATGGAATCAAGTCGATCTTACACGGGAATTCGGTTCGGACAGACGACGACCATGCCGTGTTTGTCTACATGTTTGGAGCGAATTTTTTTTCCGTCATGCTTCTTCGACAATGGGATGGCGTTGGTCTGTTTCTGCCGTTTGTTCGGGGGCGCTTGCTTGGGTTTTTCTTCCTGTGTGTAAATTTTTGATTCCTTTGGGGTTTTACGGGTTTTCAGTTTCAGTTTTTTCTTTTCCTTCACGGGCGATGCTGGGATGGTGGATGGTGTCGGTGTCTTGGGGAAGTAGGGATCTTCGGCAATGTCTCTTGATCGCGATATAGGGACAAATTCGATGATCTCGTTTGGGATCTCTTTCCTTGGCGTGTAAAATGGGAGGCAGGTTTGGTGAAGCAGCAATAATATCGGGCACATATCATCCATCTCTCCTAGGCACAGATATCTCCTCGATTGGGTTTTGTACTATGGATGGCTGGCGGCGAGCTGTGTGTAATGAGCGAGCTACATATACCTCCCCCTTCATCTTTTTTACTCATTCCTGTTGGTGTGGAGGTAAATATGGGAAAGTGTGTGAATAACTCGTTTCTTGTTGTATTTCTTTCTCTTTTGCATTTTGTACTTGGTGGGAATTGGGGGAGGGGAGGCTGCCTGCTATTCTTCATACTTTAACCGTAATACTCATTTCATCCTCTTGCTATTTTTTATTTTTTTTAACTTCTTTATTTTTATTTTTTGTATGCTTCTCGGCCGATTTGAACTTTGCTTTTGAGTGGGGTAACTTGCACGGGGAAGGAGTGTAATTTTGTTGTGCACGGACAGCCAGCAATTGTAGCGCAATCTGTTTTTGAACACCTATAAATCGGCCCTTCACTTCAACTGAGAGGCACAGCACAACGGAACTAACGTTACGCAGCATCCGAGAACCTCCATGGCTGCTGTGACATGTCTGGAACGGGATTGATACTTCAGGCATTTAGCGAGCTTACTCGATCTATATGCGTACACACACACGCGTTGGGGCATGGGATAATGGGAAGGAAAGGTTCGTGAGCTGGCTGTTTCAGATAGTTTTTTTGGATGCTAGGTTTTTTACTTGACGGTAGGTAAGGTGGTAGTGAAGCTTAAGGCCATCATCATACTTTATGCCTTACTTTATTTTAACCTTTTATTTTACATATGATACCTCCCAGGCTCCCGGTAATATTTTTCTCCTGCGGATCATCCGTTACTGCAACACAACTGTAGGGCACAGGTGTTCCCATGGGAGTTCGTGTTTCAAACAAAGAAAGGAAATCGGGAACTTTTCATATGACGGAACGGAGAAATCCTTGAAACCCACCATCAGATATTCCCATACGTAAGGCTTCGTTTCCCAATATATAATCAAACCATACATCTTCCAACATCATAATCCTCATTCTGATTACACACACACCCTTCTGTCCTCTAGTATCATACAACGTAAATTCACAAAACCGCAAAGAACAAGGAATTTGAAACACACAAAACCTAACCCCATGTACCACCTCCTCCACCTCTCCCCTGTCTCTTTTGTGCAGACAACCTCCAGCTATCATCGCCCTCTCCAAAGCGATTAAACAGTGGTTGGATCCTCTCGTTCTTTCGCCGTTTACTAAGCTCTCCCTTTCCTCCTCCGACCTTAAAGAAGCTTGGTGCAACCTCGACTGTACAACCGTTAGTAAAGCGAAGAAAGGAGGGTGGGAGGAATAAAAAAAAAACATACCCAGCCACTTTGGTTCAATACTTGTGGTGCAATGCATATACTCCTTCGTTGTCATGACCAGTGTATGGAAGATGACGTGTTCAGCGGGCTTCCCAAACAATGCCGAGCTCGGGTGCATATAAACGGGGGTTCCCTCAATGAGCGTGCGATATCCCTCACTCGGGTCCTTCCTTGCCGAGTTTCTAAAGAATCCCGAGCACAGCGCCTGCCGAGCTTTCATGGTGTTTCTTCCACAGGACACGATCCGGTGGTTATACCTACTCATGATCATCTCCAACTGCTGCCGGACATCTTTCGCCCGCTTCATGGATCGCGCTTGGATGAAGTTGTCGAAGCACCATGGGTTGGAGTAGCCACTGTGTTTCCACGCGTTGTAGACGTTTAGAAGGGTGAGGTGGTCGCCGTGGGGGTCGTGGAATTTCGCTTTTTTCTGGTCTGCTTGTTGCTGCTTTTCTTTGGGGCGGTAGAACACGGTTTGTACACTCAGCATAGCGACGATACTGAGGATTTCGTCGGAGCAGCCCATGTCCACACTTGCGATTAGAACCTTTGCCAATGCGGGCTCCATGGGGAAGTCGGCCATTTTCCGACCAAGCCGAGTAAGGAGTCCTTCGTCGTCGAGAGCGGATAAGGCGTAGAGTTCTTCGAGCGCGGTTAACATGGTGTTGGTAGGAGGTGGGTCCATGAAATCGAAGTGGAGGAGGTCGTTGATACCCATCGCCTTCAACATCAGAATTGTGTGCGAAAGATTCTGCCTTTGAATCTCGGGTACGGAGGTTGGCAGCATCTCGCTCTGGAAGGCCGACTCGGTGTACAGACGGTAACACTTTCCTGGACCGGTTCGGCCTGCACGACCTGCACGTTGCTTCGCCTGTGCCTGAGAGATGGGGGTGACAACGAGGGAGTCCATGCCGAGTTTTGGGTCAAAGGCATTTTGCTTTACGAAACCAGGGTCGATAACGTAGTAAATTTGGTCGATTGTGATGGAGGTTTCTGCAATGTTGGTTGCAATCACGACTTTACGGCTTCCGGGTGGTGCGGGCTCGAAGATGCGGGACTGCATCTCAGAGGGGAGGGCAGAGTAGACAGGGAGGATAATGAGCTCGGGAACGCTCGGACCGAGTGCTTTCATGCGTTCGTACAGGATCTCGCAACTAGTGTCGATTTCTTCCTGACCAGTAAGGAAAAGCAAAATATCTCCGGGGGGTTCACTGAGGTGGATCTGCATAACGGTGATGAGAGCAGCATCTAGGTAATCACTCTCCGGCTCCTTGGTATATAGAATTTCAACAGGATATGTTCGTCCAGGGATTGTGAAGATAGGACACTCGTTGAAGTAGTTTGAGAACTTTTCGGCGTCCAGAGTGGCCGAGGTAACGATCAGCTTGAGATCAGGACGCCTCTTAAGGGTCTTCTTTAAGAGTCCGAACAAGATATCCGTGGCAATGGTACGTTCATGTGCTTCGTCCAGCATGATGACAGAGTATCGTTTCAAGTCTGGGTCGAGAAGTACTTCACGCTGAAGCATACCGTCCGTCATGTACTTGATTTTTGTCTCGGGACTGGTACAGTCTTCAAAACGAATGGTATATCCAACTTCTTGACCGACTCTGCACCCTACCTCCTCCGCCACACGTTTGGCCACCGACATCGCAGCAACACGTCTGGGTTGAGTACAACCAATGATGCCGTTGTCCGCAAATCCCTCTTCTGCCAGGTACTGTGTCATCTGCGTCGTTTTTCCCGAACCAGTGTCTCCTACCACAATCAACAGTTGGTTTTCCCGGATGGCCTTGACCAGAGAGCTTCTCAGCTTGTAAACTGGGAGAGATTCTCGTTGTTCGCGGATGCTGAGGTTGGTTATCCTTCCGAAAGATGTATTTTTGCTCATGGTAACCCGCTTCCACTCTGGGAGATCCTGCGGAGGATTCGAGTTGGCATTCTTAAGGTCTGATGCGAACTTATGCTCACCAGGCGCAACCATAGGGTCTTGCCATTGCGCAGACAGGTCCACCTTCTGAGCTTCTTCGGCAGCCACGTCTGCAGCATGTTGCTGCCGTAACTCGCGGCGTTCCTTAGCCAAAGAGGTACCAGCCATCGCAGCTCGGTTCATAGACCCATCGGGGGCCTTGACAACTCGGATGGGAGACAATTCCAGACTCTGTTTCGTCTGACCTGCCAGGAATGGCGGTTCCTCGCCCCTGACTTCAATATCAATATCTTCTTCCTCCTCAAATTCACCTTCTCCTCTAAGTGTCATATTGTATTCCTCGTCAATGTCAGGATAATCTTGTGCTGATAGTACCCCTGATGATATCAACTGCTTGATTTCCCATCGTTCTGGTGAAGTCATGCGTTTCTTTGTACGCATAGCCTTTCCATCAATATCGCCTTCAAAAATAGGCACTGTGTTGTTGTCCAAATTTCCATAACGCGATCCGGGTTTGCTCAAGCCTTCCATATTTGCCCCAGATGCTATCCGCTTTGCTGGTTCAAGGTCGAGTCCGGTTTTCTGGTCGACATCCTTCATGGAAAGGCCTATTCGATCGCCCTGGACACTGATGACCTTCACCTTCACAATCTGATCGAGAGATAGCAGATCGGATGGATGGTTAACCCTCTGTCCCTCTCGAATCGCAGAAACATGGACCAGCCCAACTGCATTCCGCCTTGAGCCCTGGCCCTTGACTCCAAAGAGGTTCACAAATGCGCCGAAATTCTGAAGTCCACTAATTTTTCCATCATAGACTTTGTATAACACAGGTGCTTCGTCGACCTCTGGTGTAGGTGGCCTTCTGAACTCATTATTCCTTCCTCGTCCACCGCCGTATCCGTTACCATTGCCGTACCCATTCCGATCACTCCTACTACTCCTCCCAAACTCATCGGTATCGTCTCTACCCCTGCCCGATTTCCTACTCTTTCTCCTGTCCGGAGATATGGAGCGCGACCGCGAACGTGACCACGACCTGTTCCTATGTCTCCTTTTACTCCGCCCAGAATCCTCATATGGCGATACACTGCGCTTCCGTGCCGAGTCTTCATTCCGTGAAGGTTGCGTCGCACGACCGGGCGCAAGACTCTCTAGCATAGCAAAAGTGTCGTCCACCGGCGGCGCCGCATCCCCTTTCTTCTCGGATTTGTTCTTCTCTTCCAACTTTTCGAAAGCGGCAAGCGTATCATCGATCGCGTCCTTCTGGGCTCTGTCATTGTTCTTCGGGGGTCCGTCCAGATACCCTGTACCTCCCCAGGGGTCCTTATCCGGCATTGCCAATCCTCTAAAAACGCGCGCCTTCTTGTCCAGATCGGCCCTCGAACTCGGCTCATCGTTGTCTTTGGATATCTTCTTATTTCGATGTTTCGGGTGCATCGTCAAGATGAGTCGATCGATAGTCTCGGCGAGGGAGTTCGGAAACAGCACTCCAAGCTCGGCAAGCTTGGACTTGAACTGTTCCGGGCCAGAACATTCTCCATGTAGGTTGATGATGAACTCGGCAAGCGTTTTGTCATTGATTCCAAGATGGTTACTGAGCTCGGTGGTGATTTTGGAGACGAGGGAGAGGAGCTCAAGGTTTTGGAGATCCGCAAGGGCGTCCATTATGGGGGATTAACGTTGCGCCAACTGCAGGGCAACTACCTGTGTGGTATTTGAAGCGAGCGACGTGTATGTTGGAAATGGAATTGGGGAACACGAGTTTGGTATTCTGGTGACTGGTTGACTAGAGGAACGGAGTCAGTGGCGGACGTCTTTGGTCCTGGCTTGGCAACTCTGAAGAGCCGCCGCTAGCTTTCGAGAGAAACAAAACTTCCTGCGAGCAGCAACAAAGCACATCTTGCTCCGTTCCCACCAACTCGTCTAGTACAACTGTCGCACTACCGCCAAAATGCGAGGAAAACGTTCAAAAGCCTACAAAAAACTGATGGGAGCGTACCATCAGACATTCGGTTTCCGCGAGCCCTACCAAGTACTTCGTACGCAACCTCTCTGCGCTCTCTACTACAGCCTCATATACAAGACTAGAGTACTAACATCACCACTCGCAGTCGATTCCGAGATGATCAAAGAAGCCACAAAATGTACCATGGAAATCCCACCAGCACTCGAGCGCACCCTCCGAGGCAAAGTCAAACCCTGTACGTTATCTCTCATGGGCACTACGCTTACTCTGGTAACTAACGGTTCACTGCAGTAATAACACAATGCTCTATACGCCATCTATACGCCCTCTCCGCCGCCGAAAACCCCTCCAAAGAACGCTTCATAGATATCGCCAAAAGTTTCGAGCGCCGAAAATGCAATCACCATGAACTCGAGGAGCCTCTACCAGAGAAGGAGTGCTTCGAGAGTGTAGCGATCAAGAATGGACAAAACAAGCACCGATACGTCATTGCTAGCCAGGACAGAGAAATCCGGGGACTCTTTAGGGAAATTCCGGGCGTGCCGTCCATCATAATCAATCGCAGTGTTATGATTCTAGAACCTATGAATGAGGCGAGCAAATCCAAACGCGATGGGATGGAGCGGGAGAAATTCTTGAAAGGAATTGTGGATGTGAGAGCGGCGGATAAGGCGCTGAGAAAGCGGAAACGAGAGGACGAGGAGGATGGTGAGAATGCTGGAAGTGACGGGGTAGAAGAAGGAGCGGTCAAAGAGAAGAAGAAGAAGAAAAAGAAGGGACCGAAAGGACCTAACCCGCTCAGTGTGAAAAAGAGTACGAAGAAGCCGGACGGCAGCAGCAAGCCCCCGAAAAAAGCAGAAGGAGACCCAGATGGACAAGTCAAGAAAAGGAGGAAAAGGAAACATGGAAAGGGAGGAGATGGTGCGGGGCAAGAAGCACCGGCGGAGGGTACATCACCAATAGGGAATGCTCCAGCAGAGGATTAGGATTCGAGTTGAAGGTGTAATAATAGTTAATATCTCGATGCGCTCATCGAAAGTCAAATCAAGCCGAGTGATAGGGTTAGTGATGTTACACGAAGCTACCATCCCTACATCACCGCACCTCGACCGCCAACCTTAGCTCTAACCCTCCATTTATTCATTCCCCCACCAAACTTCTACGATGAAGTGCCAAAAATGTCGCCAGACTATAAAGCTGCATGGCTCACTCGAGGACATGAGTCCAGCAGCATTTAACTTACTCATAGGTTACTCTCCCGACACCAGCGGTGTCGCTGCTAACAGCTTCTCCGATAGGCGCATCTTCACAACCTCCACCAACCTCCGAACATATATCCTCAAGCAAACCCACCTACCCAGCCGACCGCCGTGAGGTCTTCGAGAAAGCATCCCAGAATGCCGGTGCACCATCCTTCAAACGAACAGTGCCCGGTCCCCGCATGGGCACTGCCAGCCACTCCCGCTCTCACTCCAACTTGAACTTGGCGCCTTCTAAATCCATCTACCAAAACCCGGCCGAATCCTTTGTGGTGCTGACCGAGTCACAAATGCTACCTCCGGCTCCAAGTCGGCAAAGCAATACGCTACAAACCGAGCAAGACAAAGCAACGGCGGATGATGACGATCAAAGCGCGCAGTCGCAACTGCTGAAGCGGTCGGAACGCTTGTTTGAGGTTTTGAGCGCTAGGACTGATATTGACCACCCCATCTGTATGGAGTGTTCAGAGTTGCTGGTCGAGGGGTATACGAAGCGGTTGACAAACGCCACAAGAGAGAGGGATTCGTTTGTAGATTTTTTGAAGCAGGTTAATGCCGATGTGCCTACAGCCGCAGAACAGGATGCACAGCAGGAGGAATTGCGGAGGCTTCAAGCAGAAGACGCAGCAGCTCTCAAAGAGCTCCAAGAGCTAGAAAAGCAACGCGCGGAGGTAGATGCTGAGATCAAGCGTCTTGAGGAAGAGTCCCGGAAGCTGGACAAGGAAGAGGAAGAGTTCTGGCGTAACAGGAACGCGTTCACCCAAAAGCTCGAAGAGTTTCAGAACATGAGAGACGGCGTTAACGTACAATACGATCATGACTCGAAACAACTAGAGAAGCTACAGCGAACGAACGTTTAC
The DNA here is from genome assembly GCA_014904905.1 of Wilcoxina mikolae CBS 423.85. Classification (NCBI taxonomy): domain Eukaryota; kingdom Fungi; phylum Ascomycota; class Pezizomycetes; order Pezizales; family Pyronemataceae; genus Wilcoxina; species Wilcoxina mikolae. The sequence goes on along the minus strand of MU122166.1, from coordinate 277,327 downwards.
AATGATACATTCAATATCGGCCATGATGGTTTTTTTGGGACTATCAACGCCTTGCGGCTTGGACGCCTGCCTAACCAGCCGGTATTACAATATTTTCCCCGATCCCTTTGATATAGATTGCTTATACATCCACCTCCAGGTAGAATGGATTGAAATAAATGCCGCGTGGGGACAGACACTGCTCCTCCTTGCTACCATTGCCGAGAAGCTAGGGTTTACCTTCGATGGATACCGCCTGAAACCCATGGGCTCTACGTCATGTATTGATAAACTTGATCCTTCCACCTCATCGTCATCGACAGATCCCAAGGTCACGACCCTGGAGCTTTATTCCTCCGGTGACTTACCCATAGGCCGCATGTTCATGCATAGGAAGTTTGACATGGCAATGGTTGCGTTTCTGGAATGCCTCAGGCAGTTGGGGGAATACGTTGAACAGCGAGATCCTAACTTGAAGCTACCTTACAAAATTATCAAAGACAAAATTGGCGATAGTTGCATTAGGCTCGCCTTTAATCAGGACGAAGCGTGGACGAGGGCTTGCAAGTATACGCTCACTTGTGTCAAGTTTCTATTGGCTCATACTAGGTAAGTGATGCCGTTCCTGACTGCAGCTGGAATTACCAGTTTGGTAATGAAGTTTTCTGGCGGCGGTGCAGCAATGCGGCATACGCGAGACGCAATGGAGGGTTGTAAGATTCTGCGTATGTTGCTATGATTATATTTTAGGATTTATAGCGGGCGTTTAAAGCGGAGAAGTGGATAAATTCCTTCGGTTTGGTTTGATACCAGCATATCCGGGCATTCCAACATGGTTGTGTCACGAATAAGCATATGGTACTGTTTTTTGTTGCGGAGGGTATTCCGCTTCATGAAGTTTGGATATACAGCTAGATACATGTAAAACACTATACAACTTATTTACAGCGTCCACCGAGCTTTGCCTATGTGCTGTATCTCACGCCATGGCATTCCCCGCGTACTCATGGATGTCACTGACCTCACCCACTTCCAGGTATCGAACAATTGCTACTCAGGCACGACGTCTTTAAATTCTTCCCACATTGCAGCGACCCCCATCCCCGCCAACTCGGCCTTCTCCACTATGGCTTTTGCAGCCTCAATTACAGGCCGATCTATCATCTTGCCATCCAACGCCCAGCTCCCCTTCCCCTGCTCCTCGGCAACGCGCTCCGCACAAAGTAGCCTCACCGAATCTCTCACCCTCTCCCAGCTGGGTGCAAACAGCCTCTGCACAACCTTGACCTGGGAGGGATGGATACACTGCTTCCCGGTAAATCCCATCCCAGCGCCTCCTTCACACTCGCGGGTCAGAGCGCCAGACGGGTCCTTATAGTCTGTGCAGACTAGATCGATGGCAGAGTCGAGGTTGTAGGCGCGCGCGGCGGCGACAATGGTTTGACGAGCGAAGAGGAATTCGGTTAGGGACGGGGTGCGTGTGAGACTCAGGTCGAGGCTGAAGTCTTCAGCAGCAAATATCAAGCCCGAAAGCAGGGGCGTGGAGGTGCAGATGGAACGGATGTCCATTACTGCACGGGCAGACTCGATCAGCGCTATTAGGCGGATGTTGGGTTTTCCCGAGGCGGAGAGGACATCGTGGACGAAGGTGCTGGAGGTGAGGTTAGCGGCAGGGCGCGGGAGGGGACGGGTATCACTTGCAGGTCTGAGGGTTTGTTGACTTTTGGGACAACTATGGTGTCTATATTGGGTGCTTTGAGCTTGAGATGTATTAGTTGCAGGGTTACTGGGAATCATGGAGACGGAGGAGGCACACAGTTTCTGTCAAGTCCTCGAGGGCGAGGCCACTTTCTACGGCGTTGATGCGCACGGCTTGCTCACGGATTCCGGGTGCCCGGGGAAGGGAGAGGATGTCAAAGATTTGACGGCGAGCGACGGGCTTCTGGGATAGAGTAACGGAGTCTTCGAGGTCGTAGGTCTACTCCTATACCATGAGCTATTGGAAGCTCTCGGGGATAGGAGTTCCGTACTATACAGTCCACATCGAGGCCACGGGATTTCTCAAGCATACGCTTATTGGATCCCGGAACTGTAGAGCTCGTTAGTCCCCTATCTGATTGGAGCCAGAGATGAAAATGCTTACCATAGAGCAGTGCCCGTCGGAGAATGGCTCTGGATGCCATGTTGTGATTACTCTGGAGCTGGAGCTGGCGGCTGCTTTCCGCCCTTATCGATTAGGCAGGGCAGAGCGGCCAAGACTCAAACCTCACAGAGTGCGCTCCCGAGTGATAACCTCTGTCGACAACTGAGTTGGGGAACTGGAAGCTCTATCTTGTTCGTTCGGCTGGAACCGAGAAACAACACACATGCCAGATGGATGCTGCTACACTAGCAAGTGGCGTACCTGTGGGTGTATTTATCATATTTCTGCAGCTGCAAGTGGACAACGCCTTGCTGTGTGTGATGATGGCACTCGGTTGGCCGGGTTGTTGGGCGGGGGTTGCGGACAGCGAGCGCAAAAACAAATTCCGTACCTTGCTGCCCCCGCTTCTGCTTTCGATTCTGCTGCAATTGCTTTGCGGATCGTATGCCCTTGTACCTTGTTTCCAAATCATTCCTCAACCTTCGGAGCTAAACACGTTCGCTGTCCCGAGTCGGTTTGGTGATGTGTTCCTGGTTAGGCTACAGTCAGACCACACCCTACAATCCCTTTGTTGGTTCACGCTCGGCGACTCCCCCTGCAAGCACAGATTGATCGCTAGCTCTCCTTGTCATCCACTCCAACGCCAACGCCAACGTCGGTCCAACTTCCAACTCACCACCTTTCTCGCGCCTCATTTCACAAAGGGATCCTTCATCATATCTATCGCAGTCTCAGTCTACCTGTCCATATCCTCACCTATCCGGCGCAGCTTCGCCCGCTGCACATTAAAAACTCCCCCAACATTCACTGCGATGAATTCGTCCAGACTTATCCTTAACTCCGCGGCCCAGCGGATCATAGTGACGTCGACAGGTATATAGTCCTGTCTGTTCAAATCTGGAGGATCTGGACCGGCTGACAGCGTTATGTACAGCCCGGCGGGCAGTTCTTCCCCGTGCAACTATCGGCCTCACTGCCGGTCGTCTTCAGAACCGTTACCGTCTTCCGCGCAATGGTGCATCACTCTTCTTCGTGGCCGTTAGAGACCTCTCAACCCAGACTTCCACACCTTCAGGACCACCGGCTGGCCCTCCACCGGGTTTCAATGTTGAGGCGGCAAAGAAGCCGCTCCCGGCCGAGTCGGAGAAACCAAAGAAAAGTGATATGAGCCCCTTAGAGCAAGCACAAACTGAAATTGCAATGGCGAAGGAAGCTTTGGATTCGAAATCTGCGGATAGCAAAGGCAATGAGCTTGTTTCTGCGAGTGAGAAATCGGTTGGGGAGAAGAAAGCGGAGGAGAAAAAGTTGACGGTGTGGCAAAAAGTTAAGCATGGCGTGCAGCATTTCTGGGATGGCACAAAGTTGCTGGGTGTGGAGATTAAGATCTCGTATAAGCTGGCTTTGAAGATGGCGGCAGGTTACGAACTCAGTCGGCGAGAACGCCGTCAGGTATGCGGTCCTCGATCGTCAGGGATGTGCGGACTTGCTAAATGTGTGGAATATAGCTCGAGCGGACGGTTAAGGATCTTGGCCGTTTGGTGCCTTTCTCGGTATTCATTATTGTCCCTGCTGGTGAACTCTTCCTGCCCGTTGCTCTCAAATTCTTCCCGAATCTCCTTCCCAGCACCTACGAGGACCAGAAACAGAAGGACGCCAAGTCAAACAAGCTCCGGTCGACCAGAAAGGACGTTTCTCAGTTCATGCGGACGACAATGAAAGAGGGTGGTATTCTGCCAATTGGACCGAAAACACGACAGCGGGAAGAGTTCACGCAGTTCTTCAAGAAGGTATAATGCTTCCCGTGCTGGTGTTTGTGATATGCCTCTAAGCTTGCATCTAGATCCGTAACAGCGGTGAGTCGCCCACCCGGGAAGAGCTCATCAAGGTTTGCAAGATCTTCAAGGACGACGTTACGTTGGACAATCTTTCCCGCCCACAATTGGTCGCTATGTGCAGATACATGAACCTCAACACCTTTGGCACAGACGCTATACTGCGATACAACATCCGCCACAGGCTTCGTCAACTCAAACGTGATGACCGCGCCATCTCCTTTGAAGGTGTCGACTCTCTTAGCGTACCCGAACTTCAGAACGCATGTGCCTCCCGTGGAATCCGGACACACGGTGTTTCCCCCGCGCATCTGAGAGACGACCTCAACACCTGGCTGGAGCTGAGACTCAAACATGGCCTTCCGAGCACGCTGATGGTTCTGTCAAATGCCTTCATGTATGCGCAGGGCAAGGAGAATGAGATCGACTCCCACTACGATGCACTCCAGGCTGTGCTGAGCAGTATCCCTGAAGAGCTGTATCATGAGATCGAGCTGGAGGTCCACAGCGCGGAAGGCGCCGCAACCAACAAGCAGCGTCTTGAGGTGTTCAAGGAGCAGCAGGAGTTGATTGACGAGGAGAATGAGGAGAGGTCAAAGAATGCAGATTCTACCCAGGCAGCACCTTACTACGACCGGGATATCGACGAGAAGATTGCCGATATTGCTGTCGCTGAAAAGGATGCGCCGGGAGCTGAGGAGATAGCGCAAGCCGTAGCAGAGGCAGATGCAATTGAGAAGAGCGAGAAGAAGGTATAGATAGGTATGCAGGCGACAAGGATGGGTTTTCTTGGAAGGGGTTTGGATTTCCACTTTTCGTACCGAGCCCTTGCTGGCATTTCCTGGGTCATTTATTCATCTTGAAACAGTACATGTACATATATATATCACTGGCGGCACTGGATAACATACGTAAATGGTTTATGGGGTAGGAAAGCGTTATAGACAACTTTGTGGTTACTTCTATGGCATAGAGTTTCTTTCTTTTTGTTTCTTTCTTGGTTTTTTTTTGCTTCTGCCGCTGTATTTTGTATTGTAGTAAGTGCGCTCTGCTCTTCATTTTGTGTCTGTCAATTGGATGATTCTTTCTGTCGATGTTGGGACGGTATGGTATGGTGTCTTGTGGTGTAGATGGGTTTTATACTTTTTTTGTTTTAGTAGTATCTGTACCTAAGTTGTCAAGTTAAAACTCATAGGAACGTACTCACGAGCTCTCATTCACCGCCATCATGCATCTCCCAGAGCAATAATCACCTTCCAATCGCGTCCTTCAATCGCGTCCGCCAAGCCCTAACAACAATCACTTCCATCCCCCACCACCACCAACCTCCACCGCACACACCATGTCCGCTCCCTCCACTCCCCCCCGCACC
>MU122166.1:162650-263656 GCA_014904905.1 Wilcoxina mikolae CBS 423.85 | reverse complement strand
ACCAACCAACCAAACGTAACTCTTTCTTCATGCATCATCACCAACTAACATCGTAATAATATAAACACCTCCTTCGCCTCCCACACCCCAAAAGATAAAAAAATCTCCAAAAAAAAAAAACACAAATCTTTGCGTATTAAACAGAAGGAACGAAGGGGAAGGGGGAAGATTTTTCTAAAACCCCGCTCCTTCCCTCCCTCCTCCTCCATGACAAATAACACATCTAAAACCACAACCATCCTCTTCATCCTCCATCATCACCACTGCCGTAGCAGCAGCAGCCTCACGTTGTATCTGCAACCCGTCCAAACACTTGCGGTGGAAAATATGTCTACAACTGAATAGTACCAACTCTCCAGTGTCATCTGTCTTTTCTTCCCCTTCACCCTGTTGCTCCCCCGTACCATCCCCATTAGTCTTGTCGGTGTCTGTGGTAGTAGCATCCCTGGCTTTACTTTTCCCCCTAGCCACAGCGCTCAACGATCCATCACTCTCCAGCCTGCGTTCCTCACGCAGACTCTCGAGTCGTCGCTGATTCTCGAGTCGTGTCTTTTCCCACGCACTGTATATACCGCCTGCCGCGCCGGGGCCCCAGATACGTTTCCCGCAAGCCTCGCAGGTCTGGGATGAAGGTTTCCATCCACGTTGACGGAGGTGTGCGGCTTCGTCGACGTGGATGAAGAGGTCTTTATCCAGCAGTCTGTTTGCGAGGGAGAGGAGTTGCGCTTCGTAGTGGTAGGCTTCGAAGATATCGCCCAGGACGTTTCTGAGGTCTGCGAGTGAGGGGGAGGCGAGGGAGGCGCGTGAGAGGAAGGCGCGGAGGATGTGGAGGAATGAAGTCTGCTGGTTTGATGAGGTTGCGGCGAGGAGAGCGGAGAATGTGTCTTGGACGAATTTTCGGAGGTGGACGAGGAGTTTGGGGGTATCTAGTTGTAGATGGCTGGGATGGTCCGGGCCGGTGGTTATGGACTGGTGGATGAGAGAGATGCAGTTCTTCGCGATGCGGACGACAGTATCGACGAGATCTAACCACAAGAGTTCTTCTTTGTTGAGGGGGTCTTTTTCGGGGCGGCGTTTATGGTTTTGTGGTCGTTGGAGACGTCTAAGGTTACTCTTCATTTGGCCTTGACATAACCAGACGCCGACTTGTGCGTATGTCTGGAGTGATTCGAGTGATTGTATTGCTGCGTTGTTGCTAGCCTCGAGGTCTTCGACACTCGGGGATGCCTTTAAGACGGCCACGAATGCGGTCTCGAGGGTCCCGAAGTGCGACAGCAGCCTGTCCATTGCTTGTCGAATCTGTCCCTCACGAGCCATCAACTTGACAGCAGCATCCATGACACCATTGCTTTCCATGGCAGGCAGGACTTCTTCCAGTCGCAGATCACCGGACTGTAATCCGCCAACAAACTGCGACACATGTTCCGGGTCGAACTCGCACATTAAACGAACATATGTTTCAACGAAGCTTTTATTCTGCATGATTGCAGGTTTGCCCATCTCAGGACGTTCGTGTTCATTCGATGGCTCCAAGATTGTCCGCAGATACGAAAACTGATACTCGGGGCTGTCCTCGATTGCGCTTAGCATGGCACCGTGAAGATCTGGGGCATACGAATGGATAATTCGTGCTGTGCGGATCTCCCCAATGTTGATAAGTTTCCGAGCATTCTGTTTGATCACAGTCTTGACTTCCTCTCTTTGTTTCTCGTTGAGACCGCTTCGGGGACGTAGACAGTCAGCGATGCAGTCGAATACAGCTTCGAGTGCTTCCTCGTCGTCGAAGTAGACGCGCAAAAGCTTTGAGTATTGCTTGTCAGAACGGAATATAGACTTGAGAACCCTGAAGAAACCCGCACTCGTGAACAGCTCCACCAAACCATCGATGTCTGGTGGGCGGTAAACAGTAAGCAGGTATTCAACGCTCAGTTGACAATCGTCGGCAATATCATCCCCCGGAGGATTACAAAGCCCAACAAGGACCCGATGCAATGCGCTTCCGGGCAAAAGAATGAATTGCAGGAACTTCGGAAAATTCCTTGCAATGAACATATCCAAGTAGATTGTATCCTGGGGAGGGAAGTCGGTGGAGTTCATTACTTCGAGCAAAATGTGCACTATGTACTGCCGATTTACCGAGCGTCCAAAGACTTGGTCTTCCCCAAAATCTTGTTTCCCTCCATTGAGCAATTGCAAGGTATCGACAGCACCAGTGAGAAAAGAGTCCTCAAAAGCCTCGTTGAGGGCGCTGAGAAAGCTGGGTGCATCATATTGAAGGATGAGCCGGAGATAGGGGAATGATGGCTGGGGCTCTGAATTCCGTTTGGTGAGAAAGGGCTTGCCACCTTTTGGCCAGGTAATGGTCTGCCCAAGAAACAGAAAGTAATATATTTGCGCCTTTGCGTTGGATGCTTCTGGCTCCGTAAGATCTTCGCCGGTGGGGTAGACTCTGCCAGTTAGAGTGTAAGAAAGGTACGGGAAAATTTTGAGTGCGTTAACGGCATGCACAGAGTCTCCATTTTCGTGCATGCCAGACTGAATTGGGGGCACAAGAAGCGTTAATAGGTCTATCATAGGGGTAATGTAATCGTTCAGAGCGCGATTCCAAACATAAATCATGGCATCATAAAGTTGGTGTTGCTTGCAAAGAGTCGTAACTTGATCGATATCCAAGGTTCGAGTATCCATATGGCAGATCATCTCCTCTAGGCGACTCTCCTGCTCCTGTGACGCATAGTAGATGATTAGGGCTTTGACAACTATTGGCGGTATTAAGGATATCATGCGGTCGAGTATGTGAGGTTCCAGTGTTTCCAGAAATATTCCTACTACACCTCCCTGCTCGAAATATTCAAACGCCTCGTCAAATAAGAAATCAGTACGATCCATGCTCAGGCAGGCGTCGAAACAAGCAGTCGCCAGCTCTTGTAGCTGTTCTTTCCCCAATATCTCCTTTCGCGGAGAACTCTGGTTTTTTCCAAATGCGTAGCGTAGAGATGCAGCCATCATTTCCAATAGCCTTTCTTCAACCATTGGGTGTCTCACCAGCGGGTCTTCGGGCAAGCCGATAGTTAGCTTATTGGATTTACCGACGTAATAGGATGTGGCTAAGCAGATGGCCCCAATAAAGTCGCCAACTTCCATCATTGCAAGTAAACGATCGGCCCAGTTTGATAGCGCTCCAACGGACATCTCATGTTGGCACTATCACAGATGAGTTTCATGAGCTTTACATAAGAGATATCCACCTACCAGAATAAACACCCTGCCTTTGTACGTTCTGAAGCTATTGTAGAAAGCATCGGCGACATGTGGATGAATGGAGCCTTCTTCATCCATCCGATTTACCAGTGGGTGAAGGTGGTCACCAAAGACGTTTCTATGAAGAATGCGTTTTGGCATCAGATCAAATATTTCGGTCACTTGCAGTGATACATCCTCGAGTATGATTAGACGTTGAGTGACAGTCAAAACCCCAATAATCTGCTGAGCGTTAGACATATTCAAATACAACACATCCGCGGATGATGGACCTGTCGACTGAACCACTGCACAGCCACAATGGCCTCCTCACATCTATATCGACTCCGCACGCGGAATTCGAGCGTAGGCGGTCGATTGGGGTCTTCTGGCCCTTCAGCCTCGATAGTTGAGAGCTCCAAGAGCGTCAAGACATTTGACCACGCATACGCAAGTCTTGCTTTTGAGGAGGCCGGTTTGCTGGATGCACCAGACGGGGCATGCTTTAGCTTGACAGCTGGATACCATGCCAAGCACCCGCTCAAGGCACTGTCACTCGCAGTCTCTTTCGGCCGTGCTGCTTTATGCTGGGTCTGAGCTATGGGAGTCGTTGAAACAATCACCAAAAGGTAAGGTGTAAGCATCGCCACTAGACCCATTGAATCCGTTCTCTCTGGTGAATTTCCCAAAGGAAGTACGGAAATCCCAAGAACAGAGCTGGGTTTTCGGGGACGGCTTATTAGAACAGTATCCACCGGGTACCTCCCCAAAATCCGTGCCGTCTTTACAGTCCTACCTATAGCGCCTAAACCTCGAGTGGCCAGATGTGAGAATGCCATTCCCTTGTCGTCTGCAGAAACCAACGCTGTATGACGGGTGCCCAAAAACCCTAAATGTAGGACCGAAACTCCTTCGACATGGCCATCCTCCTTCCTATCTTCCATCTGGTAAGGCGCGAGAGGCGGTATTCTCAGAAACGGCGAGGATGGCTTTGCCAGCTCCCATGTAAATATATGTCCATTAGCATGGCCGCCGGCAATAGTTGTGTGGTCTGCAGAGACCGCTAATGCAGTTATCGCGCCGCACTCAATAGCTTTACGGGTCAGCCTACATGTATCCGCATGACGACAAGCCCGAAAGGATCCCAACCTTTGGTTCCGTGTCCAATTATCGATTTGAGGCTTTGAGAGTAGTCGAATACCAGTATAATGCCCTTGGTTGTGCCCACCGCAATTGTTGCCGAGACAGTTATGCATGTTGGAGTTCCAAAACTTCTCTTCCCAGCTTCTGAGAACAATTGAGCCGAGATCTTCTTGAGCTTCGTCCAGCGGACAATATCCCATGGTGCAGAATGGTCATCCAATCCCTCAATTCCGACATCCTCTGCCTTACTTCCCACAGAGGACTCTCTGGAATGAACCCCTAATAGAGAGGGTGATATAGCACGAGGTGATAACAGGTTGCCGGGGCTTGACGGTTGTAATCGAGACTGAAATCGACGGTCGAACGGTCGCAGTGAAGGGGAAGGCGAAAAACGTGAACCTAACGCGCTTCCAGCGAATGAAGATGAAGTGACGGAACCCTAAGACAGCTATAAGCTAGGCATAACGAAGACCGCCAGCCAATACATACGTGCAGTGAAGGTGTGTCGTCCGGAGTAGAGTAGGACCCTGCAGAGCTTGGGGCGCGGTTGGTGTCAGAGAGCACATCGACCTCATGAGCTTCCTCCATGGCCTTGAACTTCCGGAACGCAGATCTGTTCATAGGTAGCCCTGCCATGCCCTTTCCACCCTCTTCTTCTCGAGCTTCTTGTAGATACTCTAGCATTCTGTTGTTGGAAGCGCCGTTTTCCCCAACCTCTGTCACCGCGATGTCTGGGTTGTTGGAGTCCCTCGTATCCTCATTGACTTCCACCGTATCCCCGGGGTCCTGTGGTGGGGCCGCCGAGCCCTCATTCTCATCCGGCATCAAGCTCATCGATGGGGTTTCGAGCTCGTGTTCATTTCTCGAGTTGCAAGCCTAGCTCTATCGTTCCCTGCCGCCTTACGGTCGTCAAATCCGTGGACCAGGTTTGTGTTGGTTAAGGTGGATCGCAGGAGATGTTGTATATGTTGGGCGATAGCTGCTAGAATTAACAAACACCGAGGATCCGTTGCTACTGAACTGCGGGACAGTAAGAGTGTTGAGTAGCGCCGGCGGAAGGGTCCTTGGCGAATTGCCGACGCCATCAAGCGCGTAAGCCTGTATCATTTTGCCAAGCCATTGATACTAACGAGCGAGAAACCACGACCTCTGGAATGTCTTCCTTTGACGCAAAAGCGACTCGTGGCCTACAAACAGATATCATGTCTCGACTCACAATTCCACCGTCTCCCATTTGTTGGGGCATCACTGCTCTTCCATGGCTTCAACAGAACGAACAGCCCTCCGCATACAGGAAAGTTCGAAAACGAATTGACGAAAACGGTCGTTCACGCTCCAATGATTACGGTTTGGGTCCCTGGACCTTAAATCCATCAATTATAAGACGAAAATATTACTACGATTGCTTCTCCACCAGGATGAGGAAACCGGTCAATCATCCTATGCGATGCAGAGCCTGACTCCCCGCCCCATCTTTAGTCGGTGGTGACAATATTGAGCGGCGCATGTTGATTCGCTGTTTGATCGCGCACGAGCTAGGACGTTCTGAATAACCAGGTACCAGCGATTGTGGATCTCGTCGCCTATGAACGGGATGTAGTACGGTTCTAGGTCCTCGTCATCGCCAATCCATCCGTAGATAGACAGATAGATAGGACTCCCAGGCGCCATCGTGATATAGACAGATACGACGACACAAATTGATGCAGTTAGATGGGTATATCAATCAGACGAAACCCCAAATACCGCAGCAGTTTCTTTAAAATGGTCTTACGAATGTCACATGGACTGCAAAGGTCAAAACGGCTTCCAGGAATTCCAAAACGATTGCTTGACTGTTGACCAACGGCGTATAACGGTTAATAATTATTGGCGTACTTACAACCGACTTTTGATGAACCGCTTTTTCATGTAGTAGAGCATTTTCGTCAATCTGTCTTCGTGAATGTGAGAGGAGCCAAATCTCGAGCATGGGTAGGTTCGAGAAGGGTGGCGGTACGCGCAAAAAAGGGCCGAATTGGAGCGGAGCTTGTCTGGGATGGAGGGCTTCAGAAAGCAAATCTAGCTTTTAAGTTTTAATTTTATTTACTCTATGAATTTAAGTATGAGAGTAAAGCGGAGGAGGAGGAGCGGAGCACTTGGTTCCCCCGCATGGCTTGGCAGAGCTATGCCATACATGTGTTCTTAAGTCTGGGCGTTCTGTCAGCTACAGTATAACACACAACTTGAACCACAAACATGGACAGCAATATTGTAGGGCCTCAGATTCCCCCACACATTCTTGCGAAACGGAAACGCGCCGCTGAAGAGGCAGCTAAAGCTTCCGCCACCACCAATTCACCTAAAAGCTCAGAAGACACGACACCAAAGAAAAAACGGATTGCAGGACCTGCACCACCGCCGGCGCCACTAGAGGAACGACCACAAGGTAGTCCGCAAGATGGTTCTGGGGACGAAAGCAGTAGTGACGATGATTTTGGGCCATCGCTACCCTCAGCATCCCGGACAGAAGTGGGAATACCTAATGTTATGTTCGCTTTTCGAGGCGTCAGCTAACGTCTATACCAGGAAGAAGAGGAGCTTGAAGCTCGACGACGACTCGCGCGGTTTCAGAGTGTACAGAAAGCGGATGTGAACGACGGCAAACCCAAGCGCGACGAATGGATGATTGTACCACCAAAGTCCGAAGACTGGGCGGCGAAAGTGGATCCTACAAAAATCAAGAACCGAAAGTTCCAGACCGGAAAAGGCGCAAAGGCACCTCAGAAATCCGGTGGGGATAACACACTATGGACAGAGACTCCTGAGCAAAAACGGCAACGTCTGGAGGACGAGGTTATGGGACGGAAGAAGCCAGCAACGCAAGGGCCTGCTGACAAAAAAGAGCTCCTTAACACTGCCGAAGCCCAGGAGACTGCGCGGAGAATCAAGGAATATAATGTAGGGCACTGAGATCTATATCCAGAGTGGCTTCATGATGCTGATGATGGGTTGTGTAGGAGCAAAATCGAAACAAATCCCTATACGACGAGCATAAATCGCGAGCGCGAATTGAGGAAGATGATCCCAGCAAAAGAGCATTTGACAGAGAGAAGGACATCGCTGGAGGTCGTAAGATTAACCACCAGCAAAAGAAAGAGATGTTGAACCGAGCGGCAGACTTTGGTTCCCGTTTCTCGTCAGGCAGTTATCTTTGAATTAGACTACCCTTCTCCTGTCTTCTCCGACACTCTTTGGATACACATAAGGTTTTTTATTCGAGCATACGTAATATATCAAACGGCGGCTGTCGCTACTCTGCGGTGGGTTTAAACATGTTACATGTTGAGTTTCGAATATGTGTCTAGACGTCTACACCGTGGGCTCACCCCATGGAATATCAGTCATCGACTTCTACATACCAAGTAGATCTTGCTGCGACCAGAATGTGATTGATGCAGTGCTGAAGTGAAGCGATGGCCATAAATAAAATAAAGTTGACGCAGACTCGTCAGCACCGAGATTCTGTGTGAATTCTTGGGAACCAAACAAGCTTCTTGGTATGAAACTACTCAGCTATCTCAGCTAAAGCGTTGACATCAGATCCCTGTGCAGTGCGCAATACCGTTCATTTGTTGATTGCCGCGAACCTTCAACACACCTCTATCCATCCCTCTCCTTGCCAGTCATTCTGCAGCTGTGGCGATTCGCGATCAGAGGAATTTTCCTCGATTGACGCCTTATACACCCATTCATTGGATATCTCCTTTTCTTTCACTTTCCCTTATCTTATTTCTTTTTCGCACCTTCACAGCGACATACAGCCAGCCAGCCACCCAGCTTAGCCGGCCATGTCGACTGGATCAAGACTATCGTCGGGTCATGTCCTAAAGCGACAAGATGAAATCTACTACTATACAGATGGAGACCTCACCAATTCGTGGTACTATTCCGACCAAGCCTCCGCGATCAAATACGGAATCCTATTCACCATCCTAGCTATCGGCTTCATTGTCATCTTCGGGAGTTGGTTCCATGCTCGAAGTCGACTGAAGAAAGGGCTTCCACCGCTGGCCTATCACCGGGTACATACACGAACCGCGTATTGAACTACAACAAAGAGCTAATGGTATATGCATAAATCTAGTGGCTCGTTCCCCGCCACGAGCGTGCCCGCTTCGAACCACACCTACGAGAACCTGAACAGAACTTCACATTCTACGGGCGACAAGATTATGACATGCACGCCGTACCTCCCCCCGTATACAATCCGAACCTTCAACAGCCACCGGCATACTCTGGCGGCCCCCCACCAGCTTTCGCAAAAACGAATCCGTTTCAGGATCCTCAGCACCAGCAACCTCCTTTGAACGGTGAAGGTAGCAGTCATATTGCGCCACCACCACAAGCACATAATCCCCCGCAGGCCGGGTACCCACCGTATCCTCCGCAGTACTCGTAACGGAATGAAACGGAGATGATTTTCGCGATTTCGACGGCATGCATAGAAAGAAGGATCTCTTACTAGGGCAGATACAGAGTAGATAGCGGTTGCCCGGTCCTACAGCTAGAGTTCAGAAAAATATCATCGGCAGAGCATTTTTTCCTTTTTTACTCCCTCTCGTTTTCGGCACCCTTTTTGTTTTCCTTTGTTATTCGGGGGAAAGGGAGGAGTTTGTCGTTATTCCTATCTTTTTTTTTTTTTTTTTTTGTGAACGCGCTTTTTCGTTATTGTACCTTATTAGCTATAGGAGGGATTTTCATACTGTAACAACATCATCGCCATCATCTATCTGGCAGGTGGGAAAGGGCTTTGGGAAAGGGATTGGGGTGCATACTGTTGGGTTTTGTTTGCAGTTTTTTTTTTTGCGCTCGGAGATATCACTGAAGATAGCTTGATATATATTTGCTGCTTTTGAGTCCTGAAAAACGTGTCTTACTCGTAGTCCTTTACTTACTCATATCCAGTTGATCTACCAGATACTCTCGCCGTCCGAAGTCCGAAGAAGTTTCTAGCTCCATTGACGATCGATCACTCGGTATCTTAACAATTCTCCCCGAGACAAAAACCTTCTGTCTCCCGGCCAATTTCCCGACCTCACCCGCGGTTATTCCCATCCGCTTCATCCTATAGAACTGACTCATTGTCAACTAGAAACTTTTTAGAAGGCTGTGTGTGTGACTTACCAAAAAAGCGGGAAGTAAGGGAGTAAGGATGCAATGGGCTTTATGGTTATCTGGCCCCGGGCACATATCCGCAAGCTATGTTATGCCTCACATACTCTATGTTGCACTCGAGGTGTTCTATTTTCGACGAAAAAACCTTCAAATTTTTGTTCTAATATATTACATATACTTCCAATACCAGACGCCGTCTAATGCACATGTAAGAAACTTTTTCCACTCGGAGAAATCGCCTTAAGCCTTCCGCGTCCTCGTCCTCGTCGTGTTCCTACTCGGTGTCTTCGACCTGTCTGGCACATTCTCCTCGGCAACCTTTGCCGGGGTTTTACTCCTGCTCCTAGTGTTCCCCGCCGGAGTATCAGGCGGAGGAGCGTCAACAACCGGCCGGGTCACCTTGGCCGGTAGATCAAGACTTCCCATCTTTGCCTCTTCTTCTTTAATAAGCTTATCCAGCATACGTTTCTTTGCCGCCTGCTCCATCGCCTTCTTCCTCAGTTTTTCTTTCAGCTCTTTATCCTGCTCCTCTTCTTTCTTCTCCTCCTCCGTGGATGGTCTATTCTTTTTCTCCAGCGCGCGCTTCTTGGCAGATTCTTTCTCTAATGCTTCGATCGTCTTCTCGGTGACTTCCCAGAGCTGTTTTCCAACGTCGGGGTCGGTGAGTTCCTTCTTGCGGTAACTGGGACTCGTTAGCGTGGGAGGGTATAGCTAGCTGTAGGATATGAAGGAGGCATACGGATGAACTTTACACTCCTTCAACAACTTCCCGCCCTCACCCTGGGCATAATCCGGGCTCATAGCGCCAGCCAAAAACGTCTGCGCCGCACTCTGACTACTCTTCAACACCAGCCACCATAACGGCCACGTTACCATATATAGTGCCAAACCCCACAGACTCCCCATAGACAACCACCTCCTCGCCCCAGGGGTCCTGCTCAATCCCGGATCAACACTGAAGACCCTAACATTCCCGGGCTCTCCATCCTTCCTCTCATACCCCGATAGTCTCCGTTGGAACTCAATACCGAATATCATCAACGCCATCTTTGCCGCACCGTAACACTTCCACGGCGCGTTCTTTGGATACTTCCGTCTCAAGAACTGCAGATCTCCCAGATCTAGCTCTCCAAGGATATGCGAAGTGCAAGTAGCAAGCAACACCCTCACATCTCGATCCGCGGGCTGCGCCTTCAGTAGTGGAGCGAGAATATTAAGCAAGTGGAAATGCGCCAGGTAGTTAATCCCCAGATGTGCCTCTACGCCATCCTTTGTCGCAGTTCTCGGCGCGTAAGGAGGCGCCATAAGGCCAGCGCAGCAAACAACCATGTCTAGACGTCGTGGCGGGGAATTATCGATGAATTTTGTCGCGAATCGTCGGATGCTGTATAGATCCGCCAGGTCGCATTGTTCCGCGTATATGAGTTCGTTTCCGTGGCGGTCGCGTAAGTCTTCGATGTAGTCGGTAGTGAACACGTCGGAGGTATCTTTTACGAGAAGAATCAACTGTGCGCCGCGTGAAGCAAGGTCTTCAACTACCGCTCTGCCTATACCCGATGTTCCTCCCTACCATTTGTTTAGCGCGCATACACACAGAGAAAAAGGAAACGAGGGAGAGGAAACGTACTGTTACAAGGACGACCTTGCTGTGCATAACCCGTTCTTTATCGTTTTGTGTGCCATCGAAGTAAAATCTGAGGATGATTACCAGTACAAGCCAAGGAATAAATTTGATCGCAAGTGGGAGAAATGGGACCGATTGGATTCCATTGTAGTAGATCTGGCCGAGAATATTGAGCGGCATTGTGAAGTAGGCAAACGGATATGTAAGGAGTTGATGAATAAATCGACAATTGGCGCTTTCGCGCTTGCCAAGACAAACATCATCAATTTGCATTGATCACAGTAAATCACCCATATCGTAAACTCGAGATCACCGACGATGGCTTTTCAGTTCTACTGACACAGTTGTAGCCACTAGCCATCTATTTTGGAACCCAAGAAAAACCGTACAAAACCGTTTAGCCTTTTCCATGGAGTAAGTATCGTAAATCATATCCGATCCAACCCCAACCCAATCCGTTTGCCCCTACCAGTCATCGCCTCGTAACTACCTAACCTAGCAGCCAAAAATAAAGAGCCGACATACAACCGCCTGGCATCGGCAGAAAAGTAGAAACAACTTTTGTAGAAACACCCAAGAAAAAACCGCAAATGAGACAAGAAGGAAACATGACATTAATAGAAAGATGATGACTAGTTTAACGAGTAGACATAGCTGGATAAAGGGTCAGCAGCCTATCACTAAATGCGTAAATATAGGATCAGTGGTACATACCCTTTGTGACGACACGCTTGAGAGCAAGCTCCTTCTTCTTCAAGTCCTCGTGACCAGAGTCCTCAATCTCGAGTTGGGCCATAGCGTCGCTAAGGGCGGACTCGATCTTCTCGCGGGTACCGCGCTTCAACTTCAAGCTCATGGTAGGGTCGCTAACGATCTCCTCAACTCGGGAGATGTAGGACTCGAGCTGTTGCCGGGCCTCGTGCTTCTTGGAGAAAGCGTCATCGGTAGACTTGAACTTCTCGGCATCGGCAATGGCCTTCTCGATGTCGGTGGTAGAAAGCTTTCCAACAGAGTTGGAGATGGTGATGTTGGCGGAACGGCCAGTCGACTTCTCGGTGGCAGTGACCTTCAGGATACCGTTGGCATCGACCTCGAAGATGACCTCAAGGACAGCGTCTCCAGCCTTCATGGGAGGGATAGGAGCGAGAGTGAACTCTCCGAGGGAGGTGTTGTCCTCACAGTTGACACGCTCACCCTGGAAGACGGGGAACTGCACGGTTGTCTGGTTGTCGGCGACAGTGGTGAAAGTTCGCTTCTTGAGGGTAGGGACAGTAGTACCACGGGGCACGACGGGAGCAAAAATGTTACCCTCCATGGCGACACCCAAAGAAAGAGGGCAGACATCGAGCAACAGAAGGTCAGCGGTCTCCTCTGAGGTGGCCTTTCCGGACAGGATACCGGCCTGGACGGCGGCACCGTAAGCAACAGCCTCGTCGGGGTTGATGCTCTTCTCGAGCTTCTTGCCGTTGAACAAATCGCTCAACATCTTCTGGATCTTAGGAATACGGGTAGATCCTCCAACCAACACAACCTCGTCAACCTTGTCCTTAGCGATACCAGAGTCCTTGAGAACCTGCTCGACAGGGGCAATGGTGTTCTTAAACAGGGCGGCGTTGATGTCCTCGAAACGAGCACGGGTGATAGAAGCATTGAAGTCCTCACCGCCGGACAGGGAGTCGATCTCAACAGTGGTCTGGGTAACGGAAGAGAGAGTACGCTTGGCACGCTCGCAAGCAGACCGCAGACGACGGAGAGCACGGGGATCCTCAGAAATGTCCTGCTTTGTCTTACGCTTGAACTCGGCCTGGAAGTGCTCCAAGAGAGCGGTATCGAAATCCTGTCCACCCAAGTGGGTGTCACCGGCAGTAGCCTTAACGGTGAAGACACCACCTATACAAAGTTAGAATGAGTAATGGCGTCGGAAATGGTAAAGCGTACCCTGGATGTGAAGAAGCGACACATCGAAAGTTCCTCCACCCAAATCGAAAATGAGAACGTGTCTCTCCTTGCTGGATTTTCCAGCACCCAAACCATAAGCAATGGCAGCGGCAGTGGGCTCGTTGATGATACGGAGAACGTTCAATCCGGCGATGGCACCAGCATCCTTGGTGGCCTGACGCTGGTTGTCGTTGAAGTATGCAGGAACGGTAATAACAGCCTTCTCAACGGTCTGGGCCAACTTGGCCTCAGCAACCTCCTTCATCTATTATTTCAAAATGGTTAGTCAAAAAGTCTCCAACGAAACTGTGAGTTGGGGCGCAAACCTTAATCAAAACCATGGAGGAGATCTCCTGAGGAGTGAATTGCTTGGTCTCGCCCAAGTACTCAACCTCAATCTTTGGGTTTCCATCAGCGTTAACGACCTTGAACGGCCAGCTCTTAGCGTCCTGGGTGACTGTTGGGTCATCGAATGGACGACCGATCAATCGCCTATGGTCCAATTAGTAACCGGGTCAAATTTTTTTCGATAGATCGCTCTCAGAAGCTGATCTGTAGAGTACCGTGAACGTACTTTGCGTCGAAGACAGTGTTTGTGGGGTTAAGAGCGGCCTGGTTCTTTGCGGCATCACCAATCAATCGCTCCTTGTCGGAGAAGGCAACGAACGAAGGAGTAACACGGTTACCCTGCTCGTTGGCGACTGTGGTAAAAGACTCCTGTTAGTTCGTCTGGCGCACATATGGACAAAAAGCAGTCCCGAATTTGTGGTGATAGCTGAAGAATGTCGGTGGGAGGGGTTACGAACTGATCTCGACACCATTGCCCTCGTAGACGGCGACACAAGAGTAAGTGGTACCTATATTTCAAAAAGTTAGAATTACCAATTTAAACAAGCGAATAATTTTTTGAGTTCATTGAAGAACTGCGGGGACGACATACCAAGATCGATACCGATCGCGCCCTCATAGGTTCCCTCAGACATGATGGTAGGAAATTTGGGGTATAGAGATGTGGAGGAAGGATGTGGTGGGTGGTGGGTGGTGGTGCCTGGAGGAGGAGAGAAGGACGAAGAGAAGAAATCTCAAGTGGGTTGGTTTTTTGTGGGCAGCTTTTTGGGTTTTGGCCTGTGTGAAAAACTAAGTGTGAAAAAGCCAAGACCGACAGACCTAAATGGAGGGGCAACGTCTCAGCCCCACTTCTTGCGGATTGACCAGCTTCACGGCGCAGGCTGGAACCCGTTAACCTTGCAGACTTTGGGCCACCCTGCAGTGGACGGATGGAAGCCTATATCATTCGGGAGACGGTGTATGCAGTGGGATTATTTATTATTCGGTTGGAGATTCCCATCACGAATCCCACAACCCTGTGCAGCTACACAAGGCGTCAAAATAAGCTGCGTCTGCCAAGCGGTACAACATGAACAGCCCCCCTAGCGGCAAACATGAAATGATATCTAAACCTCCATCAGTGCCTTCAACGCCTCAACACCTACTCCCAAAATCTCTGGTTGTCTGGTCCCTTTCAACGCCTTCCTTAGAACATCAATGCCTCCCTCAGTCTTCACCTTCACTCCATACTTCCCCGAGCCACACACTAGATTTCTCAGCACCACCACGCCTCTGTGTCGAATCTCCTCATTGTCCTCTGCTACCATATCTAGGACAATCTTAATTCCCCTTTCCCTCCCCACCACAGCTTCACAAGCCTTATCCCACTCCGTCAACATAGCAACAGCGCCTCCAGCCGCCCTCCGCGTTGCAAAGTCCTCTGCATCAGCCAGTGCAAGTAGAATATGTAACCGATTGCTAGCAGCCTTCGAGCCATCTGCAAATTTGGCCACGCCGGTTGGCGAAGCCATAAGATTGCACACTAGCTCGACAGTGGCTCGTTGGATCATGACATTATCGTGCAGTAATAACTCTTCGATTTTGGTCCAGCCGATTCGAATAATCTGATCCCTAATGCCGTCCTCGGTAGAAGCAAGATTGGTAAGTGCAAGCAAGCCCTCAAACATGGGTAATAAGTCTTTTTGGTCTTCTGTATCCTCCAGGAGACTGAATAGTGGTCGGACGGCGGAAGATATTGCGAGCTGTGACGAAAATACGTGGGAAGGATTGACAGAAACGAGTATCCTTCCCAGGGAATGTGCTGATGTTTGCCGTATGGAACGGTCCTGCGCGGTGTTGCCAGAAGCGGAGGAATAGAATTGAAGAGAAAGTTTGACACCCCCTTGTGAAGCTATCAATCCGCGGTATTTTTGATGCTTTGACAATGACAGGAGGATATCGGATATGATTCCAATTGCATTCGGTGTGATTTTCTTGCTACATACCACCAGAGCAGGAACAATACCTGCATCGATCAATACCTTACACCGTGGCGTAACTCTCTCCTCCTTATCTTCTGGATCTGGCCCAACCTTGGCCCCGGGTTTCGTTTCGGCATAATTCTTCAATTCGGCAACCTTCCGTTGCTCCTCGGATAGGGTCGGTGGATATGCTGTAAGATTTGCAATAACTGTCAGTGCCCCAAACATAACTGTTGGCTTTCCCATCGACGTTTTCAATGTCTCCACCAAGCTCTTGACAAAGGTCTGATCTCGAATCAACATTTCTTTAACCGAACCCTTCAATGATGTGTAAGCAAGTCCCTCCACCGAAGAATCCCGAATTGCTGCATCCTCCTTCAGCATCATGCCCTTGAATACGGCGGCTAGTTTATCCACATCTTTCTGTCCCACTTTCTGTCCCTCTCCCGGTGTATACTTCACTTTCGCAAGTACAACAGCGGCTGTAGACTTCCCTGAATCCCCACTCTTGACCAACGCCTCTAAATAGTCACCGCAATGCGTAGCAATGGCTGTTCTACATGCCCCATCAACGCAAGCGGCGCTCAACATCTCCAATGCCGAAATTTCTACCTCAACAGGCCGGGCTTGAAGCGAAGGCACTAATCCCTCGACGAAACCCTCCGTTAAGAACAACTGTGCAGCAAACTGTGGCACTAACGTAAAAATTGCCGCGGCCACTGAGAAGGCCAGCCGTAGGTCATCATCGCTCTCTATCGATAACCGAGATGCCATGAATTTCCCAATCATGCTCTGTCCAATGTCCCCGGAAGTTTCTACAAACTTTGCTGTCGCAAGTGTAGCATGCGAGCGTAGGTCCGACGGCGAATTCATATCCAGAAGTCCCAGTAGCTGTTCGAGTCCGGTCTGATTCATGTAAGAGTGTATCTCTTCCGCCCTGCTTGCCAGCAGCCTCGCAACAGACCGAGCAATACACGCTCCCCCCCCAACCTTTAGTCGTGACAGAAACCATCTGAAGCATTCCCGCAAGCATTTTGCGTTCCTCTCGGCAGATTCCTTCCATGCCATCGAGTCCAGAAGTACCGTGACCGTGCCGTCGATGGCATCTTCGCCAAACTTTTCAAATAGTATAAGCACATCCTCGTGGTTGTTGCTCAACCTGTCGGCAACATGTTCTCTTGCTCCACGTGAGACTCGCAGCATCTCTCCGACCAGTTTCCCAGCTAGAGGTGAGGGCACATCGTTGACTCGGGATGACAGTAGCTGTATACACTCTACCGCCGTGTCTGTTCGTAGAGAAACATTTGGGTCTTGCAAGAGCCGCAATGCATCCTGTCCAATTGCTGCATCCCCGTCGATAGCGAATTTATGGATAAGTCTTGAGACCGGTGGAGTGTTGGCGTCTTCTTGGAGAGCATGGAAGGCAGAGAGGACGATAGGGTTTCGGGGAGCTAAGCTCAATGCTTCGCGAAGTAGACGAACTGCATCCTAGTAAACATGAGGGGTTGGTTAGGAAAAGTGCAGCGAGAATAATACCTCTCGCTGATTCGCTCTGAAGTGCTCAAGCGACTTTGAGGCCAACTGCACAGCACGAGTCTCGTCGGGATTCATTCTCAATTGAAAATCTGTTTCGTGCGGGGAGGGGTTCGATTACGGGAGCGGCTCAAATAAAGTGTGGGGCAACCCACTAATTTAAGAGCTTCCATCCAAGACATCGATCGTATCAACCTCACCTCTCACCCTCATCTATCACCCTCACAATGGAGACTGTCGATGCCAGTTCTCACTACACTCAGGGTGCCGCAGGTAATCCCTTCCCCTCGTTCGATTCTCGTTTTTACTGCTAACACCAATCACAGAGGAGAAACCGTCGTTGCTCGTCCTGGTCCTCGACACAAACCCCTACGCCTGGCAGGAGCTACACTCCCGACTTCCCATTCAAACCGCACTGGCACACATCCTCCTCTTCCTCAACGCGCATCTTTCCTTCTCACATGCCAACCAAGTAGCCGTAATTGCGTCGCACACGAAAGAAGCGACCTTCCTATACCCCACAGCCTCTCCCGTCCCCGCCCGTGAGCCCTCCGCCGACCCCTACCGCGATGCCAACAAATACCGCCTCTTCGCGCAAATCGAGGACGAAGTGCAAGCGTCCCTGCAGCAGCTCCTGGCACATACCTCGGCCAATGCACTTAGTGGCACCAACGAGACGATGATGGCGGGCGCACTGTCGCTAGCCCTCACCTATATTCACCGTGTGTGCAACGCCGACAACATAGATGTGGGGACGACACTTCCACGACCCGGCGACATCCCGCGACAAGACGTAGCGTCGATGACGGCGCGGATCCTTGTTGTCTCCGTCTCGGGCGATCTTGCAAACCAGTACGTTTCTGTCATGAACTCAATCTTTGCCGCGCAGCGCCAGCGCGTTCCAATTGATATCTGCAAGATCGCCGGGGACACTGTGTTTCTGCAGCAAGCGTCGGACTCTACAGGCGGAATCTACATGCAGCTGGAACATCCAAACTCCCTATTGCAGTACCTTCTTGTAATCACCCCCCTATAATTCTTAGATTTCAAGGTTGACGAAAATGTAGTCGTGTTTCATCTCCGATCCCGCGACCCGCCGCCATCTGATACCACCATCACAGGTCAACGTGGATTTCCGCGCCGCTTGCTTTTGTCACAAGAGAGTGGTGGATATCGGCTTCGTGTGCTCAATCTGTTTGTCCAGTCAGTTAACCCTTGCCTCTGTTCGTTCCCTATCATCACCCCCTGAAGAACTCTGGAATACGCGTGAGAGCACTTGGCGTAAGGATTGGGAGATAAGGAGGGGAGATGAGATGTATTGCTTCCCTAGCAATTACAATGTCTCAGATGATAGTAACCTGTCCCTGCCAACGGAAACATCTTGGGAGAACACAGTTCAGGATGACCTAACCCCCGAAGGCGAGGCAATAGTCCAGTGGTGGCAGGATTATGGAGACCACTACCTGAAACTTGAATTCGAAAAGGCTCAAAGACGAAAAGACAGACTTGAGCAGTTTGTCCCTTCTCATAATGAGAGGAGGTACAAGACCTGGGGGGTAGTCTGAAGCCTGCCGTCTGCCGTCTCATTTCTAGCTAAGTACAGTTACTAGAACAAGGACACAAAAACTGACAGTTCTCTTTTTTTACGCTCCCCGACAGTCTTCTGTTCCCCACCACCGGGTGCAATTTGTACCACTTGCAACACAAAACTCGACGTTACGGCCCTCGGAAATTACGGAGGCAAGCCTGCCGTTGTTCTTGTAAAGAAGAAAAAGGCCAAAAAAGCCAAAAAGGTCCTCAACGATACAGCTACAAGCAGCACCCCCGGAACACCCGCAAGATGAATAATTACAAGACTGCGTCCCAAAGCTAGACCTCGATTACAGAGGGGTCATAAAACACGATTCATTAAGAATCAGACGTCCTACATAATTTTATGAGCTTGGATACAGTATATCATCTTTCGCGATGCTCACTTTCTTTTCTGTTGCGTCCTGTACAATGATTTTGAGTCTGTGCCATTAATGTCTTGCTGGGTGTCTTCGCTGGAGTTTATGTATTGAAAACAAATCCTGGGCTCTCTTGTTTCAGACGTGGTTATGTTGGGTGGATTTGAACTGAACAGCCGCCCATGCAAGCCTTTGGGTTCCTCTTATTTCGTGACATGGTGGTTTGTGGGTCCTTCATTGCAGCGCTCATGTGTGCCAGTGCCTGTTGCCCTGTCAGAATGACATCGTAGAATAGTTCTGGAAAATTACCATGCTATCGGTGGTGTGTCCGTAGGTAAAGTGAATACGCTTATTCTCAGCTTTCTTATCGAACTTGATAGCCATAATTCCAACCGCCGAGGACATATTGGATTGCTGAACGATTGTAGAGCCTGAACCCAGATTAGCATCACCAGTGGAAGTAGGCCGTAGTTCACAAGCAAACCCATAAAGTCACGTTCGATAGCGGCCTGTAACCCGGCAAATTCATCTTCGGACTCAAACATTCGTTCAACCGCTTTGGATGCAATCATTGTGTGGGCCATTTGCTCTCCCGTACCTAGAATCCGTAGGACATCAGTAGAGTCCAACCGCCCATATGGTGAATTCCATACCAGAACAGGTTGAGGCCACCACAGTACCATCCTCGTCAGATCGAATCCACGTTCCCACACCAATCAAGGCGGCAGGGCCGACCCTGCCCCGAAACTTCATACCAATGCCTCCTGAACTACTTCCAGCAGCAACCCGGCCCCATCTATCAACACAAATAGCCCCAACGGTATCCGTGACAAGGTCTTCATCTTCCGGTACTGTTTCTGTCTTTTTTGATTCCCCCTTGGTAGCAGAAGATGTAGACACGGTTGTGTCAGTAGAATTACGTCGTACCTGACTCCTCGATCTTGAGGACGACCGGTGGGAGGATTGGGTCCGAGCTGATGATCGTGGGCCGGCATCCAATTCCCTCTTCCATTTGAGCCATCGCTGATGTGCACTGTAGCTGACCAATTGTTCGTTGCTGATTGTGGGAAAGTGAAACTGAGCAGCATACGATCTGGCGCCTGGACCGGCCAGCAGGATTGGTGGTACCCTCTTCAACGACATGGGTCGACGGCTGTTATCGAGAATCAGGCGGGCGAGGGCCGAAGGATTTTTAAAGCCTGTAAGAAAATTAGAAGCGGGGAATTGAGATAAAGATGGGAAAACACGTACTATCCACAGCTCCTACAGCACCGGACCTTCCGCTCTCCTCCATAATTGAAGCGTCACACTCCACGGTCCCATCTAAAGATAGATTGCTTCCAAATCCAGAGTTTGTGATTTCGTTGTCTTCCAAACTTCTAAGAGCCATCTCCACTCCATCTACAGCGGAACCACCGTTGCGCAGAAGCGCCATAGCTGCTTTGCAAGCCCTGAGTTTGTTAGCTGTAATCCCGCCTAGGTTAACTTCCAAAGAGATAATTTACATAGCACATGCTCGGAGATGCTGGGGTTCATTTGCTTGAGAGTGATAACCAGCTCCAGCATGGACAAAGATGCAAGACCAATCAACAGAGGTACTCATTATCACCTTCCCGAGGCGACTGAGTAAAAATATAAAAGAGCGAATGTGCTATCAAAGCAGCAGTCAAAGCAATAGTCAAAGCAGTCAAAGCAG
This sequence comes from Wilcoxina mikolae CBS 423.85, assembly GCA_014904905.1. Classification (NCBI taxonomy): domain Eukaryota; kingdom Fungi; phylum Ascomycota; class Pezizomycetes; order Pezizales; family Pyronemataceae; genus Wilcoxina; species Wilcoxina mikolae. Next base: position 243,067 of record MU122166.1, on the reverse strand, counting down.
TCAAAGCAGTCAAATCAAACAACGGAACGGGGGGATAAGAATGGACGGGTGAAGTAGTGTATGGGAGTTGGTTTATGTTTCGACAGGAGACTCCAGCACAGCACATGTACTCATGTTGGTGGCATGCGGGGCATTTGATTTATGAGGCTCTTATTGACTGTGTTATTCGACGGCGGGACTTCCCGTGGGCTATGTACTGTCGAATATCGCGTCCGTTTCTGCAGTGGATAGTTTGTCACAGTGCTTCGCCCACCATTATCGCCCCGATACGAGTATCCAAGTCCTAGATTCGTTGGCATCCGTAGCTGCAGTTTTTTATCATACACATCCTTCATACCAAGTACCTGACAAATTATCTATAGCCAATTTAAAATATAAAAGAAAACAAACCTCCGTATTCATAACATAAGCTTCACAATGATGGTATTACACCTCCTCCGCACCCTACTCCTCGTCTTCTTCTTCATCCTCATCCATACCCTCCGCCACATCTACCTCAAACTGCTGTTCCTGATCCACGCCGACATAACTGTCGCTCATCAACGATAGCGTCAACTTCTTCCTGCCAGGACTTGGCACGACATACTCCAACCGAACATCCAACCGTCTCTGGATTGTAACCTTCTTGATCGCAAGTAAACTCTTGGTCTCCTCCTCTCCCACCACAAGCCACCAATTCTCCATCTTTGTACTGGGATAGAAGGGCGCATGAACCGTTGTGTCCACTTCCTGATCCTCATCCACGTCACGCTCGATCTTGACTGTGATGTAGGCAGGAGATCCGGCAGTAACATCCTCATCCTCAAGCTCGTGCTCCATGTCGATGTTCGGGTATTTATTATTGGTGAAATTAGCGATATCAGCGAGCTGTCGCTGGTTGAGATTGAGAGCTTTAAGAAGGCTATCGCGGGTAGCATCATCTGCCATGGCGTCCATGAACTCCAAAATATCCTTGACACTGTAGTCATAACTCCCATTAGCATTCCGTACAATCGACGTTAGTGGTGGAGTTGGAACATACCCAGCTTCGTTGGCCTTGCTGACGAGCTCCGGTCCAAAGTAGGGAATCTGCTTCAAAGGACTATCCCTATCCCACATGGCCTGAACAACCATTTGGCTCATCTCCATCGCATTCATGGCATTCAGATGTCCCTCAGAACTCAATACATCCACACAGCCACTCAACAAGTTTAGGATCTTGCTGAGGACAAGCTCTTGGTCCTTTGCGAGGTCCGCCGGGAGCTGCATCCTTGAAAAGTGCGCCTGCACCAAAGCAAAGGCTTTGAAGTGAGGGCTTTCATAATTAGGTTCGGACATCTTGACCGGCACATTGTCGTAAATCCGTCGAAGTATACGATCCTCGTGTCTTCTGACCTGAATAAGCTCGAACTCTGTGGCGGATGTGACGATTTCGAGAAGGCCCTTAAGCTTCGTACGGCTAGTAAGCGAAAGTAAAAATGTCTGCATGGTGATGAAGGATATATTGTAATAAGCCGCAATCATAGCCGGGTGGAGAGGTGCCACGGTATCATCCTCCTCGTCCACGTCAACAATCTTGGCCTCTGCGAGATCCTTCAGGGTATTCTCAACCATTTCCGATAGATGAGCACTAAGACCGTCATGCGAGGTATCCGTCAAACTGTAGAAACTCGGGTTCGCCAGCAGTCGGCGGTAGAAGTAGGTGTAGGTGGACCAATCCACAGCATCCTGGGTGGAAGCAATGGTGGTAGTGCTGATTTCGGTGACAAAGGCATCATGAAGGTATGCCGGCAGATGACTTTCGATTGGGAGAGCCTCATTGAGGAACTTGCGGTAATAGTCCTTCTTGACAGCAGGAGTCATGAGAATAGCCTTTCCAAATTTATCCTCCCCTGGTCGTGACGCCTTTCCAAACATTTTTAGGATTTCACTGAGAGAATAGTCGACGTAGCGATGCTCACGCCCTTCAAAAAATGACGTGCCCATAACAATGACAAGATGGGCGGGGATATCCAACTCCCAGCAAACATCTCTGGAGGCCAGCAAGACCTTGATAGCGCCGGAAGCGAACAATCCCTCCACAATCCGCTTGTCAGTCTTGCTCAAAGCCTCATGGTAGTACCCAATGCCGTGGGACAAACTCTCGGCCAATGCTCCCTCCTGGATGCGGTTCAGATGAGGTGCAATGTCCTCCAGCGCCACGTTCCTGAATCTATCCTCCTGATCGTCCGCAACGCAATAAGATAGAAGATCCACAGCGGTAGATCGGCATTGCCTCCTGCCAGAGACGAAAACGATAACCGGCTTTTCAGGGGGAGTTGCACAAATGGCAACATAAGCCGGCTTTGCCATAGCCATCATCAACGACGGGAAATGTGGAATAGAGAATGACTGAATGTGGATTTCCAAGGGAACAGGCCTAGAACCAGGCGAGAAGTTGTAGATAGTGTGCTTATCGGCTCCGATCCACTCTCCAAGATCTCTGGGGTTTGACAATGAAACACTGAGCGCTATAATCCTCAGTGTATTTTCGGTTTGTACCGCCATGTACTGCATCCTGGAGACGATGATCTCGTAGATGAATCCATTCTGGCCACCTAACATGTGCAAATCGTCGCAAACGAAGAGCTCCACTGCCTGGACATTCTTTCGTCGCTGCCACTGCCTGGAAATAAGATCCCACTGCGTGGGTGTGGCGAGAATCAAATCGCCCTTTTCTAGCAGCTTGAGATCCGCACTAGTCTCACCCGTCAACTTGACGATTTCCTTTCCGCCAGCCAGCTTTCCCAGCCTCTCTCGCCAATCTTCATATCGTTGATCGACAAGTTCCTGGAATGGAGCGATATAAACGGCTCTTCCAGGCTCTTCTTGTGACCAATGACGAAGCAACGCAAATTCCGCACACACTGTCTTCCCACTACCGGCCGGTGCACCAATAAATACATTATCGTCAGTATCGAACAAGCTCTTGAATACCTGGGTTTGAATTTTGTTAAAATGTCGCCAGTTGGGGTAAAGCTTGATGTAGTCCCTCTTCTTCAAAGCCTCTACGGGCAGTGGCACCAAATCCAGCAGAGGTGTAGGGGGCGGAAACTTCTCTGGAAGAATCAGCTTTCTAAAAGAGACAGCCAGCTTTGTCTCGGAGTGCATCCATCGGTCTGAGATAACAGCAATGAAGTAATTCGGCGGCATGGGCTCTGTCATAGGTACAGTGAACTCGACTAGATGTTCGTTGTTTTCCGATTCGGCATAATTTTTCCGAAGAACAAACAGGTCATGGAATAAAATTTGTTCACCATCGCAATCCTCGACCAAAATCCAGAACTGCTCCGCTGCTCCATGGTAGGCATCGTCCCATATGAACTCGGGGGTTATCGTAAGCTCCACTCTCAACATACTCCTGGTTATCGGCTGAAACTGGGCCTGCACACCCAGTCTGGGGAATCTCTCCACGAGACTGTGCACCAGCTTTCCAGTCCGAGAGCTACTGCCGAATAGTTCAGTTAAGTGAGGAATATCCATCGTAAAGTACTTTTCCCACGTAAGTTGCGCCGCCCGTTCTGCCTGGGTAACAATCGGTACGAGCTGGTTGGAAGGCACGGGAAATTGCCGCAAAGGTGACATTGTACGCCACATGCGCTTTTCCGCCATTTTGCAGAGATCCAGCGCAGTCTTCGCAACAGATGACCATCCACGCTTGAGACAAATCTCAAAAATTGCCCGGAGAATACGACCAGCGGATTGGGTGACGTAAACCATGTCCGCCATCATTGCCAATCCCTCCAGACGAAGTCGCGAGATATACGCTTGGAGAAGAACATTAATCTTAGCTTGTGGTTCTTCGATACCCTCTTTTACCGGTATTGGCACCCGAGCAAGCAATTTGGACAATTCAAGCTTCTCCTCGGACCGCACAGGAATATACTTGAACTCCTCACTCAGCGCAAACACGCGGAAAAGTTCAACGGTTGATAGTTGTGGTTGGAGATGGGTATTGTAGGTCAGCATCGAATTATGTGATATGTAATAATGACTGGCTATCCGTCCCAGTTCTGTAGACTGAAGCTTTCCGGTTTTACGGTCGTACTTGATGAGGTTGCATTTCTCCAATATTGTAGCCGCAGAGTGAATTAGGTCAACACGCTTCTGTTCCAATGACACATCATCCGCATAATCCGCACCAACGCCATACAAACCAGGCGAGCGAAGCATACGGACATACAGATATGTGTATCCCAGCCATTCGACTGCATCATCTCTGGTCCGAACAGTTCCAAGCACAACTTCAGCGTTGAGATTGTCTGCCAGTTTGCGCATGAACTGGGACTCAATTGGTAACTGTTGATTTAACAAGCTGAGGTAGTACTGCATCTCAGACTGCGTCGTTATGATAATACCTTCTCCGTAAGTATCAAACTGCGGTCTACCGGCTCGACCAAGCATCTGAAGAACATCCTGAGGACTCAGCTCAACCCAGCTACCTTTCTCAGGAGAGTATATCTGAGTACCCTTGATGATGACTGTGTGCGCGGGAAGATTGACACCCCATGCCAAAGTTGCTGTACAAACTAACACCTGAATAAATTTGTCGTTGAACAAATCCTCTACTGTGGTCCTGTCGGCTCTGCTCATACCAGCATGATGGATAGCAAAACCATATGGCAAAAGATCCTTAAGATTTGGATCAGTAGCCTGGTCGGCTTCGTGTTGTAGAAGTTCCCTGGTACCAGCATCACTCTTGAGGATTTGCTGAATCGTTTCCAACTCCAAAGCCTTGTCCCGGATGTGCTTGGCTGTTTTAGCCGTATCTTTTCGAGAATGAACAAATATAAGCATTTGATTGGAGCCGGCTTGCTCGATGACTTTCGTGTAGCAAACGTCGTTCATGGTTTGGAGTTGTTTGATCGCCTTTTTATCCGTGACACCGATGAACTCCTGTTTGAGCGGACATGGTCTGAATGTACTATCGAAGTGAAACAGGCCCTTCGTAGGGTCCACTTGTAGGAAACTCGCCACATCGCGATAATTCGGAAGTGTTGCCGACAACCCCACTAACCTCACCGGCTCCAATGTTGTCTCCATCTTGCGGATAGTTCTCGAAACGATGGACTCGAGAACCGGTCCACGTTCATCATGCAAAAGATGAATCTCGTCAATGATGATCAAGCGAACGAGATTGGTGTAACTCAAGTCTGTGGCCTTTCGAGTGATGACATCCCACTTCTCTGGCGTGGTGACAATGATCTGGGTATCTGCGATCTGCTGTTTGGTGAGCTGTCTGTCACCAGTGAGCTCAGAAACCCTGATGCCATATGGTTCTAGTCTCTTGCCAAAATTACCGACTTGTTCCTGGACCAACGCTTTCAGTGGTGCAATGTAGACAATCTTGAAATCATCCGTCTTGATAGCACCAGTCACAGGGTCCCTATGCTTTCCTATTTCGCGAAGAATGCTTAACATAGAGACGTTCGTCTTTCCGGATCCAGTGGGAGCGCAGACCAGCATGTTCCCATCATCTTCAAATGCCGTGGGATAACAACGTGTCTGAATTCTGTTGAGTGTAGGATTACTCTTGAAGGGACCCTGGGCCCATTCAGGCATTGAAGAAACCTGGATCAGCTTCGGCTCGTTAGGGTCGACTTTCTTCTTTGGCGCAGGGACATGAATCTCTTCATATCCCTTAAAAGTCCGCTTGGTGGACCCTGGAGGAAGTTTGACGCTAGGATTTGTCATGAGATGGTTCCCCTGTTCGAATATCAGGTTCTCCAAGTCGATGGTTTTGCGAGGCTGTAGACCCCCTGTAAGACCCCCCTCCTGTTGGACCTGTTTCTCTGGGCCAGAAGGGAGCGCAGATGCCGGAATGTCGATATCCATCAGGTCGGCCTTCATCTTGGTGGCTTTACGCTCCGAAGCTTCAACTGTTCTTCCTCTCAGTTCCTCCAGAATACTGCCGTAACCTTGCTGCACCATTTCCTTCTCAATAGCTGCTCGCTCCTCAGATCCTTCGCCGGCTCGTGCGAGCTTTGTGCACCACACTATTTTGGCTTGGTTCTTCTTCAGAACTTTGACCATGTCGAAATGCTCGAAGTCAAAGAGCTCCATCAGGTCGTTCTCCACCTGTCGCTCCGACTCTGGTGCCGAAAGAATATCAAACGCAGCCGCCGTTTTCATTGCCGCAAGATGGGGATCTGAGTGTAATGATGATATTTGTCGTTGCAACCAGTAGGCATCGATGTCGCTTGCCGGTACAATATCCTTATCTACTACTTGTTTTCTGTCTTTCCTCTTCCGACTATCCGCACCAATCACCAAGCCATCATCGTCGCCTTCTTCGCCATCTACGACGGGCTTTTCAGTTGCATCCCCCTCTTCGTCTTCCCCAGCCCCGGCGTCATCATCAGATTCGTCATCACGAACAACAAACTGACCCACATCATCCTCGTCATCGCTTTCATCCTCAAATACCACTGCGACTCCCTCTCTGTCGTCAATCTCTTCCTCTCCGCCTACCCCTTCCGCTTTCTCCATATCTTCATCTTCATCCCCGGCGTGATAATCGGTGATCTTCTTTGCTAGGTTGACAAGATCTGAGAATTTTTGGCTTTCCATTTTATCACCCAGAATGTCGTCAATGTCTCTCTTCTTGTCGAAGTCCTTCTTTGATCCAGACGGGTCTTTCAAGATTTCCAAAACCGCATCCGCTGCAGATCGCACGACTGAGTGAGGTACATCGCCCAAAACTCCGGCAACTAGAGTGAGAATTAGAGAATAGGTTTCTCTTGTTGCTGCCGTACGTGGGTGGTATATGAGATCCAGCACATCATCCGTAGCAGATAATATGTTTTCCCCGAAAGCCGAGGTATTTCGTTTCCGTTTTCGCCTTTCGCGGTCTAGAATATCTCGTCCTTCCTCCATGGCTTCCAGGTTGATTTTCTCTCCCCCTCTCTTTTTCGGTTTTTCCTTCGGCGCCGTGTCACGCATTACCCGACTGCCCATCTCTTTGATGTCGACCTTGCCCGCAAGAGTCTCTGGGTCACCTGTGGGTTCATCTGTACGTCGACTGTAGAAACGCTTGTCGGGCTGCAGGACCAAGTTGGACATAGCAGCATACTTGTACTGAGATTGGTCGGCCATGATGGGCGGGCGGATGTGTCGATGGCCTTAAAGCGGCGATTAAGAAGTGTAGAGAGGTAAGAAATAGGTTGTTCTATTCAGGCGGATAATGAATAGGAGTCGAGGAGGATGATTGTGGTCGTTAAAAAGGGTTGAGTGGCGGGTTGCGCGCTCAGCGACGACAAGATGAAGGAGCGCGTCGTGACTAAATCTACCACCAGCAGTTGCTGAGTTAGAGGCTAACTTGACATGTAGCAGTTGGATGCTTTCAAGAGATTCATACCTGGGCGCAGTCTTGATTCGATATCAGTCTTTCGGAAGGCGATGTATATGTGTAAGTGAAGTCATTACAAGCTAAGCGGTGGATCTCACTTTAGAGATGTTCGGTTAGACCTAAGCCCTAACCTGAGCCAAGTACCTAAGCAGCGACAGCAAACATCTCGAGAAAGCATATTTAACAAATTGGAAGTTCTACTGGCCACGCCCCTTTGTTCCTCTGCGCATCCTGTCGTTGGAGATCGCTCCTCCAGCCAACAACCCCACCCCCCAGGCAAACAACGCTTCTTGGATCCTGCGATAAAGTCGACAGAGTCAACGCATTTTCCCAATTACTATTATCTCACGTGCGACATTGCCATTTCAACACGCAGCACCTTATTCCGCTCTGATCGCGCGTCTACCTACCACCAGTCATCATGGACGCCAGAGAGGTTATGACCCACGTCGCCAATATCAATAAGGCAGTGGAAGAGAAATTACCGCCGGCGCATTTGGTAGACATATTGAAGTCGCTGGAGACAGGTGTCGTTGCGACCGAGAAACTCTTGCGGGTGAGTGTCCTCTACTAGCAAGCTGCCCAGGCTGCCAGCCAAAATGCGATCTGCCAAAGTCGCCGGGGCTAGTGCGCATCGTTCTGACGTCTTGTTCACAGGAAACCAAAGTTGGAATGGCGGTCAACAAGCTACGCACGAATCCCGACAAAAATGTTAAAGACTTAGCGAAAGAAATCGTTGCGAAATGGAAGCAGGATGTCCATCAGAAAGCGAAGCCTTCCGCCCGAGCTCAGGATAAGACCAGGTCCACTGCATCGCCGACGACATCTCAGCGCCCTATCACTCCCCCGAAGCCTGCCGGCAAGAAGCTCGAGTCTCACTCGAAGGTAGATCCAAGCCTTCGGAGCAAGACCGCAGACGATGTGAATTACCACGTTACAGGAGACAAAACGCGGGATAACTGTGTCGGAATCCTCTACGACGGTCTTTGTTTGGACTCAGATGCAGGTATGGAATAAACTCTGTTGTGGCACGACTCAAATGTTGAGAACGTGGTAATATAGCTCCGGATCGTATCCTCGCGCTCGCCAAATCCCTCGAAGAAGACGTCTTCACCAACCACAAGAGAAAAATTGAAACGCAATACAAGCGACGGATCCAGACCCTTTTCCTAAATCTCAAAGACAAAAACAACCCCAATCTCCGAAAACGAGTCATCCAGGGCGAGATCCCCACTACTCGGCTGGCAACTATGGAGTCCAAGGAGATGGCATCTGAAGAGAGAAAGAAAGAAAACGAGGCCTTGGAAAAGGAGAATATGAGGGAGTCAATGGTTGCCAAGGCCGAGAAGAGTATCAGCGATCAGTTGCAGTGTGGGAAGTGCGGAAAGAAGAGGGTTTCGTATACCCAGGCCCAGACGAGGTCCGCCGATGAACCGATGACTACGTTCTGCACTTGCGAGTACTGTGGAAATATGTGGAAGGTATGTTGCCGTTGGTTTGCTCGGCTACATTGTCAAATACTAACATCGTTTTCCAAAGTTCTCGTAAATTGTGAGCCTTCACAGCGGTTTCAGGATCGGAAAACAAGCACGGCCTATGTTATCCACGTAAATCAGCCCAAAACCCAGTGTCGGTATTCCCAATAGCTCCCGAGAAGTATCTTGGTGAGCCATTGCATTAATTATGTATCATAGAAATTCTTTTGGGTTTTACATTTCTCGGGGGCTAGCTTACGGTTGAGTCCTGTTTAGGATTTCCTAAGTTGTTCTTCTCTTCACGGTGGTGTTCTTCCTTTGTTTCTATTCCTGTCATGTCGCGTATATGAATGTGAGGTGACTGCAGACAATCTTCTCTTGTCTTTTTTTTTCGTGCTTTTCTTTTGATGTATCAGTTCCGTAACTTGAGGGCACCCATACTTCGTGTTATTGGCGAGTATTCTTTCATTTTCTCCTTTCATTCTTCGCTGGGTATGGTAGGGGGTGTTTGCTTGTAGGATTTCGAGACTTCTGGACATCCTAGGATCCAGCAAGCATCGAGTGATATCAACTCGATCACTCGATTATAGCCATTCCTCGAGCAACCCGCAACAAACCTAGATATGCAGCGTTCGAACCGCTGCAAGAGATTTATAAGAAAAGAGAATACACTACATCAACCTTGTGACCACTCGAGCATTCATTGAACCCCCAGCATAAGTGTTAGGACTCAAGAGGTTAGGTGTCCTGCTCCTGCACGTGATCTTTGTGGAACGTCACAATTTACTTCTGGCCAGTTGAGTTCGCCGCCTTCACCAAAAGTCAGAAGCACCTCAGCTCCCAATCCACATTGCAAGCTTCCCCTGAACCGGTCGAAGTGGCGAAATCTAACAGACCGGGCGCCCTCAAAAGCTTCATTCAGTTGCGATCTCCAGACCTCGAACTCAACCCACTCTACCTACGACAAATTGCAACTCGGCGGATAGCTTCAGAGGAACAAACAAAAGACCATGACTGACGTGCACCATGTCCGTGAACCGACACTAGAGCTACCCCGAGCCGCAAAATCTGGGATATACGACACCCCTCTGGGTACCGCAGCACCCTGTGCTGTATCCGTAGCAATAGACCCTGTCGCGCTTGTCACCTCAGAATGCATCACAGTCACCTCAGCAATGCGCAAGAATGCGCGGTGGGCACAGTCCTCGGTCTCTGCGATTCTGGGTGGGGGAGGAGGCACGGGTTATAGCAATGACAGGTCCGACTCCCCTGTTCCTGGAAGCCCAAGGCCAGGATTGACAACACGAAAAGGAAAGCTCGCAGTCGGGGGGATTGAAAGCGACGTTGGGTTGGCAGGAAGGTGGGGTCTACGAGGGAAGAAAGGGAAGAGCATACAAGATAACCCGCTTATGGCCGCATTTGCGAAGTTGAGAGGCGATTTGCAGGAGTGCAAAGGTTGGTCGCACTTGTTCCGTGGTTGGAACATGGGGAAGACTGATGTGCGTACACAGATATCACAAATTTTGACACCCCAAGCTTGCTGCATCCTTTCTTGCAAGTCATTAGATCTTCCTCGACGAGCGGTCCCATCACATCACTTGCGCTCATTGCAATTACAAAGTTCTTTTCATATAACCTTATTAATCAAAACTCTCCAAGACTTGCTCTGGCCATGCAATTCTTGTCTTCAGCCATAACACACTGCCGATTTGAGGCATCGGATTCCGCCCAGGACGAGGTCGTGCTGTTACGGATTCTGAAGCTTATGGAAATGATGATATCCGGTCCGGGTGGCGAGTTGCTAGGTGACGAGAGCGTCTGTGAAATGATGGAAACGGGCTTGAGCATGTGCTGTCAGATGCGGCTTTCCGAAATGCTCAGAAGATCGGCAGAAATGTGCATGGTCAGCATGTGTCAGGTTGTTTTTGAAAGGCTGAAAAACCTAGAGCTTCGGGCGAATGAGGCAGGAGAAAACCTAGAGGAGGAATCCAAAGCGGAGATGGATAACGTCAAGATGGCTCCATCAGCAGAAGGAGAGAATGCGGTCAACCCACAGAGCGTGGCACGAATTTCTGCCAGTTCGGATGAGAAATCAGGAGATAGAATGACCATCACCCCTGCTGGTGGGGAAGGCACGAGAGGTTCGAGTGAAGGAGAGGAAGCCCAGATAAAGCCTTATTCACTGCCGTCTATCCGGGAACTTCTAAGGGTATTGGTGGAACTCCTGGATCCACATAATAAGACACACACCGACACTATGCGAGTAATGGCTATGAGGATAATTGATGTTGCCTTTGAGGTCGCAGGACCGTCTATTGCCAAACATCCCAGTCTGGCGGATCTAGCACGCGATAACCTCTGTCGATATCTCTTCCAGCTTGTAAGATCGGATACAATGAGCATCTTACAGGAGTCTTTGAGGGTTACGGGGACCCTACTCGCAACAACGAGGGGAGTACTTAAACTGCAGCAAGAATTATTCCTGTCATATTTAGTTGCTTGTTTACATCCCCAGGTTGAGATACCCAGGGAGCCCGGGGTGGACCCTTTGCTGTATGAGGGCGTTCCGCAGGCTCCAAGACTGGTAAAGCCACCCCCTTCCCAGAGTGGCAGTGGACGCTCAACTCCGGTGTCATTAAAGGAAAGACAGAAACTGGGGTTGGAAGGCGGTTCAAGGAAACCCGATGCGCGGGAAGCAATGGTGGAGTGCGTAGGTGCTTTGTCGCGGATCCCAAGCTTCATGGTGGAGCTGTACGTCAACTACGACTGCAATGTAGATCGCACAGATTTATGCGAGGACGTAATCGGACTTCTATCACGGGTAAGGAAACTATCTTTCATAGTCACAGCCTTATACTCATTCGCCGCTCACACTAGAATGCATTCCCTGATTCGGCAACCTGGAGTACCACAAATGTTCCACCCCTTTGCTTGGATGCTCTGCTGGGATTTGTCAATTTTCTCTTTGAGCGATTGAACGATTTACCCCGGACAGAAGGTTTCAAAGACCCCTCGGTGCTCCTGCAACAACGACAACTCAAACAAGTAATTATCCGGGGAATCAGGAAATTCAATGAAGATCCGAAGAAGGGCATAATATTTTTGGCCCAACAAAATATCATCGAGAGCGTTGATAATCCGGACTCCATTGCGCGGTTCTTGAAGGGCACATCAAGGGTCGACAAGAAGCTCCTCGGAGAGTATATATCGAAAAAACAGAATGGCGAAATTTTGAAAGCATTCATGGGAATGTTTGATTTCACTGGAAAGCGTGTGGACGAAGCACTTAGAGAGATGCTCGAGACTTTCCGCCTGCCGGGTGAATCTCAACTAATCGAACGCATCGTTGTAGAGTTCTCGGATAAGTACTGCGAGTCCGAGGATAATCTGAAGGATGTCGCGGATAAGGATGCGGTTTTTGTCCTCTCATATGCCATCATCATGTTGAATACTGATCAGCATAATCCCAACATGAAGGTAGCCCCTTCTCCTTCGCATTATATGAAGTAATGTGAGCACTGATTATCCATTCCAGAGTGGCACCCGAATGAAGTTCGAGGACTTCGCCCGAAATTTGAGGGGCGTAAACAATGGCAAAGATTTTGACCCAGAATACCTTAAGATCATCTACGAGACGATCAAACACAATGAAATCATCCTTCCCGATGAACACGACAATAAACACGCATTCGACTACACATGGAGAGAACTACTCCACAAAACTGAAGCCGCGGGAAATTTGGACATATGTAACACCAATATCTACGATGCTCAGCTGTTTGCAGCCAATTGGAGGCCCATTGTTGCCACATTGAGCTTTGTTTTTGTGTCTGCTACTGACGATGCTGTGTTCTCGAGGGTGATCACGGGATTTGATCAGTGTGCGCGAATTGCAGCCAAGTACAAGATCACAGAAGCCCTTGATCATATTGTGAGATGCTTGAGTACAATCAGTACACTTAGCACCGAAACTCCACCGAGTACGGAACTCAACACGGAAATCCAAGTCAGTGGGAATAGCGTTATGGTCAGTGAGCTTGCAGTCAAGTTTGGTAGGAACTTCAAGGCTCAACTTGGAACTGTGGTCCTGTTTCGAGTGATGACTGGCAATGAAGGCGTCTTACATGACGGATGGAATCACGTAAGATACATCAATTGCGCTTGATTGACCTTGTTTATGCTCACCTGCGAATAGATTGTTCGAACGTGGCTTAACCTATTCGCCAACTCATTGATACCACCGTTCTTTTCACCAGTACAGAGTGGTCTGGATATTCCGCCCATACCACTGCAAACACCATCTGTAGTGATAGAAAGGGATCAAGCCTCGAAAGACGTCGGTCTATTCTCAACTCTGTCATCCTATCTCTCGAGTTACGCTAGCGATGAACCTCCGGAGCCTTCAGACGAAGAATTAGAGAGTACTCTATGCACTGTGGACTGCGTGAATGCATGCTTCTTGGGCAACGTTTTTGCAAACATTATGTAAGTTGACTAAACCCGCTCAAATGATCACCACTGACTAAATCTGTAGGGAGTTGGATTCCTCTTCCCTTAAGCCTCTCATTGATGCACTCCTCCGACAAATTCCAGACCTGGACGAAGAGGGCTCAGATGTGGTCGTTGTAAGGCCGGAGTATCCCTCGTCGCCTATCAATAGTTCAATGCGCAAGGGCCCAAAATACAACCCGGATTTGGTCTATGTTCTGGAGTTTGCAACATGTTTGGTTTTACGGGATGCCGAGACAACGCTTGCTCATGGGAAAGCACTCGCCGAGGCTTTGACGGGGATTGTACGCAATGCTAGCAGGCTACATCCCCTTGTGGTTTCAAGGTCCATTTACTACATGTTCTCTCTCCTGGAACATAGCCATGAACATTCGTTCCTCAGAGCACCACTTGCACTACACTCCGTCGCTGCCTTGGATAAGTCGCTACTTGATAAATCAGCCCTCTCTGTTATCAAGGGCCTTTCAAAGTGTGTGAAGGGCTCTTCGGCACTCCGGAGTGAAATCATCAATTCACCAGACCTGTGGGTGGTGCTTCGAGGTCTCCTCCACAATCAGGAAGCCGTTGTCGATGTTTTTGGGATTCTGGAGTTGATCGCGTCAGAATCGTTGACTAATGTGACTGCAGACAATTACGTCGCTGTGGTGTCGCTATTGAACGACTTTGCATCGGAAGCCAATGTCGGCGCAACGTATGAGCAGAAGCAAGACAGGCTTATCCGAAAGGGCAAGGTCCAAAAGAAGTCAGCGGACTACCAAGGCGTAGAGGTGGTAGCTCGCGGAACAAAATCTGTATCAATGATCTATCAGTTGACCACTCGAGTGCCAGAGTTGATCACACAATCCCACTTGGAAAAGAATGAGGCATGGACAACGTATTGGCTCCCAATCTTCCAGTCCCTCAGTACACAATGCACGAACCCCTGTCGTGAGGTCCGGAATTTGTCACTCGGCTTCCTTAGACAATCGCTTCTATCCCCGGAGCTGACGTCTGGTGATCACCAAGAGTGGACCGCCATCTTTGGCGACGTCCTATTTCCACTCATTGGGAGGTTGTTGAAGCCCGAAGTGTTTCAGGGTGATCCCAGGGGAATGAGTGCTACTAGAGTGCAGGCCGCCACCCTACTGTGCAAGATATTTTTGCACTACTTGGTGATGCTGAGTGAGTGGGAGGGCATGTTGGATTTGTGGCTCAGAATTTTGGATATTATGGATCGATTGATGAATAGTGGGCAGGGCGATCATTTGGTTTGTCCCTCTCTCCCTTCTCACTCTTGATGATGATACTAATTAATGAATAGGAGGAGGCTGTACCAGAATCATTGAAGAACATACTCCTTGTCATGGCAAGCAGCGGGTTCTTGGTCCGTCCAGATTCCGGTGGACAGCAGGGTGGGAATAAGGAACTTTGGGATCAGACTTGGAAACGATTGGAGCGGTTCCTGCCAGATTTGAAAGAGGAGCTTTTCCCTCCAGAGCCGGAGAAGCCGGTCATAGTCGAGAAGGTCAAGGAACCGGAGGTGGAGGTGGAGGTGGTAGAAGTAAAGCCCGAAAAGGCGCCGGAAACTGCGGACACGGCACCACCACCAGTAGAGCCGATTAATTCGGCGGATATCGATTGAGGAAACATGTAGAGCGGAATATAGACAAGCATTAATTATTGGGTTGGATTGGATCGGATTGGATCGGATTGGGTTGGACTGGTTGGTTCAGCGGTGGCGGGTATTTGGTTTATATGTTTCAAGACTTTCAGTTCATGATCTTAAAAGTAGTGTGATGCCGGCATATGATTCTTTTATCTTTTCTGTTGTATGATAGAGCGGCGCATTTGACAAGTCACGAATTTTGGTTGCGTACGCCTGCACCGTTAACGTTGCGTCAGAACCGCGCTGTTTATTGTAGAGGACCGGACTAACCGCCGCCGAAAAGAGAAGACAGCCATGTGTGTGCTTCCAACAAGTATGATACTTGAATTGAGTGAGTGATGATTTGTGATATTAAGCTCTGCACGTGATCGGCGCGTTCCAGTATTCTTGGCACCGCTAGGGGCTTCTAATTTCGACATCAACAATCTTCGTTGTTAAGAGGAATCGCCAAAACAAACGGCAATTCAACACACCATCACCAGGCATGGCTACAACCGATCCTCCTCATGTGTCGACGACCTCGCTCTTCAGCTCTTTGCTGGAACAGTCTCGTAAACTTCGGCAAGAAACAGACACTGCCGACCTGCCACCTATTCAGCTTGGCCTAGGAGAGATTGAACGACGCGCCAGAGAGCTAAAGAAATCGACACCAGGGCGACAAACGGATGCGCGAGCGTATGTCCAGTTATACTAAAGAGGATATGGCCCACAGACTAACTAGAGCACTGCTATAGACGGTATTTATTGCGGGCCGGAGGAATCGATGCGGACCAGAACCTTAGGGATCTGGAGGCAATCGATTTTCAAGCAGCCTACGAACCTTCTATGCCAGTAGACACTGACATCAACGTCTGTCCGCCTTTCCTGTGGCTACCTTGGAACTGCCTTTACTTACATGGAGGACACAGGCCTACCTCCGCTCCCGAAAAGACCAGAACGTCGCCTCGTCGATCGAAGAGGGTATGCGCCGCACCGCCCGTGATTTCGATTCCTTCGTCACCAAAAACGTCACTACAGAGTGGGAGGCACAGAAGCAACGAATATTTGAACACTTCGGCCTCGCGCCAAAGTCGTCGCCTGCGCCTGGCGCCGGCAATGGAGATGCCTTTAGCGGCGGAATGAGCGCTTTTGGCGCATCATCCTTTGGTCGATCACGACTTGGTGGTTCTGTCGGTCCTGGCGGCAGTTTGGGCACAAATAGCGTATGGGCAAAATCGAACATGGGAGGCAGCGTACTTGGAAAATCGGTCGCTACCAGGCCAGCGGAGACATCCGCAGCTAGGTACCAAGGGAATTTATTTGCGGATGTGGATTCCTCTATGCAGGTAGAGCTTTCACGGCAAGTCCAACAGAGGCAGCAACGCTTTTCACAGGCAGTAAAGCAGTTGAACGACACGCGCTTGGTTGCGGATCCGGGATCGGGGAGCTTTCCTCTCATGAAGGCATTTGGTGAAATTACCGGTGCTTCAGGAAAGGACATGGTAAGTTTAGTGTTTAGGTATACCACCTTTAGGCCGCGCAAGCTGACAGCACGCGGACAGTTGACATTACAACTTCAAGACTCTTGGAAGTTGCTGGCAAGCGTGGTTGGCGAGACGGAGAGTGGAGAGAGTAACCCCTTCGGAGGTGCACAAGAACGACAATTTGTGCGGGATTACATCCTAAACACTGCAGGCGATAGCCAAGAGGCGGCTAGAATCCGTAAGCGGATTGAAAAGGGTTCCAGGAGGTTTTTGGAGAAGCAGTGAGTAAATGAATCCCAATCGACGCCCTTCTGGCAATACTGACCAGCACACTAGGTTTAATGAAGTGGTTGATAAAACAATCGCCGAAAACCCACAGATAGCAAGAGTGGGAGGTGTGCCATCAGTGCTGAACAAGTTCCGTGGTTTCATCAACGTAAAGATGGCACAAAACAGAGAAAAGCCAGACTGGGACCCCAAAGGCTTCGAGTGTATCAACGAAATACCTTGTTGGGCTATGGTCTTCTATCTCATACGTGCTGGCCTACTTAAGGAGGCGGACAGCTACGTACGACACAATCAACCACAGTTCCAGAAATTGGATCGTGGCTTTGCAACATACTTGCATGCGTATACTGCGCACGAAGACCGCCGTTTATCACGACAGCTCCATGACCGCATCCAAGGAGAGTACAACAACCGCATCCGCCACATGGAGGATTGCAAGGACCCCTTCAAACCGGCAGTTTATAAGATCATTGGACGATGTGAACTTGCAAAACGGTCTCTCCCGAATGTGATGCCCACGGCTGAAGACTGGATGTGGTTACAGCTTGTACTTTCCAGGGAAATTGACCGGACGAGTGAACCAGCTCATGAAGTCTTTACTCTAGAAGATCTTCAGAAGAGTGTCACTCAGTTTGGCGCAAAGCACTTTATGGCAAAGGGTAGTAACTTTGGCCTGTATTTCCAAATGTTGCTTATGTGTGGATTATTTGAAGATGTGGGTTTTAGATTTATTCCGTCTGCAGTCCGTGTTGCTGACCTTGGGTTTAGGCCGTTCGCTATCTATACTCATTCCATTTTGTCGATGGCGTGCATTTTGCCATCGCACTCACATATTATGGCTTATTGAGGCCGACAGATAACCCACTCAAGGCTGACCAAGAGCTCCTAACGCTGGGTGCAAATGGAGAGAAGCAGATCAACTTCCCCCGCTTGATCGGCTACTATACTAATGACTTCCGCACACCAAATGCGGAGGAAGCAGTGGACTACTTGTCCCTCATCTGCCTCAACGGCGACCTTCCGGCGCCAAGCGGCCCCGCTCAGCTCAAGATCTGCCACGAGGCACTTCGGGAGCTAGTTTTGGAGACCAGAGAGTTCACCAAGCTCCTGGGTGACGTACATGCCGATGGAAGCCGACAGAAAGGTGCAATCGAGAAGCGGATGAGGTTGATCAAACTATCAGACCAGTCCGAATTCCTGCGAACAATCACGGAACAGGCAGCTGTACAAGCTGACGACGATGGCCGGGCGGCAGACGCAGTCCTTCTCTACCACTTAGCAGAAGACTACGATACCGTTGTACAGATCCTCAACAAGAACCTGTCTGGTCACATCGCACTGGACGATGGAATAATCGGGTACCAAGGATTAGAGGGTTCTTCCGCCCATCTTCCCCCGGGTTCAAGTATCTCCCTTGCCTCTGTCGACGACCCTGCACAGCTAGCAAGGAACATGCTCGGCATGTACCAAAACAACCCCAACATCCTGCGGAAGATAAGCCTCCGCAATCGCGAGGCCTGTGGTGTATTGCTGCGGATTTCGGATGCTAAAAAACACTTCGAAGAAGGGAATTGGGAGGAATGTCTCGCGGTTTGTCATCACCACTTCCTATCGCTTCTCCTTCGAATTTACTAAACAAAATCCTAGATTATCGACCATGTGGACGTAATACCTCTCGACCCCCGCGCAGACATTGGAAACATCCGCCGCCGAGCCCAGAACTTTGGAACCCTCCATGAGACCGTCGCTAGGAACGTCGGTATCGTGTTGAAGATGGCGGTGGAGTCTTGCAACAGATTGGGAATAGAGCTGAGAGACAGCGCGTATGCAGATGCGAATAAGGTGCAGAAGCTGGGTGAGCTCAAGGGAAGGACGAAGTCGGCTATGATCTACGCGGGTATGATCCAGTATAAACTCCCCGCGCATGTTTATGCTTTCTTGCACAGTCGGGAGGTAGCGGAGTAGGGTCGGAAAGTGGATATGGAGGTTGTAATTGTAGCGATCTTTCTGGTTCAGGTTGAAAGGGGTTTAATGAAAGCCATGACGTTTTGCACGCTGTGAGCATCAAGCAAACGGTGATAGGAGCTTCGGATCTCTACGTAAGGCTGTCGTCCGAAGGCAACGCGCAATGTTCAACAAACTACTGGGGCTTCTTTGATCAGCGGGAGGAAATTCGCATGACGCAGTTCAAAAACAAATATTGCACTTCCACCAAAGTGCAAGGTGACACAAGGACAAAAAAGATATTCCGTCACGGGGAATCGAACCCCGGTCTGGTCGGATCAATGCTTTCATATGAGAGCGACCGATGCTAGCCACTACACCATAACGGACCTATATATTAACTAATATGTTACCATTGATATCCCTATTATGTTTAATGGTCCCACAGGCCTATTTCAGTCGTAAATGGACTATCTGCGAAATTTGCCAATTTTGGTTGCCGTAGACTTCATCTGTCTATGGCCTGGTTTGTCCAAGGCCTTCCAAAAACGTATGGTTCGTATTAGGTTTCAGCCTGACAGGCATTTGCGAACGTTGCGAGTCGGGGTTCACCAGCGCTTCTTTTATCTGCTGTGGTTCAGTACAGGTCCGCTTGATGCTCTGCTGAAGGGCTTGACTGGCGCAGGTTAGATGGCTGCAGCCGATAGCAGTGGGGGAGGGGCGGTTTTTTTGGAGGCGAAGTAGAGAGGGGAGAAGGCATATTTCCTTACTCGTGCCTCTTCAGGAATGGGATCTGGTCTCGAGTCCAAAGTTTTCGTCCTACAAGAGGGTTGACGGTCAATACGAATGAAGTAGGTACCGAGCGAGAAACTAGATATCATATCAGATACAGACAAGACCCAGGAACGCCAAAAGCCACAATAAACAAACTGCAACCTAACTTCGCCCCTCCCCATATCAGACATCGCCATCATATCTTCATCAACATCATTACTGTCGTCGTCCCCTTCTCATTTCCCTTCCTACATCTTGGCTGGCCGACACCAAAAATGAAAACAAAAGCACGCCGCCACGTTTATGAAAGCCCAAGGTATACGCCCACTAGTCTATTGTAATGCACCTGCACAACCCCCTGTCCACGAAAAGATGGAGAACCAAGAGATCAGATATATATTGTTCATTTCTTCATTCGCTGAAGAGGATATATTGTAAGATATCGCTCAACGTGAGAATCCCTCTCAGACTGCCGTCCGGTTCCACGACCATGAGTCTGTGAACTCTCGAGCGTCGTATGGTATCGAAGATGGCATCGAGGCTGTCGTTGATGGAGCAAGTGTGAACTCCGGTAAAGTCCTGTGGGTACAATCAGTATCCGTCCACGCTAAGTGACCGGCCGCGGGGGTTTCGCTTACGTCAGGTCGTTTTAAAAGAGCCTCCCCCACGCTCAGCGATAAATCGTGATAGGATCCGCTTTTAATAAGGGTCAAGATGTCGACCGATTCGTAGATATTCAGCAGAATCCCTGCATCAGATCGGTTAGTTTCCCGTGCTATTGCATACTGGGGTACGCATGCGTGTATGTAGGGATATAAAATACCGTTGGAATCCACAATGGGCACGCTTGAGATGTCCTTTTGCACCAACATATGAATTACCGTCATAACAGGCGTATTCATCTGCGCAGTCGCTAATTCCTTTTCTGTCACGATTCCAAGCTCACGCAATGGTTTCCGCAACTGCCTTGTCTCGCGTACATTGAAGGCTATGAATTTCAAGATACGAAATTGTGTCAAGACGCTGACAACCATTTCTTGTTGCGTTTCATCGTCTATATCGATGAGCGGAATCCTACGGGCCCTACTACCAAGCATACGCCGGCAGGCTTCGAACAAAGGAACCATAGGATTTACAGACACCGTCTCAATCTGGGTGGCTCCGATTGCCTGCTCGATTTCTACACACCTGTCAGTCATAACCGTGGCTCTGGTTGGGGAAGATATCACCTCTGAGACTATCCAGACGAAACCCATCGATCTGGCTGAGTTTGTCAGGGAATTGCCAGTAATATTGGATTACGTTGATGTAGTCGGTTGAGGTGAGCAACCCTGCAAATGCTGATGTTTTCGAGTTCCATAGTGGTGCGGAAACAATGCCTGAATCCCCGACATGATCAGCAAAGTGCACATCAATACCAACTCAGGAAAAACCAACCGTTTTGAACCAGGATGAGAAGACTTTTTTTCACCAGAAGCCCCGTGTCGAGGACTATTAGCCGGAAACTGACCGGTAGAACATCGTAGCTGGTTCTAATCTTGAGAAACTCCCTAATAGCATTCTGAAAAGAAGGTCAGCGCGAGAACTACGCCACCAGAAGACGTATGTGAATACCAAGCCCTCAGCCTGTTCTCTATCGATAGCGCTCAGAGGTTCCGCCGGAGGTGGAGAAGGTGAGCGTCGAGGTCGGAGATAAGACGACGGCCTCACAGGGCTGGGCGGACGAGCGGGACCTAGTTCAGACATTTATATTGACGGGTGGGAAGAGTTGAGTCGCATTGAATGGGAGTGTTCGGCGCGACTTGTAGAACAATGAGCGGACGCGGGTTTGAGATATTGTTCTGCTGAAATTCGAGATGACAGTCGGGTGGCTCTGGGATTCGGGCAAGTGAAAGTGGGGACGGCGGTCGAGTCTGGAGTTCTGTGGTGGAGGGATAATGACGCAGGCAGGCTGGTGTCGGTCTAGTTGTCGCTAATAAATAATCCCGGAAAGTACTTTTTGGCGGGGTCATAGTTGCCCTGTTTATATGTACCACGCATCACTTGCAGTTTACGATTAGCGGCGAGCGTCCCATTCACATTCGTACCAACCAGAGCATTGCCGCCATCGCCATGGAGGCGCCCGGAGAAGACAAACTCAGAACTTCGGGCATCTTGCACCGAAATCCAGGTCTAGCTCCTCTCGTCAAGTTTACTCTACCTAACGATGTAGCTCCTCTCATCACAAAAGTTTACTCTACCCAACGATGTCGCTGCAAAATTCAACCGCTTTCTCGACTTTTTCGTCGAAAAACAGGATCATGCGACAGAAGTCAGGATCATGCGACGGAAAATGGGATCATGTACGGATTATTTTTCAAAAAAATACGACTTCAGTTTGCACATATGAGGGGGCGGTTACAGATTAGTTGCAGCTGGTTCACGCCGCCATGACGGTCTGCAAGGACGATAAAAGGCGACCGGTTTTCTGATTCACATCTACAGTGAACGTGTAGCGCTACCCTTAAGTAACAGTAAGATAAACGGCTGGGTTTCTGCTAAGCTCTCTAACGAACGATATACAGTCTGCCGAGCATCATCCATTCTCGATCACTCGGTCACTGAGTATAACTCGGGCAAATGAACAGTGATCTAATCACCAACATAGAGGAAGAATAGCGGTGTTTTTGCGCTAAACAATGGCACAATCTATGTACGATGGGGCCATCTGGGGTATGGGCATAGTACACGCTTCCGGCAGCCCTACATTGGCTCTCCTCGACGACATTCTCAAATCTCCTCCCTTCTCCGAGTACCTTGAAAGTTTTCTCGAAATTCATTGTCTCTCCAGCTCCTTATAGGTGTATTCCCTCCCCTTCCACAACCTCTCTCCGTTTCTCGTCTCTATCGGTAAGACAGTGCAGCCCAAGGACCTTGCCGCTACATTCATAATGTCCCCTCCAGTCGTTTTCAAATCCCCGTGTCACTTACCGGCTACACTGGTATTTGAATACCATCAGCTGTTTGAGTCGGCATAATTCCCTATGGACGTACCGTACCAAGTACATACGATGGTTCGGAAATCACAGTCACAGTAGCCCTGTTCAAAGAGATTTATTGAGGATTCTACCCACTCTGGGGCATTCGGTATTGAAAAAATCTACCAAAGCAAAAAAATACCATTCAAACCATCGTACTCAATACAGTATTCAATTTCACCTGTATTAAGTAACTTGTGAGGCCGACACATCTGGGCATGGGAGACGGGATTCCGGAATGATGGGGTGTTATCCCCGATGCAGAGGGGGGTCCAGGATGACCATGAGTGGGTGTGGCAAGCAAAGGAAGAGTATGAGAGTGGCGGAGTAAGCGGGAATTGTGAGCGACACGAAGGTCGGGGGTCGAAGCATCGACAGATATTTTTCTGATATTCTTCACCGATAACTTCATTCGGTTTATTAGTTGTTACGAGGAGTTACCTGATGAAAGTAACCGCAGTAAAGCCTTAAAGTTGGTTGGATAAAAGCTCGGGCAAGGAACACCAGTATGGTACTTTCTCGTTCTAGCACTCTACTTTAGCTGTAAGTATCTAATGCAATGCACAATGTCGCCCCTCTACATAAAACGCTGAGTCTAATTCAAAATCGAACGAAGCGCTTCTGTCGGTAGAATTAAATCAAATGGATCTAGATTCTAGAGTACTAAAGATTCTAGGCGAATCAGATTCCTAGTCCACAGTTTGAAATCGCTGGTTCGAATATGTTACGGGCGTTTGGCACCGCTCTGAAAGGCCGTTTTTCGATTCTGGTTGACATTTGAACCCGAGGAATTGGTTGAGCGGCGCTGCAACGTGTTTGGAGTGGTATGAGCTCACAATTATCTTTGAGGCCTTTCAACTTCATGCCACCGTAGGTGCAACTGTGTGGCCATCAACCAATCCTTCATACCATCAAGGTGCATGATCCTGCATTGCCTAGCTTCTTGAACGTAGACACTTGAAGAGTGACTTTTGGGAGCGGTGCTAAACGCCTCTACCTATAATTCCTCATTCCAGTTGTTGATACCTGACAGAAGCTCCGTGGAGGATCCGGAGAGCGTATTAGGAATCTTTCACGGCCCACATCGCAGCCTTTGGGATCCTAGATCCCTATGTCCATAGGTAGGCACTTAAGCATGTATACAAAGCTTGCTGGAAGGATATATCCGTTATCCGTTCGTATCTGGTGAGTTTGCTTTTGTTGAGTGGCCTGTATGTATACACAATGACCAACTACGCATAAAGACCCTACATCTCACATGCACGTCTGTCCAATGAGTTATTGGATTGATGCACAATAAGCAAGACCAGAGGATGACCCGCGGTATATTCCGCAGTATTTGATGTGGCGGTCCGAAACCCTCTGGACGGAAGCAGCCTGGTCCAGCTGTTCAGACTCCGCCCTGTAACCCTGGAGGCGGGGGCCGTGGGGGTGGCAATTGGTTAGGATGCAAGTCTTCTGGCATTTGGTCCATTGGACTTAGGGTGCGGGCTTCATCCACTCGAGACATCACTCCAATAAATGGAATTACAAAGATGCAATCCAATACACCTATAAATGCTGGGATCGAGATGCATGGGTGAGAAAGTAAACTGTGAGCTGTACTCCACGAAGGGTGTGGTTTAACCAAGTACCGAGAGAGCGTACCGTAGAATCCCGATAGAGAAAAGACGGTACAAAGGTCGTTGATGTGTGTGACAGACCGGGAGACCTGAAGTGGAATATAGCCAATGTAAAATTATTGGGGCGTGGGGCCGGTTGAACACCATTCAAAACATGTCAATTCAACGGCATCTTTCTCTTAAGCTTGCTGTCGGAACCATACAGTTGACACAGGGCTGTGTCGTATATGGGGGGACTGGTAACTATATGTATAAAGAAAGGCTTCTTCGGTGATGTACAGAATGCCAATCAATCCTGGATAAGCCGGCCAACAAGAAAATGACAGTGCCAAGTTCATAATGCTCTACCAGACAAGACACTTGGAATGGAGCACAATTGGCGTGAAATTGTGGGCCCGTTGAGCATCTACAGCCAACCATACATATGGTGTTCCACCCAGCGTCGCCCCTGTTGCCGGGTATATATATATTAAATCGTACATGACGCATTATTCTTCTATCGGAACTCCCCAGATGTTGCAATATGATATCAAAACGCCCAGCTCATCTCTCACTCTAGGCTTGGTGATCGAGACGCTGTGTCCGTAGCAACCGACACATACCATTCATTCTCTCCCTGAGAAACAGCCCCTTCACCTCCTCCCCAGCTCCTGCCTCTCCAGTACCTCTTTCGCTCTCTTCTCAAACGCCTCAATCATGACGCCCGCCACCTTTGGGGCAATTGCACCACTTACCGCCGAGTAGAGGGGATTCGTAAACTTGAACTCGACATGCAACTTGACATCGCTCCCTCCCTCTTCCTGCGGCAATATCTCCCACCTCGCCAGCAGCTTCTCAAATAGTGGGTTCTGGCTGGCGTCCGCCTCCACCATGAGTTCCTCGGGGATGCATGTAACCTTGCTACGGAACGTCTCGTCGAACTGGCCCCAACCAACCCGGAGATCCGCCTCTGTGGGTGAATTGGTGTCTGGACAGCGGGATGTAACGCTGGAGCCGAGACAGTAGGGAAGGTACCGGTGGTAGTTATCAATGTCGGAGACTAGGTTGTAAAGCGACTGCGGAGGATGTGGGAGGCGGCGGGCGGCGGTGAAGAGCTGTGGGGTAGTGGGGTTGGGGAAGTCGAAGAAGTGTCGTCTTTGAGGGCGGAGAAGGGGCTGTGCCAGACGAGGGATGAGGAGCGGTCGGAGTGCCATTGAGATGAGAATGTGCCGGGAAAAGGTGGTTGACGTAGTTGAACGTCGTAGGTTACCGCAGCGGGAATGTTCCGGTACCGCAGACCCTAACCCTGAGTAGCCACGCGGCTCGCCGAATCCTACCTCTTCTGGTGATCTGCGGAATTTCGGAAGGTGAATATCAGTTGCACTCTCGAGATCACGATACTTCTGACATCCAATAACCCATCCAAAGAACATTGCAATGTTTGGCTGGACAGTGAGGTTGGAGATTCCTACGGGTACTCAAGGCTCGTGGTATCATACAAGTTTCGCTGAGGCTAACCTGTGTTAATATCTGGTGAATATCGGGGACGAACTGCTGACAGCATTAGGACATTAGGCCCCATCCTCCCCTAGAAACTGAGTGCGAACATTCCACTCTCATTAACCGTAGCTAAAAGATATCTACAATATACACGCCGCAACAACACAAGACTTTTGGATACATTAACCAAGCTATGCCCGCTTCTTCCCTTTCCCGTTCTGGTTCTTTGGGTGCAGCTTCTCTTTCTTCTCAAATTTCGTCGTCTTCTTCGCTCTCGCCACATCCTTTTTCTCTTCCGGCTTCTCGGGCTTCTCTACCGATTCAGCCTTCTTCTTCTCAACAACTGCAGCCTTTGCAGACTTCTTAGGCTCAACTGTTTCTGCCTGCTTCATCACTGCCTTCGCAGATTTATTTCCGGTCTTCTTGGGCTTCTCCGGCGATGCCGCCTTGCCGTTTTCCTTTGCGGGAGAAACAGTGGCCGGGGTAGTCGCATCACCGTTTGCCGCCGCTCCCCCCTCTTCCTTCTTCCCAACAGTAGCATCTGGATTAACCCCCTTCTTCTTCTTCATCCTTCTCTCCGCCTTTTCGATCGCTTCTTTATCCTCTTCCTCATCGAATCCACCAAACTCAATCGGTGCCACTTCCTCGCCCTCTTCGTCAATGTCCATTCCTTCAGCCGCTTCCTCCCCGTCATCCGTCTTCTTTGGCTGAACTGTTGGACCAACCTTCTTGAACTTGGCAACAAAGAAACCGTCGACGTTGTACATGTGCGGGTAAAACCGCCTTGTCCATTTCATCTTATCGTTGAAGTTCTTTCCTCGGAAGCTGGTGAAGCCCGGAGTTCCAAACGTCAATCCCGTTTCAACGAGCTTAACGTTTGGTCGCTTGTTGAGCGCATATTCGACAACTGACTCGTTCTCCTCAACAGTAACCGAACAGGTTGAATAGACGATGTAACCACCGGTTTTTGACGAGTGGTCAACACTGTCGATGGCGCACAACAACAGCTGTTTCTGGAGATGGGGGAGCCTAATGAAATCCTTCTCGTCCTTGTTTGTCTTGATGCTAGCATCTTTGGAGATGACACCGGTTCCGGAACATGGTGCATCGAGAAGAACTCTATCAAATCCTCCAATAACTTTAGGGAACTCGCGGGCATCATAGTTGCAGACAACAGTGTTCTTTACTCCCAGACGGTGAATATTACCGACCAAACCACGAGCACGCTCTCTGCTGGGATCGTTGGCGAAAACACAACCAGTGTTCTTCATCAAGGCAGAGATGTAGGTCGTTTTTCCTCCGGGAGCAGCTGCCATATCAAGAATCCGCTCGTTGATTTGTGGAGCCAACGCCATGACGGGAAGGAAAGAGGAGGCGGCCTGTAGGATGTAATGACCAGCGAGGTATTCGGGTGTGGCACCGAGGGGAACGTTGGATTCGAAAACCTGTAGTCCGACCTTCGACCATTTTCCTACGGGCTCCAAAGTAACACCACGATTGATGAGAGCCTGCGCAAGTTCTCTTCGAGCAGTCTTCAGGGTATTCGTTCTGATGACGAGAGGTCTCGCTTTCTCGTTCGCCTCGAAAAACGAGAATGCCTCAGCGGGTGAGAAAAGCTGGTAGAGTTTCTCTGCCATAAATGGTGAGTAGCCGTAGTACTCGCAAACGTCCTTCAACAACTGCTCTGTGTAATCCGCCCTTGACCTTCCCTCTTCGTGTAAATTCTTGAAATCTTCCAGTACTCGAATAGTATCAGTGATCCGCACCCGCAACATCGTAACGTCCGGTGGCGCCATGACCGTAGCTCCATCCTCATCCCCAGCATCTCCAAGAATGCGCGGCTTATCCTCCGCAATATTTGTCTGCATCTGAGCCTCCGCCAATTCAGCTGCCGCCTCCGCCTCCTCAATCGCCTTCTGCATATCGAGTTTCCGGGACAAACCAGCAATATTGGCGGCGGTGAGTTGCTTCTCAGCATCGGAATCGCCTTCGTCGTCCGAAAATATCGGGCGCGCCTTACCCTCATCCGAGTCGTAAACATCCGAGTCAGATTCCCCGCCATCAAGGAAGTCATCTCCCAGTTTCTTTTTCGGTCCAGCCTCCTCCTCATCCTCGGATCCAAGCTCAAACTCATCATTCATAATGTCATCCTCCTCCTCAGAGTCTTCGAAAAGGCTCTTTTTCGCCTTCTCGATATCTTCCTTCGCCGGCTTCTTGGCCTTAGTCTTTACTTTCTCTTTCTTGGGCGCGGGCTTGACGTCCTGGAATTTCGACTTTGCGGCGGCCTTTGCGAGGGCCTTCTTCCGCTTTGGACCGCGCTCATCGCGGGTGTTATCGTCGTCGTCGCCTTTGGCACCACCTTTTCGCTTCTTGCTGCCGGAAAACCTTGATTCGTCGAGGGGCTCGGGAGGGCCTTGATGTTGTTTTGATCGCGAGGGACCCATTTTATGGAGGGGAGTTGAGGGTGGTTTGTTGTGTGATAGGGAAGTATAAATTATTTCGTTACCAGAATTATCGAAGCAAAGCAACAACTTTTTTTGCGCGGGTGTGCCAGAAATGGTCTAGGTAAGTTAATTCTTAACCTTGGCGACCGGCCGGGTAGCTCATGTATTCTGTCAACGATCTTGGAACCCACCTTGAAGCTGGAGACATAAACATCACAACCCCCAACTCATATCGTTTACTTACCTCGACTACAACCATGACGGAACTCAGTTACTCCAAATCCTTCCTCTCGATGCTAGCCCAGCGTCCTATCCGCCTCGCTCCAGACTACGTGCAAGACCCACGCCAGCTCCCCGCCCGCAATCCCGTACCTCCCCCCCCCCAACCACCACCACCCAGTATCAATCATAGCTAAATAAAACCCACAGTACACCCTCTCACGCACACACCCAGAGAAGAAGAAGCGCCCTCGCACCGATGCCGCCGGCGACGCCTCCGGTTCCCTTTCCCTCCCCGCATAAACCCCACCTCCAGCTAACAGTCCCAGTAACACTCACTCTCAAGCCCCTCCGACCAACACCTGGTTCCGCCCCGCTCACGCTCCCGTCGGTAGCGCTCTCCACCACCGTCACAACTCTAAAGCATAATTACGCCGCATCAGTGAATGTGGACCCTACACGGGTGAAGCTACTTCTCAAATCGAAGCCGTTGTCAGACGTCAAGACGCTCAGCGAGCTTGGATTCGTCGATGGTGATGAAGTGTCTATAACTACGATGCTTATGCCTGGAAAAGCGGGTGAGGCTGTACCCACACCACCGCCGCCGGCTGCCGTCCCAGAGGTGGAGATGAAGGATGTTAAAACCCAGGTTCTTGCCGAGGAAGGTTTCTGGAAGGAATTGGGTATTTTTTTGCAGGAGAGATTGGGTAAGGAGGAGGTAGCGGAGGATCCGGAGAAGGTGTTAGCGGCGTTTAGGGCTGCTTGGAAGGAGTGATGGGCTATGACGCATGGTCTTATTTGCTATTTGCGGCAGCGGCGTTTGGGCTGGCGTGATGAGCGGTTAATGTTAAGTACTTAGATTATTTGAGCGACTCATTGGCAGATGTTTATGGCTACAAGGGCGGCGGTCAATCTATCAGGTGAGACTGTAGACCGTGTGGTGCTCTTGACACACCATTATCACAGGAATTGATAATGTAACTATCGTCAGATCACTGGAAACGCACGACAGAGCATTTGACATTAACAACCAAGAGCAGACAGGTACCCGGCATATATATAACTAGAGAATTCGTCATCCGTAGGCATAATCACAGCCACTCCAATAGCGGCATAAAGCAACAACACCACAACTTTTCCCACCTTTAATAACCGCATGCCAGATTTATACCCAAACCGAATGAACCACAGAAGAATTAGGTAGAATGCGCAAACACGCAGAAAGTGAACACGAGAAGAGAGTACAACGCCCAACCAAAAACTTGCCATGCTGGAAACACGAACGCAAAACAAGAAACGCACGGCAGGGATTACTCTTCGTCTACATGATGATGGCGGGGACTAGATGAAGTGTTAGCGCGTTTCATTGTCATTTCGGGTGAGGGGTACTGCATACTATCGATGTTCGCTTTGATCGTCTTATGAGGCAACACGCAACCGCCGTTCACGTAAACCTCATCGGCCACTGTCACATCGTCACCGAGAACAGTGACATTCTCCAACCGTGCCCACTTGCCCACGGTGCTGTTCCATCCGACAATCGTGCTCTTGATCCATGCATGGTCTTTGACTCTGCAACCCTCAAGAACAACGCATCGCTGGAGCCGGACACCATCACCGATGACCACATTGGGGCCAATTGTGACGTTTGGTCCGATACGGCAGTTCTTGCCGATCTTTGCTGAAGGATCGATGAGAACGTTACCGCCGTAAACGTAAGACTCTGATGAGGGGGTCAGGAGCTTCGAATTCTTCTTTGCGAGTGAAGAAAGGTAAAGGCAAGTGCCCGTCAGAAAGTCTTTGGGTTGACCGACGTCCATCCAGAAGCCTTCAAGGTCGAAAGAATGTAGCTGGCCGTCTTTCACAATAGCTGGGAAAGTTTCCTGCTCAATAGAGGTCGGGCGAAGCTCGATTCTGTCCAAGACACTTGGGTTCAGGATGTAGATACCGGCGTTGATTCGGTTTCCGACGAATTCCACCGGCTTCTCTACGAAGCGGTCAATCCGCGATGGGTGGGATGGCTGATGAACGATAACACCATACTTTGAGGGTTCATCCACCTTTGTGACCACAATTGTACCCTCCTGACCATGGGACTTGTGGAAATCCGCCAAGTGCTGGAATGGGTACTCGCAGATGACATCCGAGTTGAGGACGAAGAAGGGTGAGTCGTCCTTTCCAAGAATCTCCTCGGCAAGCTTAAGGGGCCCGGCTGTTCCTAAAGGCTCTGTCTCGACGGAAAATGTGATTTTGACGTTGTATAGGTCCTCGTACTGTCAAGTGTCAATAATTGGACCCCTGAGCGCTTGAGCCAGTCTTGGCGTACCTTCTTCAACACATTAATCATAACCTCCGGTCTGTAGTTGACAGCCAAAACAATATCGGTGACGCCAGCAGCGGCCAAAGCCTCGACCTGATGCAGGATCATAGGCTTGTTCCCAAACTCCACCAAGGGCTTAGGGAGGGTGAGGGTCTAGGAGGTGTCATCCCCGGTCAGCGTCGTTTTTTTGGGTTCGCGATTCCGTAGCGACTACATTGCAGAGAGCACGGAACCCCAAAAAAGCAAGCTGGAGTTACGGGATGCGGCGAGGTATGTGCCGGGCGGGATGGGGAACGGAAGGCAGAGGGTCGCATACAAGAGGCCTCAGACGGGTACCGAAACCACCGACAAGAATAAGAGCTGCAATTGCGCCAAAATTGTCAGTTGTTGTTTCAACCACAAACAGGATGCAGACGTCCCCCACTCAATTGCTACGTGGAAAATAGCTTACCCTTCATTTTGTTTATTGGGGGATGTTTCGAAACAAGGTACTAAGTTGGAGGGTCGAAGGGTTGGAGAGGATTTTATTTGCTGCGTAGAACGAGGAATCTAGCGGATGGAAAGTACACGATTGCACGGCAAGACAGACAGACTTCTGCACTGGGAAGAGACGTCGAAAGCACAAAAAGTGTTGATGATGATAATACCCAAACGATGGAACAGTTCAGAGGAAGCAGAGAAGAAAGAGAGAAGGAAGAGGGAGATGGGCGGGTCTAATAAGCACACGTTGAGCTAAAGGAGGTACTTAGCAGGTAGGGGGGGAACTATGGGAAGCGCAAGTACAAATGAGCGCGGAGTGAGTGAGTGGACACTTCGGCACTGGACTCATGCCCGGTCGTTTCCCATGTCCCTGTCCTGGCCATCCATGCCCATGCCCTGCCTCCAGTCCCGTGGCCAACCGCTGGATCTCTCGTTGGCCACATCCCACGATTCCACACTGGCGCTTTTGAGAGAGAGACATATATAATGCACATAGGTAATGGGAATAGCATTTGGTTGGCTTTCTCTGGGCAGAGACGCATGATCATGATGAAATAAGACAGCTGAAGTCTAACAGCAAGAGCAAGAGTAAGAGCGTTCTTCGTCTCGCCAAACCTTACTCTAGCTCTACGCTGGTCTATTTCTCTGCTTATTAGGCGGCAATATCAAGTCTTGCAGTTGCGCCTCAAAGAGTGCCACAATTTATGGCGCAATCCACAATTGGATTGTTCCGTTCAACCCCGTCTTGGCGCCCAGCACCAAGCGGCGGCACCTCCGAGACGAACCTCATCCAAACCTTGAGCTTTGCATAGATAATCCCAATTTCCAACACACATAGCCATGGTATGTCTTGTCCATCTGCTCTCTTCAGCTGAGCTCAACTGACCCCCGCAACAGTCTCCAAGCAACGCAAAAAAGGATGCCAAAAGAGCGGAGGAGTACGCGAAGGAGGGCGATTATGGTACGACGTCATTGAACTCGAGGTTTCGGTCAAGTCGCAACGGCTGCTGATACTCCGCCCACTACCGCAGGTACTATTTTCTCGGTCTCCGGGTATGTTGAAAGCTTCAGAAGTCACCATCGTGAAGGTCTTGGACTGACCGCGGCTCCAGACCTGTCGTTGTGGCCGAGAACATGATCGGATGTGCAATGTATGAGCTTGTAAGTTTGGAGTGATTAAGCTCGCCGCGAGAGCTATAGCTTACTGCTATAAACAGGTCCGTGTTGGTCATGATGCGCTAGTGGGCGAGGTTATTCGGATCGATGCCGATAAGGCAACTATCCAGGTTTACGAGGAAACAGGTCGGGCTCTCAGCAATGATGCATTTTAGCCAGACAGAACAACCACTGATGTCTAAATAGCTGGTGTTACCGTGGGAGATCCTGTGTTGCGAACAGGAAAGCCTCTGTCGGTGGAGCTTGGACCCGGGTTGATGGAGACCATCTACGACGGAATTCAACGACCCTTAAGAGCCATCAGCGAGATTTCCAATAGTATCTACATCCCCCGCGGTATTACAACGCCAGCTTTGGACGCCTCCAGGTCTTGGGATTTTACTCCTGGAAATTTGAAGGTCGGAGATCACATTACCGGGGGTGATATCTTCGGTAGTGTTTGGGAAAACTCGCTTCTCAATGATCATAAAATCATGCTTCCTCCCCGGGTGAGGGGTACCATCACAAATATCGTCGAGAAGGGTTCGTACACGGTGAAGGACACAGTTCTTGAGGTGGAATTCGAGGGAAAGACACAGTCGGTATCCATGATGCACACATGGCCTGTCCGGGTTCCCCGTCCATCGGCGGAGAAGCTCAGTTCAGATTACCCGCTTTTGACTGGTCAGCGTGTCTTAGATGCTTTATTCCCCTGCGTCCAGGGTGGTACCACATGTATTCCCGGGGCGTTTGGATGTGGCAAGACGGTCATTTCTCAAGCACTCTCCAAATTCTCGAACTCGGACACCATTATCTACGTCGGATGTGGCGAACGAGGAAACGAGATGGCGGAGGTGTTGATGGACTTTCCCGAGCTGTCAATTGAGATTGATGGCCGAAAGGAGCCTATCATGAAGCGTACTACTTTGGTCGCAAATACATCCAACATGCCCGTGGCTGCCCGAGAAGCTTCGATCTATACTGGTATCACCCTGGCCGAGTACTTCCGTGACCAAGGAAAGGACGTAGCCATGATGGCGGATTCTTCCTCTCGATGGGCTGAGGCTCTCCGTGAGATTTCCGGACGTCTCGGAGAAATGCCTGCGGATCAAGGTTTCCCCGCATACCTAGGCGCCAAATTGGCAAGTTTCTACGAGCGTGCTGGTAAGGTTAAGGCTCTGGGTAGTCCCGGCAGACAGGGAAGTGTCAGTATTGTTGGTGCAGTATCGCCCCCTGGTGGTGATTTCTCCGACCCTGTCACTTCTGCAACCCTGGGTATTGTACAAGTCTTTTGGGGTCTCGACAAGAAGCTCGCACAGCGAAAACATTTCCCCAGTATCAACACCTCGATCAGTTATTCCAAATACACCAGTGTCCTGGACAAGTACTACCAGTCGAATCACCCTGAGTTCCCCACCCTTAGAGACAGAATCAAGCAACTGCTATCCGACAGTGAAGAACTGGATCAGGTTGTTCAGTTGGTTGGAAAGTCGGCATTGTCGGATCCCGACAAGATTACTTTGGATGTCAGCTCTCTGATCAAGGAGGACTTCCTCCAACAGAACGGTTACTCCAAGCACGATCAATACTGCCCGGTCTGGAAGACCCTGTGGATGATGAAGACTATGATTGGTTTCTTTGATGAGTCGCAGAAGGCAGTCCAGGCTGGAGTGTCCTGGGCCAAGATTAGGGAGTATACCGCCGACATCCAGCACCAACTTCGTTCCATGAAGTTCGAGGTAAGCTCTTCTCTTGTGTTGCGTCGGCGAAGGGCCAGACAATTGACAATATATAGATTCCGGATGAGGGAGAGAAGGCCATTACTGCACGCTACGAGAAGTTGTGGAACGAGATGATGGAGAAGTTTGCCAGCATCGGAGACGAATAAAAAAGTGTCTTGCTCGGTCTTGTATTTACTTGGACTACTGCCTTTTTTCTTTGCTGCCGCTGGTTGTTCTTCATTGCTGTTTTAGCATGCATGATTTTTTACGCTGAATGATACAAGAATCCCCGTTTGTGAATATAGAGTAGAGTGATCATGAGGTTACAGATTGGGAAACTCGATGTCAGAACTCTTTCTAAGCTTTAATTGACGATCTGTCCTAAGCCGTGGGGGGGAATGTTTGATACCTTTTTCATCACGAGCACCTCCGGATTCGGGTTTAACACATTCTTTAGTTCCGAAATATTATTACTAGCCGCTCCCCTGGCCAGTCGCCGCCCGCCGTAAAATTTGTGGCAACGGGAAAATACTTTTTTTTACCTTCCCTTTCCACCACCACCAAATTTCATTCCAAGATTACGCGTCGTCGGCGACCCGGGGGAACGAAACAAAATTCAGGCACGCTGCCTTGCATCACCTCGTGATGGACGTGTGTGTGTTTCAGGAGTAGGGCTGTGTAGAGGTTACAAATTGCATATACGGAGGAGTGTAGACCGTACCACAGTGGGTGGTTGTTTTATACGCGCGCACCCATGACATGACAGGAAAAAGGAACGGCAAGGGAAGATTTCGGGAGGAGGATTCCCGCTTCGTCGATTATCAATTATCCAGCACACCCAATGAATGAAGGTTTCCAGGCACAGATATCATACAAATTTCCTACAACAACGCATAGAGAATTTTCTATGAACCTCACTGTCGCACCAGTCATATCGGATATACGCCTTTGAAACCAAAACCTCCAGCATCGGCATCGTGAAGGAGATGAAAGCAACGTCTGGTGTGTTTTTTTTTTGTCCGTTCCTGCGAGATTGGATACCTACCTCATGATGAGACTGAATGGTCTGGATGGCTGGTCCAAGAAAAATGGCGTCTGGAGAAACAGACGCCACATGGCTGGGCAATGCCTACCCCATAAAGAACGTCTTCACCGAGTTGATGATTCTCATGCTTCAGGCTTGTTTACCAGGTCTCAATGCGAGTGAGCACACCGAGAGAACTTTCGGTATCTATCTACCCTCATGGCGCTTAACCGCCGGCGCCACGTGGAAAAAAAAAAAAAGAACATCTGCCGTTCTTCGTTCGGGATGAGTTTTTTCCGGTGGGAAGTAAACCTTTACTTTAAGAACATGCACGATAGGGCCCGGGTGGGTAGATAGAGTAGATATCTATCTATCAATCAAAAAGGATCGGCTATAACGGCTCTCCATTACTGCAGTTACAACGTTCAAAGATTCAATATAATCAATACCCATCCCCCCACTCAGCATCCGTTTTCTCATACCCTTTAGTCCCCTCCAACTGCGGCTGGAACTTCGCCTTCTCGGCCAAAAACACCTCCATTCCGATTTCGGGGTGTTCCTGCGCTCCTTCGAGAAGTTGCGTGTGCATTGTGTAGCGCTTTCCTAGGACCTCTTCGTGGTGGAAGGCGTGCACTGTGCCTGTTATACTCCGTGTCAACCACCATTACGGGGAATGGGGAATGAGGTCACGCCGTACAGTTTTTACAGTAGAACTATGGTTCCGAGGGCGGTTAGTTGTGGAGGAACAGGGGGGGGGGGGGGGGGGGGAACGAACACAATGCACCGGACTCCCGCTGCCGCCTGTGTAGGTGTATTCGCCTGGGTCGCCTTTGGTAACCTTAACATGGTTCTTTCCCCATCATCATCATCAGCTAAGGTCCCTCCATCCGGTGGTGCAGCATGAATTACCATGGGGATAATGGCATTAACGGAATACCCGCCGGCTCCAAATTTTCGGCATGATTCCTGCGAGTTTCTCTCAGCCGCGTTCATGCTGGGGAGAGGAGGAGGAGGGTAGACACGCAATGGCATAAAAAGCTAGCAGGCAGCTTTTGTTCGGGAAAGTGTGTCATCCATTGTAGCTGGCCGCAGTGACATTTTCCGGGAATATCCATTGTGAGCACAAGAAAGAAGGTTTATGGGTCGAGTATGCTTATAGAGAGGAGAGGAAGGTTTGAGGGGATGGTATGCTTATATGCTTGGGAGACGGGACCGGAAGATGGTCCTGGCTGGCTTGACGTCGAGGTGAGGTGGATTTATGATCATTTGGGTTCTGATGCTGGATATGTGTATGTTTTTTGTTGTCATAATTACAATCACAGTATCAGACTCGGAAGTAGCTTGTTGTATCGTCATGGCATAACGGTGCGAGCACGGACGTGCTCTCGATCGATGTATAATAGCCGTTGTAGATGAATCAATGTAGCTCTCAGACAGATCCCCGACCCGAATATAATACAAAAATAGCCTAACACCTTCCTTAGTGAATTATTTATCCGCCCTTCTGGCTTTCTCCCGTTTATACTCATTCGCCGCCGCACCCTCCTCGCTCTGTATCATCGCCGTCAAGCGCGCCATCTTAGCATGATACTCCTTGCTAGTCTTCTTGTCCTCCGCCAACTTGACTCTAGCAATAAATCTGCTGTCCTTACGGATCTCTCTTACTGCGCCCTTCTTCTCCCTCTTGTGCTCCGCCTTCAACTTGGCCATCTCTCTACGATCTGCATCAGGGTCGTAACGTTTGTCCATGCTGTAGTCCTCCTCGAACTTAGGCACGTTAGATGCAATAGGCAAAGGCCGGTGGTGGTGTAATTCTAGCGGTCGACGAGATAGCTTGGCATGCGAGAGTCTGGACACTTGATCTTTATAGGTAGCACGGATCTTTTTCTGGAAAACTGTCAGGACATATTTTGTGAAAGCGGAAACATGCGGTATACCTTGAGCTCAGGTCCGAGGTTGCTAGTGCATTCTTTGCTTGCAAGATGATTCAGGACACCGACTGCAGGCTCGAATACCTCTATAAAGGCAGTTTTCCCGTCCCAGAGCTTCGCTAATATATCTAATAGACCAATGAGAGTATATGCCACTGCTAAGGGAGTATCAGTGGAAGGAGAAAACATGTCGGAGAAGGCAAGTTTCCGCGGTTTCCAGTCCTTTGGTGCGTCCTTTATCCGGAACTCGTCGGATTCATTGTAGGGAAATTGGCCTGGTAATTTGGGTTGAGCTGTAGGAGCAAGAAGTGACAATGATCTAAGTATGAAACTAACGGCCTCTGGTATATACCGTTTTGAGAGTTTTTGATACTAACAAAACATTTTCTATGATTAATTTGCCGCCTAGAAGATGGTTGAGGAGAAGTGTTATACCTGTGCAGTGAGGGTGACGAGATATGATCCAATTGCCATTAGACGCACCGAATCAAGAGCAACTTGACCCAGCCATCTGCCCATGACAAGCATAGAGGGAGTAACAACTGGGTGGAAATGATCACTGGTGGGAAAGATGGTGGCGACCGATGTAAGCAGAATCAGATCACCAGCACGCAGGTCCTCGTTCATCCTCGATTCGTTGATTTGCTTGAGTTGGTGTCGGAAGGCTGTAGCGACGAATTCAGGATAAGTCTTTGTCATGGCATGCAAATGACGAATAAGCAAATCGAGTGTAGGGAACGGTATCCTAGGAGCTGTGAGGTTGGCTAAATATAAGATGTGCTCCAAGAGTACAGAGGAGAAGTTCTATATCTTTCAGTAACCAGCCGACAGGATTTACGATGTGCATATCACATACTTGAAGCTTCCCCTTGTTTTCTTCTGCGAGTTTTGCATGGTGCAAGACGCGAATCCGCTGAACAACCGTAGGTGTATCCTCCACAGCAATGTCCTTGACTATCTGCAACATTTCTTTATGCGTTTGTGGACATGTGAATGTAAAAGCAAGCTTTTGACTACGCTCTGTTTCACCTTCCTGTGTACCTCGGACCGGTATTCCACTGGAAGATAATACACTCGCGAGAAAATCTTCTTCATCTGAATCCGCAGCTTCGTCGCCCGGGCCAGAACTGTCGTCCGAGAGTTCAGCGTCACCGTCAATCACGCCCTCGCCATCCACGTCTACGTAGCCGTCTTCCGAGACCTCGTAGTCGCCATCGAGTAAGGCATCAGGGTTCTCATCGCCAATCACTCGCGGAATAGCGCTAGAAATACCACTCCCCAGCCCATATGCCGCAGCGTCAGTGATTCGCTCTTCCTCTTGGTCTTCATCCATAACATCCCCGGCAACTTGCTCATCTTCACTTTCTTCCTCTCCCCTCATCCGCCGTAGCCGCGCCTCTTCTAGCTTCTTTAGTCTTTCACTCTCCTCCGCAGCCTTCTCTTCTTCCGTTTTCGTCCTGTCTGCGGGTTTGGATCGCTTGTCAAACATCATTTCTCTCACAGCTTGGTCATATCCTTGCTCCCGCATTCTCTCCGCATCGTCGGGCGGTGGAGATGCTGCTTTATCCTTCTTCAAATCCCCTCCACCAAGCGGCTCGTTGTTGGCACCAGTACTCTTTCCGGTGGTTGAAGGTTGCCTTGCGCCCAGTAATGCCCACAAGTCTCCCATCTCTGCATCCAGTTTCTCCCTCTCGTCTTCGTCGTCCTCCTTCAACTTCTGCCGTTCGTATTTGTGAAGCTTTGATTTGGCAATGACCTCCTTCATAACTTCCGCCTTGCTCTTTTTTCGTTCCGGCCCTTTCTCTTCCGTGTCGGATCCTTCCTCTTGGTCGTCGGAACTGAGTGGTCTTTTCCTAGCTAATCGCTGAGGATTTGTTTCGTCATTGTCCTCATCTCCTGACAGCCCTCCTAATTGCTCAAAGTCATCGTTAAGACCTTGACCAATCTCGCGCAGACCTCCCAGAGACTCTCCAAAATGGGTGAGCTCATCCTCGTCCTCCAGGTTGAACATTTCACCACCGCGCACTCGCTTCTGCTTCTCGCGAGTGAACCGCTCCAACATTCGGTCTTCAGGCGCCATTGTAGGGTCGTTCTCTCCGAATCGTCGATCTATGATACCGCCGGCCTTGTTACGCTTCTGCATTTCTACAAGCAATGTTTTTTTTCGCTACAGCCCATCAGCATCCCGCTATTTGAATTCGGCGCAAAGAGTAACCCAACCAGTTCTTCCCCGATCGACTTGCTCAAGCCTGGCCTCCCCTCTTTGCCCTTAATTTTTCCCTGGCCGGAAATCTCATGCTTTGGCTTGGTCTTTTTGACTTCGAAGGGATTGAATTCTTCACGAATGCTTTGTAGCGCAGCATCTCGACTGAGGCGGGAGTCGCTTCCTCCGGGAGTGCCGAGTTTTCGTTTGGTCTTGGCCTTCTTGGGCTTTTGTTGTCCAGTAACTCCAGCTGTTCGCAAGGACGCCTTCAGACGCTTCAGCTGCGATTGAGCCATATTTGAGAGGGCGGCGTTGTTGCGGCGGAATGGTGGTGGAGGCGCTGTCGCCGTAGGTAGTGAACGCAGTTGGCGGAAATTTTAACAATAATGAAGCTAGTTAACTCAGGGTTGGGGGTGTGAGGACTTTTTTGAGCCCCAGGCCAGACGCACAATGACAGCGGGTATTGCCAGAGCTTAAAGCTTGAGCGCTTGGATATGGGACGCCGTCAATGTCACCGAGAATCAACGCCTGAATTTGCCTGGAGGCAAGGGATTATTCACCACCGACTCGGTGGTGTGTGGGTTAGGGCTTACGGGAACTTGCTCATTTGTCGATCGCAGATTTACAACGAAACCAACAACCAAAATGCTCGTTATACCCCGAATTCCGTTTGAGCAACCCCAACTATGAACACTCACACCAACACGCACATCACTCACTATGGCCCTCGATACCTTGTCGTCCGATAAAATCACTTGGATGGTCGCTGGTAAGTATCGTCCATCCCCCCAGGTTCCTCGTTCATTGCGCCTTCCGAAGCTCATAACCCCACCCTAGGTGTTGGAACCGCGCTCGCCATATATACAACCTACTGGCAACTTGAGAACTTCAAGAAACGTACCGCCACCAAACCTTCCAGTACTAGGAGTGTTGGGGTCGAACAGTCAACCGAAGATGGTAGCACCACCGCTAAGCATGAGGGATCCTACTAAGCTGTGTCGCAGCTATCAAGCTCTCTACTCTGTCGGCTTTGGCCCGTGGCGTGAACCCCGAGCTTCGCAGCGCGTGAGTTCCCGTCGAATACCAGATATCTGACCACGTCTAATAATACCAATTTAGAGCTCTCAAGATCCTTTGCGAACGTGGTCTCAAAGAAGAGGCCTTAAGCGCCATCCTAGATAAAGCTGAACTTCCCGATCTTGCCTCCAACTTTATGGCTCTCCGAGTTCTCGGCCTCCTAGTGCAGAACGGTATGTGTTACTATCCCTCATGCTAATCCACTTCTAATACCCCTCAGTATCCGCTCGCCGCCTCATCCAACCTCGTATTTTCAGAGCCCTCATTGGCATCCTCCGCCGCTCCTCCACCCCTGCTGCCGAAAGAAACTCCAACGCCGTGCGCTGCCAACGCGAAGCCATCGGCCTTCTTAGCCGCTTCATCTCACTTGGCGATGAATGTCAGCGGCTCGCCGTTGACGCTGGGTTAATTAAATGGCTCAAGGAATCGCGTGTTGCTGGTTACAACAACCTCTACGCCGCCATGTTCGATAACAATAATGACCCTATCGACCAGAATATCTACGAACTGTTGAGCCAGCTTTGCGGAAGGGGACCTATGGGAAGGAATAATCTTGAGGAGTTGGGGTTAGTGAGGAACTTGAGGGGAAGTCCATCAAGCAGCAGGCCTTTCGAGCTGGAGCATGACGACTGGATTGAGGTTGAGGTGGAAGAGGATGAGCCACAGGATGGAAGAAGTCAGCCACAGAGAGAGCAGGCTCAGGGAGCTACCGCAGAAGTCCCGGATGCACCTGTCGTATTTGTCTTACCTGTCGAACCAGAAGTTCATGTCTCAATCCTAGGGGTTCAAGGTGCCCAGGCTGACACACACGCACGCCTACCACCTATACCGGCTACGTTATAGTCAATGGATAATCATAATCAAGTGGAAGCCTGGTTGCTTCTAAAAAGAGCCCTATTACCCAAGGCGTGGCCTAGAATGATATAAAGTTCAAATAAACCCCGCCATGCTTCTTTCTAAATCCAATGGTATCCAAATACAATGCACATCTACATGTACCATCTCGTAAAACCGTGTCACGTAACTTCATACATCGCCTCGAAGAATTCCATCACACCTGCTGCTGCTTCAGTGCCTGCTTGTACTCGTGCGGCGAAACCCTCAACCGTTTTGGCTGTCTCCACAGCCCCACCTTCATCCTCTTAGCCCGAGCTTCTGCCTCCTCATACTGACTCCTCATATTCCCAAACTCAGCGCCGGTCTTTGCTTCATACCTATAAATCATTAATCTCGGGGTAGCAAAATTGCTAACCACTTGGGGACTTACACAGTCGCCATGCCCGCCTTCAGCATCTCCAAGCCTACATCTCGTCTTTGCAGACCTCGGCGGACCTTGACAGTTGCAACAACGCGGTCGAATTGATCCTTGCTATGAAGATAGGCGCGAACCCTGCGGTCTCCAACATACGCCTTTAGCCATGCTAGAGCTTCGGCGGAGTATGGTTGAGCTTTATTGCCGAAGTGAGCGCATTCCGGCGCGTCGATACCGGCGAGACGAACATGAACCTACACCTCCGTGCACCCGTCAGTAAACATTCCCCACATATATAAAGCCCAAGCCGACGCATACAGTTTGATCCTTCAAGTCCTTCCTTGCCGTAGGAATCTTGCGTCCCGGAAGCCAACCCCACCCCAAAAGGCGTCCGCCGGGAGTGTGGAAGACGCGGAAATTGTCACCGTCCCCAACACTGGTTACGTGACCGAAAAGTGAGCGGCGTCGAAGTAAACGCGGTGAGATGTGGGAGGCGGTAGGTATGCGGCGGACATAGTTTCGGTAGACGTGGGCGCCGAGAAGAGCGGAGGTGCTGGCGGCGATACAGGCTATTATGAACTCCGGAGAGGTGTAGGAAGGGCGGTGGTTATCGTGGCTATTGGTGGTGGAGAAGCTCCAAGGAGGCCATTTCATTGCTGGCGAAGTTTAGGTGCAGGCGAGCGTGGGGAAGCTGTTATGGTTGTAGGGAGAGGTAATGCCAGGGGTGGATACTCGTTGCTACGGTAGCGGGCTCCTTTTGCGCATCCCTACGTGCTCAAGTAGTTTATTTCACGGAAACTCGGAGCATCGGATGAATCTACACCTGCATATGTACGTAAGTAATCATTAGCTGGTTGCTCCAACCGGAGGGGGTTGCGAAGACGTGGACCAGTTCGAGCTATGATCTGTCAAAATCGACGAGGTACCAAACACGACTGAGGTTCTGGACCAAATAGTATGTCTTCGCTGGGCCTCATTCACAGTTCTATTATCCTCAAGTTACTGGCTAGAACTAAGAGCGGAGGTGGGTAGCTGTTATTGGATTGCACGGGGAAATTTGAAAAGAGAAGAGAGACTAGAAACAGGAGAGAAAGACCATCATGGCTTGTTATTTAGTACAGCTCCCTCGAAATTCGTTTGTATCTGCCACCTGCTCTTGTTCCCAGATCGCTCGGTACTTGATAGATTCTGGCCATCAAATGCATCCTGTCTATGGCAATAGAAATTGTCAGCTGTGACGAGTCAGTCTTCACTACGAATCTTACGATTACGAGTGACCATACCATCCATCCATTTGTTTTCAGAGCAAACCCTGAGTAAGTGTATCCGCCGTGCCTTTGAAAACGTCGACTCTGGCTAAAAGTTCTCTGTTCTCTTTGAGCAAGCCTTCCTTCTCAGCGGCAATGGCTTTTATTTCGTTCCTTGCGGCATCCCTCTCTGCAGTAAGGTCTAGGACCATCTTTACCAGCTCGTCTTTTTTAGCCAGGCGCAGATTTAGAGTCATGCTCTCAGCCAGCATGTGATCATCCAGCAGGGACTTTCCCTCCGCGGTACTAGCCCTCAAAAGGGTCTTAAAGGCGTTTCTCTCTCCAACAAGGACCATCATTCTATTCAGCAGGCGATCGTTTTGTCTACAAGCCTCTTTCAGGCTGGCATAGATTGCTTGGTGCTTGCGAGTCACCGAATTCAGCTCGTCTCGAAGCAGGTCCCGTTGGTGCCTCAGCGACTCAAGCCCCTCGCCCTCGGTTTCAGGCTCTGCCAGTGGGGCAAGCTTCTGTTGTTTCTCAATGTTCCTGGGCTTGGATGAGGATCGGCGCTTCCTATGTGATGGTTCTGCCTGTATACCATCGCGGCGGAGTCGGCGGACTTTATCGTATAGTTGCTTCCTTGTGAGATTGGTCTTTTCTTGTCCATCGTTCAACTTCCCAAGTAGTTCTATGACAAAGGTTTCGTGTGCATCTTCCAAAGCCTTCCAGCCAGGGCCCCACAGCTTGCTCATGTTATCCCTCACAAGCTCTGTTTGCCATTTCTTCCAAGGGTTCGCACAGGGTGGGGTTGTGGTGGTTCCCGTGGTGTTTATGGTGATCCTTTTGTTAAGAATGATGGGCTCCAGATCACTTTCGAGATCTGTCTCGTCGCTGTCGCTGTTATGATCGCGGTCCGTCTCCGTCTCCTCCTCCTCCGTCTCCTCTCCCACCTCCTCCTGATGCGACATCTATTTATGCCATGAGTTGGGCCTCGAGTGATGGGATGTGATATGAAATCGAGGAGTGTGCATACCTCAGATTTTGACGGCGGTATGGCAAGATGTCGCTGGGGTTGCTTGGGGAGGAAAGATGGATGTAATTGTTGATGTGAAGTCGAAAACTGAGGTGGACGTAGCAATCATGCCCTGACGAGCTTCGCGAGTGCCAAGACATGGTTTCATGGGTCAAAGCAACCTAACATTTCTCAGGACCCTTTGTCCCTCATGGCGAGCAATTCCCCGAGGTTCAAGATACGCTGGAGGATTGAATCCGTTTGATGGGGGTGATAACCCGTGAAGCGGCCAAAAATCGCTGACTCACTGAATCCAAATGCCAAGCTTGCGACTGCCCCACCACTAGTATATTAAGCTTCTCTCCCCCCCCCCACTTCTGTTTTTTCTCTTCAAGCGTCTCCCATCAAAGCTGCGCTTCTTTGCTACAAACAGACACTTCGCCGGCTGCAAGGCCAGTGCTCGTCGTCATTCAAGCAAGTGAGAAATTCGGAGGAATCTTCAAGCATTACACCAACAA
The DNA here is from genome assembly GCA_014904905.1 of Wilcoxina mikolae CBS 423.85. NCBI lineage: Eukaryota > Fungi > Ascomycota > Pezizomycetes > Pezizales > Pyronemataceae > Wilcoxina > Wilcoxina mikolae. The sequence goes on along the minus strand of MU122166.1, from coordinate 198,882 downwards.
CTTTTTCGGCTTGCTGGAGGGTTGTTGGCTACCCGCGAGGGTCTGGCGTGAACTACGCGTCTGCAACAGGCATCAGAAAATCAAGGACCCTTGTTTCGCTCTCTTCGGAAAGTGGTTCTGAGGTGTTCCTGTGGAAGTCTTTGCGAAGATTGTGGATGAAGCCATTTTAGTGCAATGCGCGGCGTACCCAGCAATGGGTATAATTCGATTCCGATTATTCTGATGGGAGACGCTTCACTTTTTTTTTCTATCCAGGTCGGTCGTTCTCTTCCAAGCTGAAAGGAATTTACTAATTTGGGGGGAGGGAGTTTGGTAGGAACAGTTGTGAGACGTTTGGGGAGGTTCTGGAGTTGTTGGGAGTGGTTCAATTGGTAGACTTGAGGCTTTTAAGAATTGTTGGATGGAGTTGCTTTTTGTATGTGTTTCTCACGATGAAGAGACTGGAAGTCGTGTTCTTCTTTCGCGAATTGAACCCCATATTCTGTAATATTGCACTTTGCTAGATTGAATACTTCCCTGTTTCTCTACTGCACTCTTCCTAGGTCTAATGCTTCTGCTGCCCCAGTTGATGTCATGCGGGGATCTCATATGCCTCGCTCCTGCTGCCGCTCCCGCGGGGTCAGCGCGAAAAAAAGTAACGAATTAACAGTGAGCATCATGACTCAACCAACCCCCTTTCTCTTCCCTTATCTCCTCCTATACACTCCCTCAACTCGCTCAATTGAGGACGAAGACAACTATGGCGATCAAAGACAACGTCGAAGCACGCTTTGAGCGATGGGAGAACAGACTTCGCTCCATTACCACACAGACACTGACTACCGACTACGTCCGACCCACCGAAGGAACCCGAATCGTCGAAGCTGTACATTCCGCGACACTCCCCGAGTCGGCACGAACAGCGCTCTTACAACTGTCTATTCTCGATGGATCAAATAGCGTCTCCCCATTCACTGTGCTACTTGCAGCGTTCGCAGTTTTGGCCGCAAGATTGACCGGTGACGAGGACATCTCAATTGGAACCTCGGGCGAAACTAAGGAGCCATTCGTTCTGCGGTTGCCAATCGATGCAAAGACAACCTTTGCCGACTTGCTGACAACCGTGAAGAATGTGATTGAGCCTTTCGCAGTTTAATTAGTATATTTGTGCTGATACTCCTGTTCTAGTTGGAATCCGAAGGTACCGCGGATGCAGTACGACTTTTGGAGCTCATTCAGCACCTCCAGACCAAATCCAAGTCCCCAAAGCCCCCAAGACTTTTCAATCTCTCACTCTACTATGCGCCTGATGCGCCTTCCCAGAAATTCCTCGCTTCCCATGAGTTGATGACGGACCTCAGCATATATGTGGAACTCAACGCCCCACCTCAATCGGCGTCGTTGAGATTCGTGCCTCAGATTCCAGAAATTACATTGAGTGCTCACTACAATCAACGTATATTCTCGACCAAGCGAATAGCCACCATGGTGGATCAATTGGTGCAAATTGTTCAAGTGGGCGCTGCAAACCCCAGGATCGACATTGGGTCAATTCCCTTGATGACCCCTGCACAAAAGGAGATTCTGCCCGACCCTACCAGAGACCTTCACTGGAGCGGGTTCCGCGGTGCCATTCATGATATTTTCTCCGCGAACGCCAAGAAGCATCCTGATCGGGAGTGCGTGGTAGAAACCTCAGATATCCACGACCCGAACAGCAAGAAGAGGGTGTTCACATACAAGCAAATTGATGAGGCCTCAAACATCCTAGCACATCACTTTGTTGCCAAGGGCATCAAAAGAGGTGATGTCGTTATGGTTTACGCATACCGAGGTGTGGATCTGGTGGTTTCAGTCATGGGTGTTTTAAAGGCGGGTGCGACGTTTTCGGTTATCGACCCAGCGTATCCTCCCGCACGGCAAAACATTTATCTTCAGGTTGCTCAACCGAGGGCATTGGTAGTTATTGAGAAGGCAGGAAAGCTAGCCCCCAGTGTCCGGGAGTATTTGGACGACCTGCATATTCTTACGGAAGTTCCCGCCCTGGCTATTCAAGATGACGGTAATCTTTTGGGAGGTCTGATCGAGGGAAAGGAAGTGCTATCTGAACAAGTTGCGCTCAAGGCTGAAGGTACTGGGGTGGTTGTGGGACCCGACTCCAATCCGACGCTCAGTTTCACATCCGGCAGTGAAGGAATTCCCAAGGGTGTCCGAGGTCGCCATTTCAGTTTGACTTACTACTTCCCCTGGATGGCGGAGACGTTTGGTCTGTCTGAAAACGACAGATTCACTATGTTAAGTGGTATCGCTCATGACCCGATCCAACGAGATATTTTCACACCACTTTTCCTCGGCGCGAAGCTGCTTGTTCCAACTGCGGACGATATCGGAACTCCAGGTAGGCTTGCGGAATGGATGGACGAGAACAAGGCTACAGTTACCCATTTGACGCCTGCTATGGGCCAATTGCTTTCCGCACAAGCCGAACGACTAATTCCTTCACTGCACCATGCGTTCTTTGTGGGAGATATCTTGACCAAGCGTGACTGCTTGAGGTTGCAGGGACTCGCTCGAAATGTCGCCGTTGTAAACATGTATGGAACCACCGAAACCCAACGAGCCGTCTCTTATTTCGAGGTCCCTTCGCTAAACTCGGACTCCACCTTTTCTCAATCACAAAAGGACGTCATTGCGGCAGGAAAGGGAATGCTCGACGTTCAGCTGTTGGTTGTAAACCGTCACAACCGCCAGCAAGTGTGCGGAGTTGGTGAAATTGGTGAAATCTACGTTAGAGCTGCTGGTTTGGCTGAAGGCTATCTGAGGCTTCCGGATATGACTGCTACCAAATTTATCAGCAATTGGTTTGTTCCGGAAGATCATTGGAAATCCCAGGACGTCGGCAACAATGAGCCGTGGAGAGAGTTTTACATGGGTCCCAGAGATCGAATGTACCGTACAGGAGATCTTGGTCGCTATACACCCAACGGAAACGTTGAATGCAGTGGGCGTGCCGACGATCAGGTCAAGATTCGTGGGTTCCGTATCGAGCTGGGAGAGATTGATACCCATCTTTCTCAGCATCCGTTGGTGAGAGAAAACGTGACCTTGGTCCGAAGAGACAAGGACGAGGAAGCAGTCCTCATTTCATACATTGTGCCGTTGCAGTCGTCGGATCTTGATGGACTTGTCAGCGCCGACGAGACGGCCAACGCTGATCAAGGAGACGAGATTGTCAAGGGTCTTCGGATGTATCGCCGATTGATCGCCGAGATCAAGAGTTACCTCAAGAAACGACTGCCATCATATGCGGTTCCCACCGTTGTTGTCCCTCTCAACAGGTTGCCTTTGAATCCCAATGGCAAGGTTGATAAGCCTGCGCTTCCTTTCCCTGATACCGCACAGCTTGCTGCTGCTACTCGTGGCAGGAGAAGAACTGGTGTAGAAGAGGGTTTCCAACTCACCCCAGTCCAGAGACAGTTGAAGGAGATTTGGCAGACGCTTCTGCCTCACGCAACAGACGGGCTCGCATTGACAGACAACTTCTTTGATCTAGGTGGACACTCTATCCTCGCCACTAGGATGATCTTTGAAATCCGTAAGAGATTCATGACAGATATAGCTCTTGGTGCTACCTTTAAATTCCCTACTTTGGGTGCATTGGCCAACGAGATTGATAGAATCAGGACGGGTGGAGACCACGACATGGGAATGGGCTCCGACGAATTCGCGGTGGAGGAGACAAAGGTCGAAGACTATGCTGGTGACGCCAGAGTGTTAGCTCAGACTCTTCCCGAAAAGTTCCCTTCATCTCGGGATGTGGTTATCTCCGGCGGCGTGACTGTATTTTTGACCGGTGCAACGGGCTTCTTGGGTGCATACTTGCTGCGGGATCTGCTCAGACGTTCCGATCCGCAAGTCAAAAAGGTCATCACGCATGTTAGAGCCTCCGACGCGGAGAAGGGCATGAGCAGAGTTAAGAAGAGTTGCGAGGCATACGGTGTTTGGAATGACTCTTGGGCGGACCGGGTTGAGGTCGTTACTGGAGAACTTGGACAAGAAAGGCTTGGATTAAACGATGAGGATTACAAGAAGGTCGTCAACGAGGTGGATGTTATCATTCACAACGGAGCTCAGGTAAACCGTCTCAGTTCTGTACTGGAAGACTGGTACTAATGACATGGCTCACCGAACAGGTTCACTGGGTTTACCCATACTCCAAGCTGAAGCCAGCCAACGTCAAAGGAACTATTGACGCATTGTCATTATGTGTTGAGGGCAAGCCAAAATCCTTTGCCTTCGTGTCTTCCACCTCTGTTCTAGACACCGATCATTATGTCAAACTCTCCGACACCATCCTTGAGGCCGGCGGCAGCGGTATTCCAGAATCCGACGACCTTGAAGGCTCAGCCACCGGCCTCGGAACCGGCTATGGCCAAAGCAAGTGGGTTGGCGAATACGTCGTACGTGAAGCAGGTCGTCGAGGTCTTGACGGATGCATAATCAGACCTGGATACATCACCGGTGACTCCTCGACTGGAGTAACCAACACCGACGACTTCTTGATGCGTATGATAAAGGGGTGTGCTCAACTCGGGAAAATGCCCGATATCTACAACACCATCAACATGGTCCCAGTCGACCATGTAGCCCGCGTTGTAGTTGCTTGCGCTGTTTCCCCACCAACATCTCCTCTCGCCGTCACCCAGGTCACCGGTCACCCGAGGTTGAGGATGAATGAGTTTTTGGCGACCCTGGCTACGTATGGGTATGATGTTGATACAGTCGATTACATGCCTTGGCGTATGGCGCTAGAAACTTACGTTATGGGAGAGTCTAAGGATAACGCATTGTTTGTTACCCCCCCAATTCCATAATTCCCCCCCTCTAATGAATTTTAATCTGTAGATTCCCACTCCTACACTTCGTCCTCGACGACCTCCCATCCGGAACTAAAGCCCCCGAACTCGACGACTCGAACGCGGTTGTGGCACTTAAGCAGGATGCGAAGTGGACAAAAGAGGATTGGTCCAAGGGTGCGGGTGTGAGTGTGGAGATTATGGGCGTGTATATTGCGTACCTGATTGCGATTGGGTTCTTGCCACCACCACCATCTGGTAAGGGTGAGAGGAAGCTGCCGGAAATTACTATGTCCGAGGAGGCAAAGATGAGTTTGGGTGAGATTGGTGGAAGGGGTGGTGTCGGTGCTGTGTAAGCCGGCGGAGGAGGAAAAAGCTTTTGTTGTGGGTAATCGATATTGACTTTTTTTTATTGTGTTGAAGGTAGTTCTGTAAATCCCAAACGTAGCCGTGGCATGGAAAATTCATGCCACGCTTCGCCTCTTGGAGGGAATGGGGTAACAATCCGATCGTTTGTATGCTTGTAATGGGATGAATCAAACAGAGCAATATAGCCTCGAAGTGTACGAGCTCGAGATTATAGATACTTGCTAATAGCAAGACACGCACCCCATCCTGATATATCGACATGCCAATATACTACCTGTCACCACCACCAGACACCAAATACCAATCAGACTTTCGACCCACCTGTATTGCGCGAGGGATAGATTGTGATGGAGAGGTTCACTGTATCCCGCATAAGTACGAGAACATCATATCAATCTATTCAAATCCATCATTCTCGATACCTAGGACCCGGAAACTTATTGGTCATGGTTCTGTGTGTACATACTTCTACACTAAATCCCATCGTGATGGTTGAACAGCATTTATTGGGTTGAACAGACACAACCACCGATTCGTCCGAAGCCTTATCCGCCCATACCGTGCGACACATCTTGTCGCCCGAAACTTTGCCCGCTCCCGAGCATGCGCAATTGATCCCGGAGTTAAGTAGAGCTTAATTGTTTCTTTCTTTCTTTCTTTCTGGTAGGTACATACAATAGCAATCAATTAATCAATCCTCCTCTACTTTGGCTTAGCTGTCCTCCATATATATCCACACATACATACCAACAAACAAAAACACATACACCAAAAACGCCAATTCCCATTTAAGAAAGCTAAAACAAAAAATCCAAAAAAAGACCTGTAACTGTAAGCAATAAAAGAAAACCCGGGATATCACCAAGCCTAACAATATACACATAAACCCCCCTCCTCCTCCTGGTTTACACACCCCCCTCTGGCATCGACAGTAAATGTCCCATCTGCGTAATCTATTCCCAATCACCCATTAGCCACACTCCCTATCATCACAGATGTAGCGGAACAAACCTTAGTCTTCAAATACTCACTAACCTCCTTCCCCGTAACACCACCCTTCATATTCTTCCACGCCAACGGAATCATCGGAACCCTCTCCACAACCCTAACCTCCTTCCCCGGCCCCTCCACAGCCGCAATCTTGTCCGGATTATTGGTAAGTAACCTAATCTCTGCCAGCTCAAGATCTTTCAATATCGCTGTTGCGAGGCCGTAGGAACGTGCATCCGCCGGGTGACGAAGCATCAAGTTAGCCTGAACAGTATCGTTTCCCAGGTCTTGGAGGTTATAAGCTTTTAGTTTCTCGCCCAGTCCGATCCCGCGGCCTTCTTGTCGGAGGTATACGACGGCGCCGCCGGCGGGGTCGAGCGACATTAGTCGTGCTGCCTCATCAAGTTGTTCGCCGCAGTCGCAGCGCGCAGACCATGCTATTTCTCCGGTGTAGCATTCGCTGTGGATTCGGACTAGGGGGGATTGGGCGCGTTTTTCTGCGGGGGTTGTGGTGTTGGAGGAGGAGGAGGGATCTTTACTGCTTGTTCGGCCGGGGTGGAGACGGCCAGTATATGCGCCACGGATCATACGGTCCATTTCTGTTTCTCCCGGTCTAGGGGCGTCGAGGGATTTTGAACGGATTTTGTCGCCGAAGACGATGGCGAGGTGTTCTTTTGTGTCGATGGAGTTTTGGTATAGGTGTAGGAAGATTTCGGTTCCTGTTGTTCTGTTTTCCCCCCACCACCATTAGAAGCCGGTGACGTAGGTGCGGATAGAGAACACACTTACGTTGGTATCCTAGCTCTGACAATACATGACACCTCCGGTAACTCCTTCATCAATTTTTTGGGCACTTCACTCTCTTCCACAGGAACACCCGTGAGATTTGGAGTACCCGGTGTAGTGGCGGGAGTGAACGCGGGACTTATGATTGATGGTGGGACACCACCCCAGCTGCCGTCACCGCCCCCAATAGACCGTAATAAGTCGGATCGTGACATCACTGATCGGGGACTGCCAGACATGGGGGATGTAACCTGCGATGTGGCATGGGAGGGTGCGCCAGAGAAGTCATGGGCGTTGAGGTAACCGGATGGAAGCGGTAATTGCGGGAGCGGGGAGAGAACGGATGGCATTGTGAGTGGTGATGGCGGGGCTGCTGCTGCTGCTGCTGTCTGTGGTGGTGTTGCTGTGCAGTCTGGGCTTGTCTTTGGCTTTGATTCTGATGTTGGGCGTGATGCTGCTAACCGAGCGACTGCGACGGGCCCGGCTGTGGTGGTGGTGGTGGTGGTGGTGGTGGTGGTGGGTTATTATTCTCTTCTTCTTCTTCTCTCACGAGCTGTTGAACAGGTCCGGGAGATGGTGATGAAGGTGGGATGGAAGGTTCGGTAGAGGTGGGATTGGGAGGTATTTCAGCATCGGCGGTGGTTGTGGTGGTGGTGGGCATCCTCGGTTCAAAATTGGCGGATTAGAAGCAACGGGGTTTCGATTTTGCGGGGTTTGGTGGGGGTGGTTGTTAGAGTAGAAGAGCAGGATTCTCAGCAGAAAGCCAGATATGAGATGAGATGATCAGAGTTAATGTTGCTAGAGTAGCCTAGTCTGTGTGTGACGAGGATTAGTGGTCAATTGGTAATTGGTGTAGCATCTGTCATCTTTGAAGCTGTGTGGAAATCAGCAACATATGGATGTCGGGAGTTGTTTGGTGCGTTTTGTTCCGTCATCCTTTAATTTTTTTTTTCTCGGCGGAAGTCCGGCGAACTCCAACGAATCACTGGTACCCGACGCCGGAGCCGAAAATGCACTCTGGCCAAAAAAGAAAGAAATGAAAGAAAAGCCGGGGCCCGCTTTAGGCTGATGCTTGTTTGTCCTGCACTGCACATTACAATTAATGATGTTTGTACGTTTGCCGTCGTCGTCGTGTTCAATGCAGTGCATGGACTCGACATGACGTTTCTTCCAGGAACCCCACTCTACACGCGATATTGCCGCCACACCCCTGGGAATCGAGTTGCGGTATCAGGCACGAAGATTTTGTTTTGCCGCAAACCTAACCCTTTGAAATGAGTAATGTGACATGAGCTGTCCAATATAAATCCGCCATAGTTTCTCAATTTTTAACATCCGGAATTAGATTAAAGAGAGCATTTCCCCGATTGGACCTTAGCTTTTTCCCCTGGCCATGGAAGCCAGCCGGGGATCTTGTTGTTCGTCCGAGTACCGGTACCACACAGATCCTCCCGTTAACGGGCTTAAAAAAAACCATATAATTAAGCACCTTCCTCTAGTGCCAAATCTAAATGAAAACCATGCGAAGAGGTATTACAAAAAAAGGCTTGTTAATTGTCCGACAAAGTCCATTAGAGTAAACACGTCACGTATACAATCTACCCAGAGTTTCTCCGGATCCAATGTATATAGCAGGTCCAAAAAGCCGTATATATACCCCATGGAATGGGCACTGTCTATTTAAGATACTACCGCACAAGCAAGAAACCTTCCCTCATATTCAAAATCCACCCACAACACTGGAATCTGCATACATGAGATGAACATGTACCTCTTAGGTATACTACTTCATGCCAAGTCAATTCCGGCGGTTCCCATCTGAAGATCCTGATAGATTACCTTGCCTTGCCATTTCGATTTCGGTAAGTGGACGCATGGCCCATGGTGGTTCTGCTGCAGATACCCATAGGTGGGTTTTGGAATTGCCGGCATGAGTTGGAAGAGAAATGACAGACGGGTATCTGCAGATGTGTGTAGGAAGGTACGGTAACTGACAGATGTCGGTGGTAACTAGTTCGCTGCCTGACCGATAGATGCTAGTGAGGGGGTTAGAATATTTGAACTGAGAGAATAGAGTCTTTGGTCCCAACTCGAGTTGAGACAACCAATCATATTTCGCGAGGCAACAGGATCAGCAACTTATTCCTAGCGAATCTCGACTTAGGCACAATCTCGAGTTGGGATTAAAGACTCTACGTATACCGGCCGCGGTGGTTCGAGTACACATCATCTTCATGATCAGCACAACACAGCACAGCTCCAATATCATTACTACTCTCTACCCCCCTCCCCCCATTCCCCTCCATACATATAAGTTTTTTAAAAAACCAGTATACTAAACGCAGTCTATCCATCAACAGCAGAAAAGAGAAAAGAAAAACACACGGGGGGAAAAGCCTCAGCTCTCTCTACCTGAGCAAGGTGCATGTTGTTAAAAAAGAAAACAATAAACTTTCAACTCCGATATCAATGCAAAATTAAAAACAAACAGATGGATGAAATGCAAGAATTACATAGGAGAGTATAATTTTTTTCAAGACCGGACGATGAAAAAGAAAGAATCGAAGACAGAAAGCAAGAAATTCGAAACAAAAATTAAGAAAACACGAGTTCAATGCCACGAGGCGATAATGGTCTAATCCCCCCCCCAATCCCCAGTACCCTTTACCCCCGGCCCCCAACCCAAAGAATCACTTTTATATGGAAAGGAAAAATGAAGAGAGGAAATGCTAGGGAAAAAACGCAAAAGAGACATATAAGAAAAATCCAAGGTGCAATGATGATGATAACCCCCCCACCGTCCCTCCCAACCAACCAGGCCAACCAACTAATCAACTATTCAAACCCTGCCTCCCAAACAAAGTATGATAGGTACCTTTCCTCGAAAACAAAAGAAAGGTGCAATGTAATACAAGAAACCGGAAAGGAAAGGAAAATAAACCAAAAAGAAACACCCGATCCCTTCCTCACCCACCTTCAAAAGTTATATCCTCTCCGGCCCCCGTATACACCCCAAAAAAAGAGTGTGAAACTTTTCAAAAATTCCCCAAGCGCCAAAAGGAAAAAAAAAAGAAAAGGAAAACCCAACGGGGATTGTCATCCGATTCAAACATTCAATTCCGAAAGCAATGCTTGTTGCCGCCCCCCAGGACCTGGGTCCAAGAGAGAGAGACAATCAAACATGCCAAGGAAAGGAATTGTACATATACTGCCTCCTCGTCCATTCCGCCGCCGCCACCATTTCCACCATTTCCACCATTTCCACCATATTCGCCATTTCCATTTCCACCGTCTGATACCACATTTCCTCCGGCTAGTTTCCTTCTCCATGCTGGAAGGGCCCCAATCAATGTTTGGGCAGCCTAGTAGCTGCCGTCGCCGTTCCCCGCGACGTGTCCGTACACGTTTCCGTATCCTCCGTGTTGCTGCTGCTGATGTTCCTCCGCTTCGAGAGGTGGTGTCAACGTCTGATTTGGGTTCTCGGATCTGAACCCGGCTGCGGATGCGGGTAGTTGTGGTGCACCTGCTGCTGCTGTTGATGATGGTGGTGGGACGGACCCCCCAGATGATGTGGCATTTGGGGCTGGCCCTGTGGAGGAATGTGCGCCTCCGTATGCTGCTGCTGTTGGTGGTGCTGACCCGCTGTTCCCCCTCTGCCCCCCCTCTGACTGGTTCCTCTGAGATTGCGACTTCCCATGCCAATCAATTGTCCATGTTCAACTTTTTGTTTTGCAAAGCTTGATAGAAGAACGGAAAAGTGCGAGGCGGAAGATATATGATAACAAAAGGAATAAGAAAATAAAGATGAAATAAATGGGCTGGAGGTGGGTAAGGGGAGGGCAAAAAAATCAAAGGCCAATCGGGTCAACTTACTTCTCGATACTTTGCGAGGTATATTTTGAGTGCTTCGGCGTAGTTCTCGAATCCGAGCGAGGTCATGGCAAATAGGATATCCTCGCCATTCACAGTCTTTCGCTTTTCTTGTTGGCATTTTTCCGAAGCTATGGTTCACCACGTGCGGAAAAAGCCGATTCGTCAGTCTCTCTAGCTGCATCGTTCCATCTGGTGGAACAATTGGAATGGTTGCCCTCGACATGGACAGGGGATGATGCCCAACAACGACAACACATTGAGACAACAGCAACCGTGATGAAATAAATGAATCCGAAGAGATGAGGGATGAGGAAGCTTACCTTCGCTTGTAATGAACGAGATAAACTCGCTCACACACTCTTGCATGCACTCCTTTGCTTCTTTGGCGATTTTCGCATTTTCGGGCAGCGCTGTCTTCATTATACGGGCAACTGGCGCAAAATTCCGAATATCAGTATCGGATATTGAAACCGTCGGCCTCTCGACCTTCGTTGGAGCATCTGAGGAAGTGCGCGCAGGCATTGCACCCTCTGCTTTGTTCGCGTTACGTTCCGTTTAATTCCGCAACACAATTGAGCTTGCGCAGCAATCGGTGATCGGTATATACTGGACGAAGGTAATCCAGTGCATGCGGGGAAACAGAGGGGGTGCTGGTGCTAGCCAGCATAATTGTACAGGCTGCCTCGGAAAATTCTCCAAGGAGAATATCAACAGGGAAACAAAAATAGAGAATAGATAAATAAGTTTGTTCAAGTGTCAACGGGATCGAGGCCAGAGTGGTACGAGTACAAAGTAAAATGCCCAGAAGTGGGATCGACAAGGAAATCGAGCGTCGGAAGGGACTTACCATTGGCGATGGGTAGCCATCGGTCCTGCTCTTTGACCTCAAAATCAAACACGGGCTGTTGCTGCGTTTCTTGCTGGCCTCTTTCCATGAGCTCCTGCTGATCCTGTTCGTCGGGCGATTGGTCTTGTTCTCCGACTTCTGCCTCCAGATCCTTCGTGGGGGAGGCCGACATCATGTATGTTCGCAACTCGCCCTACGATAGCACTGACGACCTCAAGGAAAAGGTCGGAATCTGTTGTCCGTCGATTCGCTGGCAGAACACGTCACCCTCGATTGGGTGGTGGGTGGTGGCTTTCGTGCGTGCAGGAGCTTTTTCTGGCGGACTACGGGCTGTCTGCTAGGCTTTCCGGACCAGCGTACTGGGTGGGCAAGTAGGGTAGGTGTGATGGTAAACTGATACTGTAGTGGTTGCGTACAGAGACGCAAATGCAGAAAGGGATAACTTCCCGTAATGGCAGTGATGGATCTGGAGAATAACGTGTGCGTGCAGATTGCAGCTGCAGGAGCACGGCAAAAAACTAGCTAGCTAGGCAAACAGCCAGCGACAACGACGCAGCGGCAGGTGGGCTTTTGCTAGCTGCAGGCCTTCTTTTTTTTTTGCCAGCGCTGAACCTTAGCACAGAGTGGTGAACTGGGGTGTTCGTGATGCACGATGACCACAGATCACTGCAGCTACGCGTCTCGGCGTGGAGAAAGATGGATTTGTCGAAGGGAATCGAGTTGACTGGGGGGGTGTGGGTGGGGGAGTAACGGGTGTGTGACCGGTGAACCAATCTGTCGGACGTAATTATGAGGCAACTGATTGAGCGGGTGGAAGATGAGTGGAGATCGACTACGTGCGGGCGGTGCGGGCGGATATGCGTGGTGAATTGATGTGATGTGATGTGATGTGATGTGGTTTTTGGCGATTTGGTGGAGCGAGCGTGGAGCAGGCAGAGAAAACGCGACGGGAGCGGTCCGGCAAAAGTGTTTGGAGCCGGGATGAGTCCAGCTGCCGACCGACCTCTCTTATGGCGGATGGTGGTGGTGGTCCCGGTTAGTAGTAGTGATGGAGTGGGGTGGCAGCGCGGAGATCTCTCTCTCCCTCTCTTTCTCTCACACTCTCTGCCTCCTCTTCCTCCGTTCGTTCGTTCCTTCCTCCTTCTCTGCTCCTACCTTACTCTTACCCTTTTCCTGCGAAGCGGGAGGAATTCCACAGCGATATTGATTGTTCCCAGGAGAGTGGCAGAAAAGAGATTTGTGTGCCGGCGGATGTAAGTGCTCGCGAAAGAATCAAAGAAGGAAGGACGGGCGGCAGGGAATCGGAAGCTCCACGACAACAACGATGCGAATGAGCGAAAAACAAAAATACATTCAGCTACTTAATTTGCCTACTACATCCCGACACAATCACAACATTCGGGGGGCAGGGAAGGGAGGAGGAGGCGAAGCCGAGGCGAGATGTACGAGAGAGGCTGGGGTGGATATTCGTGGTGGCTCTTCTGTGCAACAAACAAGCTTCGATCCGCAAGGGTTGAGGCGTATGATGAACTGTTGTTTACAACTTTCAGAGATCACCAAACTCAAAACGTTTCATTTCATCCTTGAATGCCAACAGCATGGACTTCCAGCATGGAAGTTGCACGCCAGATTGGCTCAAGACAAGACTCCGTCCTTTCTCTTTGCGGAGGCGCCTGCAGATAACAGCTGGTCTGTTCTGCTAATTATTTCGGCGGCGTGTATGCTTCTTCGCGTCGTGTTTCACGGTTTCGGGTTTCGTTCAATCGTCAGCGGCGGCCGACGGGACGCGCTAGAGTATCTACGTCAATATCTTCGGATACAGTCGTGACGTTGTAGCTGGCCGGCCATTCACGAGACAGTGCACGTGTACTCGATCAGAAAATCTAATTTCAAAATTAATTAATTATTTATATATTTACAGAAATTGCAATTCGTCAAACATCTTCTCTGGATGGCCAACAGTTTTCAGATCACAATTTCCGCCCAAGAGTCTAGTATTCAATTCCCTTCAAGATGACGCTCATCCAGCTTCATCCAACCGTTACAACATCACCCGATCTCACAACAGTGCCCGCTAGTTACAAGTCCGCCCCTTGGCCACGCATATCGCAACGCCGCTTCTGCAAAGAGAATCCAACCTTATGCGCGCCATATGGAGGGAAAGGTCTCGGCTTCCCTCTACCCACACCCCGGATCGAGGCGCCAATCGGGGTGTCATCGACAAGAACAAGTCCCCCTGCGCTCTCTCAGCCTTACCACCGACGGCCAAACTGCAATCTGCAAACATTCTTCCCCATTGCGAATATGCCGTGCAACGGATTTACCAATCTTCCGCACGAGAGTAATTCTTATCGACACGACCACCCACCGCAAGATGAAAATCGCCGAGTACACAGTGGATGATGATGACGATGATGATGACTCGCAGCTAGCACAGGGTGCTACTGTGACCTGCACCATCGTAGTGATGTGGTGGGGGTAAAAATCTTCCTAGCCAGCCAACCTGTCCCAAAACTGCGGGAGGTCGATCTCTGCCTGTCATGCAGTTGTCCAGCGAAACAATAATCCTATCAAACAGAACAGTTCTGTTTACATTCGCAAATAAACTCCTTTATCATTAACAACTTCATCGTCATGTTTTGAGCCTGAGAACTACGGTGAAGAATTGAATTCTCACAAAACGGACCGGCACTTTCTTTTCTGATTGACAACGCATCAAGTGCGGTGCATGTCAAGCAAGAATTTATTCATGCAGACATACATTCATTAAGCAAAAGAAAATAAGTCGAGAAGGCTGCGTGAATCGTCATACGGCTGAGATTTACGTAGGAACCCAGAGCACAGCACGACAGCTCACTGTTTGACAAAATTACCCCACACTACTCTTCCTGACGATTGTTCCAGAACTATTTCAGAACTTAATCTTTGTGGGGGAACCCGTTGCTTCCCCACTCATGAATCACGAATATAGCCGATTAGCAGTCATAACAAAGTCAAACTGTTACAGTTACAATTCACGATTCCAACGCATACAGAAATCCAGATGGAGTGCCGTAGTTTGCTTCACACAGAGATGCTCATCTAATCAAATGGCTGGAATGTACTCTTCATGCACATGAACCCATTCGATGGACGCAAAAAGCAACACCATTACTGCAAGACCTAATTGGTATATTATAGCTCTGCAACGTTCCGCATTTACACACACCATCTGCAGCCAGTGACTAATTTCGTTGTCTTTGCAGCCTGATGATGTACAGCAAGGATTTGGAGTGGACAGCTACTTCCGGGTTGGCACAGCGGATGTTAATTAAGTTCGGGTATATGACGATGGATGGCGGTCGATATCAGATTGCCGGGCTTCCAAATTTGAAACCGATGTTTGGGTTCCAGGCTATGCATGTACAGCTCAGCTGTACAGCCTTCCACTGGCCTGGTTCGAAACGCTGAGACGATTGCTAATCGCGGTCACAGCAATGATTCTATTGAAAGCCTTATTGCTGCACTACCTGGATATTATTCTTGGTCTGGACAAACGTCAGTAATCAGATCTCGCATGTTTCAACAGTGAAACGGTGCTGCGGTGGGAATTCATGAGGGGGAATCTCCAACAAACAATCGTCTGTTTGTGTTTTTTGCTTCGACAATGGTGTATCGCCGAAAAGCAAACGAACCGATCAGGTATAGTGGCCTACCTTCCAAGTCTCCATCTCCTCCTGTTTTTTCTTGTACTCCTTTACAAGGTTTTCCAGAACATTCTTCAGGCCTTCGGCATTCGTTTGCAATGCAGGTACCACATCTGCAACCGTTCGCTCCACCAAAACGCCATTGATCAGACGAAAGCATTTGCGGTCCTTGGGAACCGGTGCGAGGGTTTCCAGCACTAGCCTATCAGCTGTTAGCATCTAATAAAATAAACTTTCATGCGTCGAGTATCGGGCTGATGAAATGAACAACCACACTCCGCAAATGCAAGCAAGCAATGATGCGTTGCCAGCGCTGCGGATTATACTGGCTGCCACTATACCCTGCCCCCAGAGGATTCTTCCACATCTCGCTTCTATGTGGAGAAGAATGTTCTAGAAGCCGAGAATTAGGCACTGACCTATGTTCGTCGGCCTCTTGTTCCACGTCTCCGATCTTCGATGCGAGCTGTTGCAACGTGCCCTTGTAGTTACTATACTGGTTCTGTAGCTCTGTCGTCGATGTCAGCTTATTCTATCTGATCTAGACTCGAGAGGAAGCCACCCGCACCCTGTTGCTTTCGAGATGCAGCCGCTTGAGAGGTAGCCATGGTGCTGCTACTACTGGTTGGAGATGGAGGTTGGGCGGACTTGAAAGGCAGGGTCGGATGGTAGTGTCGTTAGGATGTTGGCCAGGGTCTCAGGTTCAAGAGCGGGGCCCCGGAATAATGAGGCTCTCTAAAAAAAAGGCATGGCATTCGTCAGGAGTTTAGATAACTATAGCTTGTGGAACAATAATACTTCTTTCACACCACGTCGTCCTCACCGCTCTACACCCACCACGATGCATCCGCATTTGCACACCAAAGACAATCGAGGTCAGCCCCTCCCCGCCACCATCACGCACAGCAGAAGCTGATTCCCATCGCCACCTCCAGGCTGCGAAGAAGTCATGCAAGCGCTCGACGCCTGTCATGCGCGCGGCTTCCTCTACAAAGCATCCGGTATGTGCAACGGCGTTAAACACGACGTCACCTTATGTCTTCGCGCCGAACGCCTCGAACGTACTCGAAAGAATCGAGAGCTTGCAAAGCAGAAAAGAGAACAAACTAAAGCGATGTGGCAAGAGATTGATCAGAACTCATGAAAATACGGGAGTAGTTTCGTGCCGCTTAGAAGGTATACAACATACCTATCTAGCAACGAGGAGCTTGGGCGATGACGGTTTAAAGGGTTGCTTGTGTTCGGGTTCTTGTACCGTATTATTACTCCCAGGCCGCGTTTGGGTTTTTCGAGCAATTGAAGACGGCTTCATTTCACACCGTTCATCCATCAAGTCGATATTTTTTCTAGAAGGACAAAACACCATTATTATTCCATTGAGTATTTTTGGTCGGCCAGAGCAGCCTACCACCTCTACTCAGCTGTTGCTTTCATCCTCCACCGCGTTCTCATCTATCAAGGCAAGATCAACGATCACATACTCCCCCTCCTTCCCAAACCCTACCCTTCTATAGATCCTCCCTGCCGACCCCCCTTCCTCGAAAAATATTGTCAGATACCCTAGTCCCTCCTCTTCCAACAGCATCTTACAAAGCGTATCCATCAATGCCTGCGTATACCCCCTCCCCCGAAGCTCCTTCCTCGCATACACGCAGATGACGCTCTTCCCACCCCTCGTTGGCCGCCCAAGGAACGCTCCAGAAATGGGGACTCCTTCGACGAAATACGCCCACACGTGTCCAGCAGCCACACCACTCTCTACCACCCCCTGCGCGACAGGCATTGGCACACCCTGCCCACGCGCTTCGAGGAACATGTTGGAGTACATCGTTACCAGCAGCTCGCTGTGGGTGCCGTATTCTTCCGCCGTGACTTTTTTCACCATGTGCTGAGGCAGCAACGGAGAGCGCGGAATATCACTGCTCAGTGATGCGGCGGTCAACACAGCGCCGGTATATCTACTCTCTGTCTTGACGCTCAACCCAAGACGGGCGGCAACCGCGTCTGCCAGAGCCCGTGACAGCTTCACGTCGCCATTGTAGGCTCTTGGGACCTTTCCCGGAAGGTCAAAGAGGGCGTCGAGCAATACAGCTACATGCGTCGCTAAATCGACTGTGTTAGAGTCAACGGCGGAATACACACTCATTGAGCCGTATGACGGGGTTTTGCAAGAGACCAGGCATACACCCGAGTCGGATGAAGTCGACAGCAGGATGAAGACGGATTGGTCTTCGCCCTCTTTATCGGGGAAAAGCCGTGGCGGCGTCTGCATTGGGGAAAGGTAGTTTGGGTATATGCCGAGGGGAATTGCGTTTTGCCATTCACGTTTGTGCAGTGGTTCTGAGACGCAATCGAGGAATTCTTTGACGGTGGAGCTGCAGCTGGGGTTAATGGTGTGGGGAAAGATTGGGAAGGAGAATGTACTGGACGGTGGCTTTGATGTCAGATGTCATGATGTCAACCTCTGACTTTATTGGCCGGGTGATTGGGCGTGGTGGTGTTTGTTGACTATCAGACTTACTTGTTGGAGGACAAACGGGTAGATTATATGAAGAGCCGGGCCGGGAAGCTATCTGGCAATAGAAGACTGGACGAATGCTGAAGGAATCCAGACAAATTATTCCTCTTACAATGGATGGTGATGCTGAGTTGAAGCATCGTATGACTCACTCGCAGTTGGCGTTTGTACATTGAAAGCGCCACAGATCAGCTTAGAATTCGTATTTACCCTTGTCATACGATTCGCTACAGCCGTTTTCTGTGTTACAGTTTCACTGCCAAATCACTGCAAGTCACTTAAGTTATGTTCAAGGTCTCTGCGATTCCTCGAAAATCGTATAATACATGTAGACATAAGTATCATCCAAGAAAAAGCCCCGGGAATTTGATCGCAAAATGAACAAAGCAAAATAACGCCGTATATATCCCAATTTTTCTGACCAATAAAAGTAGGTATAACTTCCTGTCATCGTATCCGCTTCCTCTACTTCTCCGGGGCGTCCGGTAGCCGTTCAATAACGTACCTATAAGGAACAACGTTAGGTATTGCCATCTTCAAAAGGAATGCCAGGATATTCTCTCCCTGGGGACTCACTTTCCGGTACCGCAGCTCATTATCGGTACACCAGGAATTTTCCTAATTCTCCGTTTCTAATCGTCGCAGTGCAATTAGCCATCACAATCATGCGTCTCGCTCTCTCTCCCGTCCCAATCTCTATAATGAAGCGGCATACCAAATCAACATCATTCGTCGCCACAATGTAGACCTTATTCTGCATAACACGATTGACAATGCAGTCATCTGCATACGTTCCCTTGTGATCACACTTCAGCCGCTCGAACCTAGGATCCCTTGCGATCCTAAGCGCAATCCTATACCGCACACCCAGCTTCTCCAGTTCCGCCATAACGCAGTCTGTGATTACGGGGGTCGCCTTCGCGTACAGACAGTCCATCATGGCCTGGATTAGCTCGAGCTTTTTCTGGATCGAGAAGTTGATGAAATTGGTATCGACGAGGACGGAGTAGGGGGGTCGGAGGGCTTCGTTGTATTGGAAGAAGAGGGACGATGCAACTTGGGGTCTGCTCGGGGGTATTAGCCAATCGTTCTAGAAGGAAGCCGCCGTACGGTGAGTAAGAGAAGTAGGTACATCTCGCGCACTATATCGCTCTCATCCTTCTTTGTTGCCGCCGCCGCTGCTTTCTCTTGGTTCGCCTTGAGGCGACTGTCGCGCGAAGATATCATGCGTTTGACTTGCGCAAACTTTCTGGTCTTTTTTGCTTTTCCCATGATGGAGGCGGCTTTGGATGGTGGTTTATCGGTAACGGGAGGAGGTGAATGCTGGTGTCGGTTGCTTCGTCGAGGCCGGAGGTATAGGTTGCGATGGTGGGGTGCTGTTCGGAGGTGCTGTATACCAGGTTGAAAAAGTAGCTTCAAGTGCGCCAAGATATCTCGGGTTGGAAAAACGTTAATCCGACCGCCAACACCATGTTGAAGTTCTTGTATCATCATAACGGAGAATATCGACTTCGGTTTGGCTATCATTCCTCGCCCCCATCCATTACAATCTCTCCCTCGCGCACCGGAGGTTGCTTTTGTTGAGCTATATGGTTGGGTCGAAGTCTGATTCCTTAACATCTAGTATCTGAGTGGGTATGGTGAGGTAATTGGGCTACAATCACTGGTTGTGTCTGGTAGTGTGGCTTGAGGGTGAGAGTAAGTATGTATGTGGATTTGGTATCTGGTGCCTGATATTATTTTGGCATGTCGATATCAGGATAGAGTACGTATCTTGCTGTTAACTATAATCTAGCTCGTACTGTTCGTATTTGAGGCTATGTTGATGCTAGCTTTTGTTTCCTTCACGGAATATCATCCATCCAACCATGCAAACATCGGATCCGGATAGTTACCATGCCATTGTTTGTCTTACTATCCGTCCATCGTGAATTCCCATAGCTGCAATGAGCATTTTGTGGAACTAGGTAGGTATGTACAGAAGATGGGTATGCGATATAGCTCTGTGCACGGAAGACATTAAGAAGCTAGAGAGAGGTATAGGAGGCAGACATTGCTGGCCTCGAGTTGAATGAGTGGTAAGATAACCATTAAGAATAGAGGAGTTCTCAACCGTCCAGAGTTAAATAAGGTCCAACAATTGTAATAGATCTACATAGACTACATGTGCTGCAGGTTCGTCGTGGTAAGTCTAGGTAAGTCTTGAGTTCACCTCGGTAGCACGACTGGTACTATCCGTGCGGATTGTGGGCGGTAGCGTAATGAGTACGAAGTTTCAAAGATATCCAAATGGAATAGTTGCAGATTTTCCATGGCTTGTTCATAATAGACAGCCGGTCGTGGCAAAAAACTGGAAGTCTTGGATGGATATATAGTGGTATGGATACCGGAGGTGGGAGTCTCACAGCCTCCGAGTTCGACTGGTTCCTCTCGAAGTTCAACATTTCCGTTTCGCGGAAACTGCGAATAGAAAGTACACTACTAGTACTAGCATGTTGATGCACATCCACCCATACGAACACCTCTATTCGCGCTGAAATGGCCATATGCATGATCTAGATGTCGTTGTTTGTCTGGTGTACGAGGGATGGGGGGACTGGGGGATTAAGTATTCAAAATTTCTACCTGGCGAACTGGTTTAAGGATTGCTAATACTGTATCCTTAAGCTTGACAGCGTACAGCTGTCCATATTCATATCCATGCAGTTAGTTACTCAGGGGATTGAGGTTGCCTTATCCTACTGAGCTATGACTCTACTTCCCGCAGCTGGGTGGTAAAGCTTGCCATTCATAGATTCATCCGGGCTAATAATTCCAGCCTTCGAGCTACATCTGGGCTGGTTAACAAAGTTGACTTATTCGCAAAGCCGGCCGGCTTTCTTCATAGTTCATTCGGAACATAGATGTTCCGTACCATCGGCGATCCTAGCGGGTCCTAGATTGTAGAGGCCGGTTCACAAAATGTACGGTCCATCTCACAAGGTGGCGAGGGTTTGAAAACGAACCCCCATTCACGACCCACTACCGTGGCTCAATCGCTCAGGCTAGAGTTGTTTCGTCGTCCCGTCCCATGGACGGATGGGACGGGATGCCTACTCCGCATAAAACGCAGGAGCAGACATTACCTAGGTAGGCGAGGCGGCGGTGACAGAGCAGTTTAAAGTGTATGAGAAAGTCAAGGAGTAGAGGATCCGGAGGACTGAGATTCAAGAATTCGTCTCTCTTTGTATCCTCAAATATCACCCTCAAGCCCGAATACCACTTGCTCTGTCTGCCATATATATCTTACATCAACATCCCACAGCCGGAGGTTAGAAACCCGAAGCCTAGACCTGTATATCTAAAAAACAGATCATGAGATGATCAAGCCTGCAACTATGTTCCGGCCCATACGCCAAAATTTCTCATTGTCCAACCGACCGACCTGTTGGCCAAGCGGTCAACTCTTTGGTATATGGGTCGACCAGACTTAGTGTATGGATCAACTCACTAGCAAAGCGATCAACCGGTGCACCAAGTTCACAGTATGGATTCTTGATTCAAGGCAGACTAGATGCTGGAGGCACGAGAGAGTGTAAAAGTTCGATAGTTGAGAGAAAAAGATGGTGTTTCATAAATGGAACGGAATTTTGTGCGCCTCACCAACCTCCTCACCAAGCTGACAAGTTAGTGTATGGGCCGGAACATATATACCCGCACACCATCATGTGCAACTAGAGTACAGTTCAAGACAGCATTAAATTTTATCCGAGATTCGGTTATTACCACCTTCATATGGGATCTCCGTGGTCCCTCTATTGATCCAATGTACTCACTCTCCATCACTCGAGCGGAAACCATCTCTGTTGTTACATGGAGCATCCGATAGGGCATAGGGCACACCACTCCCTTGTATATACCCTGAGTCTTTCTCCTTCTCTCACTCTCTTCACTCTGTACCTTAGTCTATACACACACACGGTTCTCCCCTATCACATAGTAACATCTGCGGCAGCGGGCCGGGTGTAGAGTCCATGATCATGCACATCCATCCAACCCTTGGCGAAATGTATTCGTATGCAAAATCAAAATTTAAACCCATCGTTACACCGCATTTGTATCACACTCTAGCTTCAGCTGCAATGCACAAAAAATCGGGATTTCAAGTATAACTGTGCGTACATCTTTCATCTATAACCGGTCAGTTGTGGAAGGGATTAGCATGATGATGGCTTTCCAGATAAGTTCCAGAACAGGAAAGAGGATGTTAAGGCGGGGGGCGGGTGCATGTCAGGCGAAGAAAGATATTGCCATCGTCATCGACAATCTGACTCGGACCACCCAGGCCCAGCCATCTTTATGTATCTTTCAGCACAGACCACCAAAATTTAGAGTACATGCACATCCTAGAATCCGACTCTATATTGACAAGCAGTTTGGTATTGGGGAAGGGTTAGACGCGGGACATTGGATCGGTCATCGATGGACTAATCTTTTGACGGGGCCTAGCTGTCCAATGGTTTAGAAATCTTATGAGCGTGCGTGCAAAATTCGACGCTTTGTAAAGTATTGCTCATGCATATCCTGAGATGCTGTGTTCACAACTATGTACAGTGGTGATACAAACAGGTGTTGGGTAAAAGTGGCGGCTCTCGTGTGGGTAAATACTCGGATTTAAGGAAGAACAGATGTGTGCGTTGCCTCATATATATATTTATGCAAGATACTATATGGCGGTAGAAGCTACATGGCCCCGTCGTGTGTGGGACTCCCGTGGTGGCAGGGGATGGCCTCGGCCCAGGCTCTTTTATTTTGGAGTGGCAGGGATGTGATTGGCTGTGAACTATTATTAAGCATATCATGTGATACACGTTTGAAAATTTGAAATTATGCAGTCATCGTGCATCACATCACGTGCTATACTACATAGTACCCATCCATCATATATTTCATCACGCCAAACTTACTTGAGCCTGAACCGAGGCCAGGCAGGGGAAGGGAATCGCAATTTCGGGAAGCCACGTGCCCTGAGGGTAGCAACGTTTGACTCTGGTTTTCTATGGAAAAATCGCCTGGGCGATACTAGAGAGGATGTGCCGATACCTATTGGAAGTTTCTGAACCCCAGCAGTAGAATAAGTCCATAGTATGCCCCTGAGAAGATCCCACAAACGTTGCATTAGGATCGACTTCAGTGATGGACGGAAAACGGGCCCCCGCGTTGTGGATCGCGATAACTGTTCCCGATGGGCCATCGCCCCTAACAGCCGCAGGACTGAACATTCAAAAGCAGGTCCGGGACCTTGGGCTCATCCAGGCCTCGGCGAAACGGTTACCGGCACAATACGGTCCGCCGTTACAGGGCTCTATCTAAACGCGGATCTGCCAGTGTCTATGTCGTGCCACGATAATATAGACGGTAGCGACCAATAGAGAGCCCGGATCTCGTTTTCTGCACTTGATATAAGCCCTCGTGAGTCCGGAACTGTCATGAACCGGGACTCGTGAATGTTTACGCAAGCCAGCAATTGGCACTAGAGTATGGAAGGTGTCGTGAAATCCCTTCATCATCACCACTGCTATCATATCTACATGAAAGTGCCGATTTAGGGAGGATAACGAGTGATATCAAGCAACAATTTTATATGCAGGCATGTTAGCTTATCCTTATGTCATTAATCAGCAACGTGTTGACGTGGGAGTGTCCCGTAGATACTCATGTCCCGATTAAAGATGCCAGCGATGGGTTCCACTGTTCATCCCCGCACACTACACGTCGGTGGCGGACTCCTACATCTTGTGGAATTCAGTGAAGCTAGTTCTGACATCAGATTGAGTTCATCAAATGCCGAACGTCTACTTAGAGTACTCAGTAGAGTAAGCACTGCTGTCTGAAGGAACGACAGGGAGAACCGAAGCACTAAATATGCATATGTACTCAGTGCAAGGGTAAAGAGAAACAATGCAGGCGCCACCGCGGATGTATTATTTGATGGTTCTCGCGACTAATGGTGCCTCAGAATTGCAGTATACATTGGTATACTCCCCCCTTGTGTCGTGAACATGCTGACGTACTCGTCGTGTACACCGCTGTTGAAGCAATGGAGGGATCCAGGATGATCTTCACCAGAAGTACCGACCCCCACATACTACTTTCGTAGGTACAGAAGTGCTCTATGTTCCTCAAGCAACTTTTTATATCCATCGGTTTTCTTTATCATTCATCACACTTCAACCAGTAGGGAGTCAGAGGGATGTAGGGACGACCTGCTCGGCCTACTAAAATTCCGGTTGCTGATCGCCGATTTGCCATCATACATATTGGCTGCGTCCCACTGGTGGAGAAACCCTTGCCCATATCCTTGTGACCAGGTACCGACCTGTCTCACCAGCTCGTGTCATAGCCTCATACTCCGCCTCATCAAATTCGTCATCGGATAAAAGTTTGTTTGGAAGGTCTCGTCGATCGGCGGTCGATGCTCTTCCTCTGCCTCAATTCTCTTCGTCCTATTTCGTATTAGAATTATACACATCGATAGAGGTACAGAGGTAGGTCATTATGATACCTTGTGGCTATTCAATATATTGGTTGTGGTTCTGCGAAATGTGACAGCAGGGAAACCAGACGTCCAAAATTTCCCCATGTAGCCATCTTGTGTATTGGAATTTGAGCGCCAAGGCCTTGGACTGTGCAAATGCTCCCAACCACAACCATAATCGTCACTAAGAGTTATACCCTTAATCCCATCAAGATATTCTCGAAATTGAAAATAAAACGAATCCACATGTTTGTGGGAAAGTTCCAGCTACTCATTTTCGGTACTAAGTCCCTACCCCAAGTAGGTATATGGTACTCCACAGTTAGGCCTCGGTATGGCGCTGAATTGTGATCCTAGTGGCGGAAGCCTTATCAACCTGGAGGGGTACATTTGTGGATGCACAGGCAAATATCTCATAAAACCGACCAATCTTTAGTTCCATAGAAGCGCTCTCTGCCAGTATGTAGTTCTCAGAGTGCCTCATAGAGTCGCTATCCACAACATCCGCACTCATGCGGGGTTGGGCACAGCTGTAGAGTACATTTCTCGCGGGTGAATTTCGGAGAATTTGTTAGCGTTCTCTGTAGGCTTCAAGCACAAGGCGAGCCTCTCTCCAGGTTATTCGGCACCTGTGTGTGTTGGCGCCAGCGGCAGATGTTCTATCGGTTCAGAACTTTCATAGCAGCATTTTTCGTCAAACGTGGGGGTCAGACTATCGAAATCTGGAGTACCTAGTACCTAGTACCTAGTACACACCTTGCTCCAAACTTGCAGTCCACACAACCCTTCCGGGAACCGACAGACAACGATGCTGTGCATGTGCAAATGCTGACTGCGTGGGACAGGGTGTGCTCGATGCCAGAAAACGGATCTGAGATGAGATAAATTCCTGCAGAGCCGTTAGGATGTGGAATATCCGACATTAGCAGCTGAACTGCACACTTACGACTTTGATTGCTCCATACCTACTTTTTGCATCTGGAGAGAGTGAAATCCAAAGACTGTGAAAACAAGAAGAGAACCACATGAAGACAGAAAGTCGTATTCAGTTGCAGATCGGAAGCAACTCCTGAGCATGAGTGGTTCCCGCCATCAGATATAATTAGATGGATCAGATAAAGTCGCATCAGGGTTAGGGGCTTGGCACAGCGGCTCATATCTGTTCGTTTTGGCTACTTGCTTCTTCAGTCCTCACCACTACGACGAACATTAAGGGCCTGTTTGGATAGCGAATTATCACAGTCGATGACCCGTTTGGAATTTCTGTTGTGAACTGTGTTTCTACAAACGGTTCCGAAAAGGCCCTTTTTGTAAACTATTTGAATGTTCTCCACTTTTTCCACAACCATATATCAACATTTTTTTTGATATTTTCACGGAATACATTTGAAAAACTATAGCAAGCAGTCTGTTCCCTCCTTGACCTCTTGCACTTCCCCGTCTCACGGTTCTTGAGCTGCTAATATTCTTTGTCTAATATCAATGGGTTTGAGTCGGACCCAGGAACAAAAGGAGTACGGGCTGTCTGCTGGCGGTAAAACCTATGGGCTCTTTGATTGGTTTAACAATACAACCGCCACAAAGCGAAAGCGGGTGCCGCGGGCGACGACCATGCATCGAATTAGAAGATATTATCTATAACGAGCCGGCCTGCGGAACCTGGTTCCGAAGAGAGTGATGACTGAGGTTTGTACAGAGCCTTCCCTGGACGAAAGCGTTGAAATGCTATGTTAGAATATTTTGGTGTCTCCTTGCATTACTGTACATCCATGCTTTCGAATACTGCTAGATCGCACTTGCCGGGCATCCGGAGCGTATTGTGACTACCGCATCCGCTCCAGCGCAACACGGAACTAAAATTGACTTCCCCGCTTCGAGGACCCTGGATGTGGCAGAGATATGTGAGTATTTTGAACGGCACATTTTTTAGATTTGGAGAGGGTGATGATGTCACGGACCACGGAGTCAGGAACGTTAAATGTATGTTCCTTGCGTGAAGATGTTTCCTTCGAACTCCCCATCCAACCCCATATTACCCGCAGTGATACCTATTCCATACCGCTTACTGGTGATAGTGGCTTTGTGATATTCGCCACCTGGGCCCTAAACTGTCAAAGACGGGAAGTCTATTTTAGTTCTGTGCCTTGTTGTATGTACTTACCTAGGTAAGTACCTGTCTGAATAGTACTGGACGAAATACCACGTATACGTTGAAGAGAAAGTGACTTTATTCTTGTTCTTCAGAGGTATACTCCTAAACCATCCCATTTTTGGTTACTTATCTAATGCGTTGAAGATCGATGTCTTTGTACTCGGTTTTTCGAGTTTGTTAACGAGAGGAAAGGAGGGGAATATCGTCTTCCATTTCGTTTTCAACTTAACCTGCAGGAAGATGCGGTGTTCGACCCGATCGTGAATCACTACAGGAGCAAGCTGCATCCGATAAGCAGTCTCCGCGAGATCGAGAACAGATGGCGACGCTGACGTCACGCATGCCCGCCACTGTTGAGAGAGGAGTATCATACATAGGAGTCCACATAGAATTGGGTGTTGGTCATCTTGTAGCTGTCAGGCTCACTGCAGCTATGGCTACAAGAGTACATCCAGCTTTGGGGATCTAAAGAGCTCATATTCTCCAGATTGATGGGCTCTCTGTGTTTGGCTGGCTTTACTATCTATGCCCGCATTTGTTTTTGCATTAAACCTTCGATGCCCAATGAAGTGCACGTGGTCTCGTCATTTTGCGGCTGCATTTCTCATGAACCTTCAATAAACCAAGTACCAATTGATAGTTGATGAATGTCTTTTGGGTGGGCAGTGGGTACGTACCGTGCCCATGCGTGTGCTTCTAGGGGTCTCGGTCCAGGGCATATAGAGTAAAAGGTATGTGAACCGAGCCCTAAAAGGTGTTTCTCACAGATATATACTCTGCCCCTGTTGTAAATGGGAGTTCCAGGTCTAGGAGGTACTTGCTAAGTCAGTAGGGTGAACCTCTGGACGAAGGCAAGCGCCCCGACGACGTGGTGACAAACAGTGATGACATCTCTATTTGTCACCGATTTGGCTTCGCGTCTCTTCCCCTCTTCCCCTCTTTTCCTGCCTAACAGCATGCCTCCTCTCCAAATTGGTGCTTTTATCACAGCGCAACATTTGACGGGTTTTTACTGTCAATACAAGCCTTATCGCGCATGCGCCATTCCTAGGCAAACCACTTGTGAAGCAAATGATGGACCTAGTGGGTATATGGTGTTTGGTAAATAGAAAATACCCACTTGGGAGTCTAGGTCCTCTTTCATTATTTAGCAACAACGGCTGTCCCGTCGGTGCGCCCGGCCCACTTCCGCCGAGCGATGCCGGGCAGCCTATTCTTTCCAGGTCTGCATGGTAGGGGGGAGAAGGCACGAATATTCGATCCCTCCAGTAAATTTCGAATTTGGGTTTTATTCGTCAATTGTGTGACGTTCGTTCGTTCAAATGGATAATTACATAGTAGTTAACTGCTTTTTGTAGTGTAGGAAAATCGCTCAGATGTTTTGTTCATCAATGCCCATCGCAGAACTGTAAAGCTCATTCGTATCTGGCCCTGGCTGCGTTTAACCAATCAAGTACTGAACATACCATGAATAGAAAAGAAAAGGGGAAGGAGAGAAAAAAGCGGGAGCAGAGGGGGGTGGTGATATCAGGAGTCCTAGCAGGCTTATGCCATTGACATTTGGTGATGAAAGGGTTGCTTTGTGGTCGGTTAAGGCGTTTTTGAAGCTGAGATGCGACAGCCAAGCGCAAACTACCGCTGCTGAGCCATGTTAAGTTCGTCATCGCCTTTTATACCACCGTTATACCGTATCTTTCCTACTCTATTTATCTACGGCCGACTAAAGTACTTTGATAAGAATTATCTTCTGTCCAACTACCTTCAACATTCAAGTGGGTACAAGTTCAGCACCTGCTGTAATTTTATAAAAGTAAAACAGTTGTTTGTCATGTCCTCCCTCGCGCCTCATGCACAATATTAGGCTTCTGTTCATCGCTCCCTGAATTCGAGAGTGTTGGTGCAGCTCGCTTTGCTATGGGCGGATATGGTTGCTACTGGCATTGGAAGGTTGAATCGAAGGTCCGCCTGAGATCTGTCTGTGTCTGGGTAGATCACAAGGCGGCTGGTTGTTGAATATGAGGCACATCCAACCCCCCTTCCACAATCGTGATAGCCATGTTTCTGATACCGACCCGCCACACAAACTCCTTTGGATAGAGAGCAAAAAACAAAATCGTAAAAAATAAAATAATAATGCTAGGCATTTGTGGTACTCCATCTGCCTTAATAGCTGGTGGTATCCGCCTGCCCAGATAACCTGCAGCAACACTCGAGATTCTCCTCCAGCTGCAGCAACTACAGAAGACTAGCAGAAGCAGTACAGAAGCACCGCTGCCAGCCAGGAGAGAGAGATCACCGAAGCCACGACAAGAGATCGTCGACATTACAACGGTGGATGCGTACGCACTGGTCCGCATCACCGCATCACCGCATCTCCACAGCACCATCTCGTAAGAAGACGGCAGAACAGCACAGAGGAAGACCGTAACCAATTCGACGATCTTGAGCTGCATAAGTCTGCTCCCTAGGTACTAATCGGGCACCAACAGAAAGAAAACACCACCCCCCCACACATAGTATCTAATAGCTGCTTTACATATCATTAATCACAACGAACGCTCGGCCATCTCTCGTTAATCAATCTATATCGTCCCATCCTCATCCCTCGCCACGATCTCTCCCACTGCTACTCCCCACCGGCCCGGCTCCTGGCATCATCCTCGCGGACTCCCCTGGATTGCTACAGTATCTCGTAACCACTATCTAAGCGTAGTCTCCTGCCCAAACAGTCCGACAGGTTCCTCCCTTATTTTCTGCACCCGCCAACACCAGAAGAAAGGACGTTCGCCTGTAAATACCCCAGCATCCTTTGTTGTTTACATTCCTAATTGGAAACGATTAGCCGTTCACCTAGGCCGCCACACGCAGAACAACGTTCGCTCGACAACCCCCAGTGCGTCACACTGATCTACGCGCAGGAACTGGTGCTGCAGATAGATCACGGGTACCAAGCGTTGTCCGAGGTGGGGAAATCTAAGCAGAGGTATGTGGGACTTTTGTACCAAAACACCAAGACAAATAAACTGTACTTACCTACATGCTTATACAGTGAACGCGAATCTGTTCTGTCTCCCGGTTCTACACCCCCAGCACATCGCCCTATCCGGCCCACCCTTACTCGACAAATTATTGAAGTCGAGATTGCGTGGTGTGGACTTCAGACGACGGAATTATCTGTTGACCCGTTACTTGTGGTGGTGTTTTTGTGATTGTGTTGAGGAGAGCTTGCACTTTGTTGTCGGTCCGGTCAAGATCACAGTCGCAGGAAGTCACGCCCCTTGGAACGACATTACAGCCTTATTAATAGAAGCACCAACGCCGCCCTACGCCATCGGCTTCGCCAATCCTACGTTCCCGTCAAGCAACCTTTCGCGACAAGGAGGGGTCGCCCGTGGCTCTCAAACCGCCTATCGCCAACCGAACCATCGTGGATAGGAATCATCACCTGGTTCAATCACCACTGACCAAATTCTATGCTGTCTCGGATAGCCGTCGATTCTGTTCCTCGACGACTTGGTAGTATGCAGCAACTATGTCCAGCAGATTTGGGCGGCCCTAGAGAGATTCACAAAAGTTCGTTCACCCGACTCAGACTGGTTCGGCGCAGCTATTAACAGAACGGGGACAGATTATGTTTTTGTTGACGAGCATAATCGGCACAAGCGCCTGAAGGGTGAGAACGCCTACCGATGCCGGTGTCCGGTGAATATTTTCTAAAACGGCTAACAACTGAGTCGCAGTTATGCGAGCATGCGAAGGATGTCGACGACGAAAGATCAAGTGCGACGCCGCTACTACAAATACCTGGCCATGCTCGGCTTGCACGCGACTGAAATTGCACTGCGTACCGCCGATGCTACAGTATGACCGCGATTATACCACGTCTAACCAGGTCGTTCTGGATCAGGGACCAAGTGGGGGATTTGATCATTCAAACGGTGGCGGCGGGGGGGAAGAAGACATTCTGCATCAAAGCATTATGGGAAAAAGTAGTCGGACAACAATGCCTAACTATCACAGAGAAAACGGTACTTATCGATCAATGGCTCAAGAACATCACAGTCAAACGCATGCACATGCCCACACACAACTGGCGCCAATGCCATATTCAGGCTTGTCGTCTGCGGAGAATATTGAACCTCCATTATCCTCCGTGCATTTTCAAACGCCAGTTTATCATACACCTGTACAAGTAATGAGACAGCAAGAATGGCACGCCGACAACGATTATGCTTCAGCATTGGTTGGTTCTTTGAAGATTGACGATGCCGGCGTTGGTAAGTTGTATCATTCCATCCACAATTACAATGCGGGCCCGCCATGTTGATGTCATTTCCTATTCAAGCTGGCTATATCTCGGCCCAAGGTCGAAGGCTCGCCGAAACACCAGCCTACGAACCTTGGAGCGATGAAGTTGAACCCAACAATCCTTCATTCATGCCAGGACAGCACGAATTTGCGGTGAAAATTCGACCAAATGACATGCCTACAAACGAGGAAGCGGCCGAGCTGTTCAGTATATTCTTCAACCACATTCATCCGTATATTCCGATTGTCAACAAGACCGCATTTTGTCGTCTGTGGGACACACAACGGGAGCAGATCTCTCCACTACTTTTGGAGACCATATTCGCATGTGCAGGGAGACTCACTACACAGCCCCAGAAGGGATTGAAGTGGATCGCAATGGCAACAAGTCTGTAGATCTGATGTTCCGTATATCCGAAAATTGCTAATCTGATTCTTGCAGAACACTTGGACTGTTTTCTTGACGTACCGCGCTTGAGTACCGTTCAGGCACTTTTGCTTCTGCTCAAGGCACGGGAATCGGCGCCTCAAAGAGGATACTTTTTCAGGTCGTGGATGAGCATGGTGCATATCATTGCAATGGCGCGTGATCTTCATCTTGAGTCTCATTATGAACTCCACAAGCAAGGAATTGGTTGCCAGGAGAGCCCTCTGGAGTGTACTACGCGTACCAGAGTTTGGCAAGCATGTTTCGCTTACGAGTTAATGATTTGTGCTCCTCAAGGTAAGGCAGAGCGTGATTTAGCCGAATAGCGGAAAATCTAACAACTTTTAGGGCGTAACAACATGCAATGCGAGCCAAGCACTGTTGACCTCTCAACACCATTGAGAGGCTCTGTGGAATTGGATGATCAGGAAGTCATAGTCCACCGCAACTTTATTCACTTCGTGCGTCTTATTCACAACATTCGACGGATGAGTGACGTTCACGCAAAACTCAAGTCGTCCCCAAATTGGCGTAACGATCCTCAGTTTTTACAGTCTGGTCCCAGTCTAGAGCAATGGTCTTACGATCTACCGGCCGATCTTCACATCGAAGTAAACACAGACCTTAGTCAACCTGGTCCTGAAGTTGAGTCACATTTGTCTGGAAACCTCCAGGTTTACTACCATCTGGCGAGGATTATGCTTCATAGGCCTGCACTTGCTTTTGGGAAGACATTCGCTTCCGGCGGAGAGTGGAGGCGCCATATGATAGTATGCACAAACGCCGCAAAATCTATGTGCAGGCTCGAAGAGGTTATCTTTGAGCACTACGGAATGCTCGGCCTGCAGTGCATGTCCAGGGGTGTCAATTTCTCGATATACTCTTTGCTTAGTGGGGCAATGATTCATTTGGTATATTTTAGAAAACGCGTCAAGAGGACTGGAACGCACTAACGGGTGATAGATTGCTGCAACATGCCCAGATCCCGAGTTCAATCATGATGCAAAGGAGTATTTTACCAGAACCATGCGGTTGCTGGAGAACTGCATTGATAATTCTGCGTCTTCGGAAATGAAGGGGCAAATTGAGACATTACGTGAGGCGTTTTCAGTCGACATCAATCGGCCTTTCGTCCTGAACCCGAGTTTTCCATTTTATCATGATGTTTCCACATCCATTGACCCTCATCTTGCTAGAGCGTATACGCAAGCCGAAGCTGTTGCCTCGACTATGGCAGCCAGTCAGGTGACTTACGCAACACACCCATTATCCCCGCCTCACTCTATAGGAGATGTGGAATCGAAGGGCGAGTCTCCAGCCGCCGTCCAATCCCTCGTAATGTTGGCTGCAGGTCATGGAGCGCAACCTCCTCCGCAAGCTCCAATAGTGGAGAATATTCCTTGGAACCCTTCACGACTATTCGAGTATGAGTTCTCTCTCACATCTTGGTTCAACTCACTAACTTCTTGCAGGAATTGGAACACGGCCTTTGGCGTCAATGGGTCGGTGGGATCTGTGACAGCGACGATGCCGCCACAGCCACTGCAACATGCTCATCATGAAGAAAGCGGATTGGTGGATTCGCTAGGCGGTGCGCACACTTCATCAAGTTCTTATGTTCCAACTACTGTTGGGATCTCCAACTCATTTGTGTCGCCGGGCATGTGGAAAGACTCTGTAGCCGCTGCCACGGGTTTTAGCGAATCGGGCAAGCGAATGTTCCATTTCGGCGATGATAATACTTGGAGCAATCCTCCATCAACGCGCGTAATGGGCACTCCAACCACCGCCGCATCCGCGAGTACAGCTCTACGAGCGAACGGTGCGAGTTCTAGAGGGCATTAACAACGCCTCGTATGTTCGGACGCTCTGTACTAACTTCTAGATTGGGAATTCCTGCTCTTTGTCTCTTTTTTTTCGATGGTGACGTCGTGGTGGGGGCGGTGAGAATGTCGATTGTTACACGACCCGCCTCATAAGCATTGAAAGATTAGAGACAGATGACTTCCGCCCTACGCAGGATCGACCAAATACCCTTTCACATGTACTAGTTTGCTAAAATGAGGCTAGTCTTTGCCTATCTCCACTTTGTTTCTTCCTTTGTTCCAATATTTATACCCGTCAACTGGGAGACTGTGTTTTTCGTTTGTGATCTGGCGTGTATTGTGGTTTATTCGTTGTATTTTTATTATTACAGGTCCCGGGTTTGCAGGCTGGCGTGGGGGAAATGATTATACTCATGTCTTGTGTTTGGCTATAAAGGTTGTCGTTTAATATTTTGGTCTGGTACAACAGTGTGACTGAAGGTTCATCCTGATACCCTTTTACTTTCTTTCTTTCTTTCCTTCTTTCCTTTCTTGCGTTCTTTTTGGTCAAAAGTACTTAAGTACTCCGGCGTGGTCTAGCAAAGTTTTGGGTCTGTTTATGTATGTATGGTCTAGCGGGGGAACGGCGGCGGGCGGGCGGCGGTTGATGGGGACGGGGATGGGGATGGGGGGCTTTTAGTGGATGGGAAGGAAAGGGGTTGGGGTGGTATTCTCATAATATTCGCTGCTTTTATCTCATAATCTGCATTTCTTGGGCGAAAGACGGTTGGATTATTCTGTGCTGGGAAATGTATGGGACTATTAGCGACTTTATTGTTTGTATATTTTTTTTCTTTACGACCAAAATTGGAGCGGTACACAAAATTGGGCGTTCTCTCTCTGTTTTTGTAAGGGAAAACCGTATGGAATAGAATGCGGAGCTCGATAGCACAGTTCATATATTATCACCCAGAATGTGCGTTTTCAATCTCGGGTATTGAGACAAGATGATAGATGAAAGCAGCGCATCGAAGAGCAAACAAAGGCAGTAAGCCTGGCTTGAGGCTGGCTATCACGGTTTCCTTTCCATATTCCAACACGATCGGCCTACCGGAAATTGACCTGGTAATTATAGAAATGGAGCGCCTTACCCAGCCAGCCCCTTGAGCCGTTCGCCTTTTAGTCCAGCTTGAACACTAGAACTTTCCAGCAAAGGAATTCTGACGTCGAGTGATTGAGGCTGTCAATACCATTGCGTACTCGGGCAGAATTTGGAAGCGAAAATAACTGGTCCGTGCGAGGCGCTCACATATAAGCGGATTTCTGCGATAAGTGGTCCGTGCGCGCAGCGCGTGATATCGCGGCTCGCGGCTCTGGCTTCATTTCTGAACTCGTGTTTCCATGAGAGGGAGATACTTTCAGTTGTTTCTTTTGTTGTTGTTGTTGTTCGTTGACTGAGCCCGCTCCTCAGATTTCCACCCGAGCTTCTCAATAGCTTTTTACCAGAGCTTCTCAATCACACCATCGAGGAGGTCCTATATTGCCTGATTTGATCCGTCTCTCATATACCTGTATCGTCCCCCCAAGTGCTAGTAGTTATATCTCACCAACAGTCATGGGCTAGGTAGGATATGTTATAGCGGAACAAATACCAGAGACTCTACCCTATGACTATGCTTGTGGCAGCCGACTGGTTATGAAACTGCGACGAAAGTGCCGAAGATGCTGCTGCAATCCTTGAAACGAGATTATTCCTTTCCTTTCCTTCGGCCTTTGGGTCTTTCCTGGCTGCTTTGAAGAATTGAGCGCAAGCGGAGACCCCAGTATTCTAGGGATATGGCTGGAGTTTTTGCGAGTCGACCTTGGTACCCACTTTTCATACTCAATAGAGGGTTGCACCAGAGTTAAGGAACTAATAGAGGGGTTGAGTGTTGGATATGAAAGCGACGATTACCAAGGTTAGGTGCTGAGGAATCGTTAAATTTCTTGCGATTTACATATTACTTCTTTATTCCTTCTCTTTACCTCCGCAACACGGCAAGATAGTTGTAGAATTCTAAAATATTTGGGTTCACTCCCTAGCTCCCAAATGTCTGCTGTAGTTGGGTCTAAAAACGCAGCTTGCAGCAGCTTTCCAACCGTTTGTTGAAAGGGACATCTTCGTCGTTTTCTAGATTACCACTCGTCTACGATTTATTTCCATTTTAGCTTCGTCATTCTAACCTCACCCGAAGATAAAAAAATTCGACATTTTGAAGGCTCTTCATGCTTTTTACATCTACGATCACTCGATTAACGGAATTCAAGGTTTAGGGCTTTCGGAACATCAGTTACGCGGCTGAAGTGGTGAAGTTCGACCTCCAACCAACCAGCCAACCAGCCAACCAAACTTCAGATTCCCCATCACCACCACCACCCTCTCTACTACGATCAAAATGCCCGACGTATGCCCTATTCCCGCGCGTATCCCGGCATCCTACTAACTCTCCTCCACAGGCTCCCCTCAACTGGCGCCTATCAGCGCATCCGCTCACCTTATGCTGCTTCCTCGCATTCCGCCTAGGCACACTCCCTCCCCGCCCCCTCACTACAGCCACGCTAACTAACATCCATAGCTTCAATACTAACCTACCTCTTCGGCCTCTGGTTCTCCTCCAACTTGTTCGTTTCCCCCCTCCTCCCCCACCACCATCACTAACCCCCCTCAGCGTCCTCATCTTCATCATCGTCGTCCTCCTCCTCGCGGCAGATTTCTACTACGTCAAAAACATTGCCGGCCGCCGCCTCGTCGGTTTGCGCTGGTGGAACGAAACCAACTCCGAGACCGGCGAAAGCATCTGGGTATTTGAATCCCCGCCCGAGGAGCGACAAGTTAGCATCAACGCGACGGATTCCCGGTTCTTCTGGTTGAGTCTTTATGCGTCACCAGTGCTGTGGATCGTGTTGGCGGTTATTGCGATTGTTAGGTTTGAGTTTATTTGGTTGTCGTTGGTGGTGATTGCGGTTATTTTGTGTGTGACTAATGGAGTGGCGTTCTCGAGAGCGGATAAGTTTGGGAATGCGAGTAGTTTTGCGGGGAGGGCGTTGGGGGGGAACTTTGCGAGTAGGATGGCGGGGAA
>MU122166.1:114396-162550 GCA_014904905.1 Wilcoxina mikolae CBS 423.85 | reverse complement strand
GGGGGAGGGGGCTGTATGGCTTTTTCTTTTTCTTTCCCTTTCCGGGCGTTAATTTTGTCTGTCTGTTTGTCTTTTGTCTATGATGGTTTTATGCAAATCCTAGGTTGGGCCTTGAAGTGTAGGAGGAAAAATTGGGTGCGCCTGGGTTCGTCTGGTTTTTATTCCGGCGCAAACTGTTGATACCTCACCAGCAGTTAGTTACTCGTCCATACTTATGGAAATTGAGCTAGCAGTTGGAATAAGCAGTAAGGGAAGTGGGATAGCTTGAAGAGATACCATTTAACAGAGCTGCTTCTCGGAGGAGTGTCAATACAAACTTCACTATTGTAACCCTAATATTCCATCCAACCGATCCCGTAAAACGGCGTCTCTTGAGCAACCATATATCTAATCCAAATACTTATCCTAGCGCACTTTACTCTACTGCCAGGAGATCAAGGGAGATAGGAGGTGAGATGAAATTGCGGAAGCATTATAACTGCACTCTAAAGTTAGATATAAAAAAACCACCCCTCCAGCTCCAAACCACATCTTGAGCTCGTGCACCTTTTGCTGGCTCAATTCTTTCAACATCCCCGCCGGAACAACGGATACAATGCACTACCTATGGAACCCTAATTCAAGTTCTACTATGGCCCTTCATAACCCCTTCAGATGCTAAGAACTCAAAGAGATGGATAGCATCCGTATCCCAGCCTGTGAGCTTTTCTAACCACCCATAAATACCACCACTACACAATCCGTTAACATCCACCCCCCGAACCCTCGAACCTCTTTAGCACATACCATAACTATCCCCCCTCCCCCCCCAGCCCCGCCCTTCCTCTATGTACTCTACAGAACTTGTTAGATCTCTACCGTATACCCACGCTGGGAGAACCTAACCTTTATTGTCTCTTTTTCTATATAAATTATTTCCTGAACCCTCTCTCTCTACTACCCTGTCCCCCACCTGGGGACCGAACGAATGACCCCCCATGACTTGTCCGGCTCTCTCCGCACCATTCCCATCCACATCGTACGCGTCATCCCTTCCCTTTCCTTCCCTTCCTTTTCCTGCCAGCCACCCCCCAACCACAACAAAAATAATTCCTCCAAAAAAAAACAAAAAAAAACAAAAAAAAACACATCAATAAATAAATAAATAAAAGCTGTTTTCGATTTTTCCCACAAACACGCAACTCGTAAAACAAAAAAAAAAAAAACAAACCGCTCCGTTCCCGCGCCGTCATCTGTGGGGTGTGTGAACATGGCAATATACTGATCACAAGCCAAAGCCAGAGCCAAAGCCAAAGCCCATACACCAAACGAAAAAAGATGATAGATGGATGGATGGATGGATGGATGGATGGATGGATGGGATTTCCGATAAACAAACTCCCCATCTATCCATCTACAAATCCAAAAATAGAGCTGTACATACGAAACGAAACGAACCCACTGTTCTGGGTGCTGTGGATATCTTTAGATTCCAGACCCTGCAGTTCCGTTTCCCGACCAGCGGCCCATCACATCAATATCACTTTTTTCACAAGATCTTGTTCAAATCTGTTGTGAGCCCGGGAGGTGGCACAACTGTACAGGTTTCCAATTGAAAAAAAAAAAACACCCATCCATGCCCAGTCCAGTCCAGTTCAACAACCTACCCCCCTCCACCCCTCCTCAATCGCGCCACTTTGTTGACAAAAACCAAAGCATTGCAACACTCCGTTCTTCAATGGAACAATTCGTGTCAAAAGGAATTAGAAACTATTAAGAGTAAGAAAAGAAAAAAAAAAATTAGAGCCCAAACAAAAATTCCGCAAATTCATGTCCCCATGCTGCAAACATAAAAAATACGGGAAAAAAAAAATCAAAGATGCCTGTCCTCGCCAACTCAACAAAACATACCGGAAACTTATTTTTGTATGAGGCTTAAAGCCCAACAAACGCCACTCCCACGGCAATGCCTGCAGCAACAGCTCCCATTCCGTATGCGTGACCAACTTGCAAAAAGAGGGCACCGGCTGCATTCTTTGTGTTCGAACTGCTGCCGCTGCTACCACCTCCAACTGTGGCAAATCCGCTGTCTGAGCTAGACCCTGTACCAGTCGCAGAGGGTGACGCGGTTCCAGAGGCACTGGCCGAAGCAGTCGCGTTGTATGTCTTGGGGTGGGTAGCACCGCACACGTTTGTCTTCCTGCATTGCTCTGCACAGTCGTTGTTTCCAGCGCCGCATGCTGTGATGCATTGACCCTGCTCGATAGTGCAAACGTAGTAGGGGATCGTCTCGGAGTATCTATTGTTGATGTCAGAAGTTATAGCCACCTTATATCCGCCAGTCGTAACTCACTCAGTCAGGTTCGGCCGGAGACCATCAGAACAGACACACGAGTAGAAGAGGTTCTCCTGAGAAGACGTTAGAATGGAAGAGATACACAATTGGTACATGGAACTTACGGGGTAGCACTCATTCTCAGTCGTGCTCTTGTTTGAATCTGCGCAGAGTGCCGGGCATTGAGAGACCTAGTAAAGTGAATTGGGTTAACTTTGAAGCTTCCATAACTTGAGCAGAGGTATCATACCTGGGCTTTACACCACACACGTCTAGTCGCCAAGGAACTGTGAACCACGAATATACTGTCAACAACTCTTCGACAATGATGGGGGCAAGGCAAGCATACATCTGACTCTCGTTGAACGCCGCAGCCGTGAAGGTAGGGAGTGTAGCCCCAAAGGCAAGTAAGGCGAGGACAATTGACTGCATCTTTGTCGATTCGAGTTGAAAGGGGGAGAGGAGCTTCTTCGGAAGGGGGGAAGAATGACAACTGACGAAGAGGTAATAAACGTCAGCAATGTATTTGGCACAGGACGGAGAGACAAAGGTCCGATCAACGCAACGCATGCAGGTTTGACGGTTGGGCCGTGTGGACAAAGAACGTCAATGGCCCATCCATCCGGACCGAGGCGAACGGTACATACCAATCCGGTCAGAAACGACAGTAGCTAGCTGAAAGCGAGCGAAGGAAGGGGGTGGTGGGTGAGAGCTGAGAGAGTTGGGAGCTGTGGGCCGCGCGTGAGGTGTTAAGAAGAGGTCGAAGTGCAGAAGATAAACGAAGGGCTTCAGGCCGTAGGGGGAGGCGGAGGCGGAGAGAGGAAGAGGAGGAGGAGGAAGAAGAATGGGGATGGCTAGTGTTCGTTCGATATCAGCCGGGGTAGTGTCATTTATTCGTGGCCGCTGGTAAACTGCCCCCCTCGCTTCAGCTGTTGTGGAAAAAACCCATTGAGGCTAGACCCGGGCTCCAAGGGGGCGGTAGGGATTTCGTACCGAAAGGTGCATCTTGGATGACACTTATCCCAGAATGGTAGTATGGGCCACTGATTTGTTGTGTTCATTACCGCTTCGAGTGTGTGTCTGGAACGTTGCCGCGTTTTTTTGTGACGCTAACTTGGGATCCTTACCGGCGAGTGCATAGGGTAGGCGGGAATCCATGCAAGGAATCGACAGGGTGAGTTGTTATTCAAAACAACGCGATTTAAGTGTTGTCTGGTCTGCCATTTCTAAAAGGTTTTTCTGTGGTTGGGTTCTTATGAGCCACCTTCTTCGCACGACTGCAAGACATCCCGAGCCTAGAGCAGAGATTCCCCGGGGGCCGTCAATTCCGTGATCCGTGTTTCATGAGTGATATCTGATGACCACAAACAAAGGATCTCACCGCGCTGAGCTCTTCTTTAAAGCCATATTTAGCATCTCGGGATATACGGCACGAATCCCGAGACCGGCAGCCCGATAATACGAGATGCATATCCCGGGCTTTGCTGGGATTCCCGTCCCGTCGTCTCGCCTCCAGCCGAGATATATTAGAGTACGATGATCCCCCGCCGCCTCATTTTATATCCTCGTCTCACCACCACAAGACGGTCTTAACGCACGTAACATTCCAGCCATCAGACTTTATATCATATCCGAGTGATTGTCAATGGTTCACCGTCTACGTCTGGAGTCGAATGCCTATAGGTGAACAAATGCCCATTGTAGTACGTCTAGTGGCGTTTGATGCCCTGAAAGGGCATTGACCGTAGTTCTCGGCATTAATCGACCCTTTTGATGTGTTGTAAAGGGAACATGTTAGATATGTACCGGTACCTCCTGCCACCCATATGTTCAGAAATGCATGTAGAGACGGATAATCCCGTCGATCAACGCCTTTGATCTTCAGGGTGCCGCGTAACGCTTTCGTGCTCTACTTCGTCGAGCAACTTAGCTTTATGTAATTGCAGCACTTAGTAAAGAAGAATAGATGGGTTCCAGTCAGACGCAGCCATGAAGGACTCGAGTATTCCAGAGGAACCAAGGAGATGTTCCTTACGGCGTATGCTATTGCTTCTGTAGTCTCATGTCCATGGGTAGTATGGATAGCACCTTTGATATACACAGCCATAGGACAACAGGAAACCTTCGTAGGTAG
Source organism: Wilcoxina mikolae CBS 423.85 (assembly GCA_014904905.1). Lineage (NCBI taxonomy): Eukaryota > Fungi > Ascomycota > Pezizomycetes > Pezizales > Pyronemataceae > Wilcoxina > Wilcoxina mikolae. Next base: position 158,102 of record MU122166.1, on the reverse strand, counting down.
AGTGATACAACCAACTCAGTCTTTGACGTTCCAGGGTTCCTAGCACGAACTGAGTCGACCGTACTTTGGAGTCCAGAGGCTCTATAAATCTATTTTCAATAGCCAACGTTAACACCACTCCAGACATGGAAAACACTCTCGCAATGAAGTTGTGAGCAGACACAAGATATGACGTGGTTCTCATGCTGCAGTTATCAAATCCGTTACCTGGTACCCACGTGGAGGCTACAATCTATCCGATACCAAAACGAACACCTCATCATCATCTCTCTCTATATATTAAACAAGAACTACAAGCCACCGTTTCAAAACAGTCTCCTACCTATGTAGCCCCACGTGCTTCTCTGCATCTGAACGTTCGTTGAGAGGTATAGAGTCGTGTACACAGGTATGACGAATTTCAGGGTATGACGAAAATCAATATCAGGTATGGGATTCGGTGATCAACATCCACAAAGAACTCGGTTGCAACCACAAAATCAATGACAATCCGTCATACCCCGAAATCCGTCGTACCTGTGTACGCGACTCTAGTAAGAGAGTGTGACATCAAAATAAGCTCCCGCAACCGTTAACCCTGGAAACACACTATCCCTGTTCCCCCATATATCTTGTGTGCCTTATTTAACGCAAGGGTTTTGTCTACAATATCGAATTGCAAGATCTATGTTACTTCTTACTACTCCCATCGGGATGCATTCTTTTCGTATGATGAGTTCTGAGAGAACAATGTTAACCGCTCCAGAATCCAACATGTCTTAACGTGGCGGTTAAGGATAGTTCTCCCATGGCACGGGGATAGCCCCTGGGCCTGCTCCGTTTGGTATTACAGAAATGTAACCAAGATCTGTGCCACATCCTGCGCTGATATCCGTACAGGGGCCATACTCCTCACCAAGGTAAAGTTCATCAACCCGGAGAAGCGTGTCCATAAAGTTTGGTTGTTGTACTCTCGAACCTGGTTTTTAGAGTCGTTACATCTGAAGGTGGAAAGCTCTGGGAGGGAGTGGGTGGATAAATACTCGGTTCGGCCGAATTTTCTCAGTCTTGTAACTCGGCGGGTGGGAGAACGGACGAATGGCGGTGGAATGGGTGCGGGATATGTGTAACGTATACCTTGTGGCTGCCATGGGCGGTGTAGCGGGCGAGATGGGAGAAATAAAATTTGTCGAGTGAGAATATGTGACCGTGATCCCATCCGCCCGAATTCCGAAGGTGCCCGCTCTGCCGCCACTGCAAGGTATATTCGAGAAAACATGTGCGTATATCTAGTAAATAGGTTCGCGCTTTTCGGGAGTTCGTATCTCTGTCATGATTCGTACACAAATGCTCTGTATTGTGAACGGAAGCCACAGCGTTATACTGGCTAACCCCCCCAGGCCTTTTCTCTACCGCCGCTGCATCTTTGCGTATATGGTGAGGCAGAAAGGAGACAGCCCATCAGTAACCCCACCTCGGTGTGTAGATCTGGGCATACAGATCTAGCATTCTGCGACGCTACAAAGAAACCTATTACGGTCAGATAATATGGTAACTATTGATAAGATCAGCATATCCAGAGCAAATATTGAAGGAGAGTAACGGCATCTTTGGCCGCTTGACTTTACCTACATGGAGAGGCCTAAGTCGACGTGAACGTGCTCAGATGAATTTAGAGACGGACGTCTGGAGTGTTTCCCTCCTCCTCCGCAGGCGATTGTCGTCCCACACTAGCCCCGCATCCCATAAAAGTACAGATAAGAAATGTACACCGTCGGAAGCGTGTCGTTTGGCGGCGGGATATCTGCGCAAACCCACGCCATGAAAGAAGCCCACTTGAGCTTCACTCCAATTTTGGCACATTGACCGTTAAGAGCTGTGACGTTGAAGGTAAAGTAATGCCACGTAGAGTGTATTGCAAGCACATCAAAAGGCTTCGACCTTGTCTTTGGTGACGATACTCCGAGGAGTTGTTATTTAGACCGAATTATTGGCGTCGTCCAGCGTCAAGGTGGAACACTGCTGCCCCGCGAACTATCGGCCGCTTCAACTCGTACGACTGTGAGACAAGATATCTCGAGATTCGTGCCCGAAGGCTGAGCCCGAGACTGACAATGCTTTAACTCCTGCGAGACCTCGACGAGATACCCCGGATCATATTTTGCTTAGGTTCCGAACCGTCCGAGCACTCCGAGAGTCCGAGAATCCGAGAGTGATACTCAATGACTATGGTGTCCGAATGAGGCCGAATATGGGATTTGGGGGTTCGATTCCGACGAGAACCTAGTGGCCACGGGGGTGCCAGTCCATAGATGTACCGCATCAAGTTGTAACGAGGAGAGTCTGGTGATGAGTGGCATGGTAGCCCTTTGCAAGCTGATCCTGGACTGCGGTAAGAAGCCCGAGACTGTGTGATCAAGACCGCCGCAAGACGATCGCGAGGTGTTCCGGGCAAGGTTGTGGTCTCGTTTGGTCTCGCCCGTGACCCTAGGAGAATAACTGCCTCCAAGCAGGACGGCGATGAACAGAGAAAGAGGTCCAAAGAGCTACGAAGGTAATATTTGTGGTTTTTCAGTTCCCACCGCAGTCCATATTGTCCGTGCGGCGGTAATCTAATCAATACGAGCTTGATATTGATAACTTGGCCATGGGTACCTGTCCCGCCCCCCGCATCCCACGGCCAGAGCCCCGCCCCCGCTCTGCATATTGTTATAGATAGATATTTTCATACAGAGAATGCAGGAGAAAAGCTGCATATGCTCCCATACATGCCTCTTCTGCATATCAGTTTCAAAATATCACTGTCATGTCTCATTTTGGGTCTTCGAGGCCGAGAGGATGCATCATCGAATGGATGGGTGCATAGCAACGTGGATAGCAACCACTCACGCAGAACCAAGTTATCGGCTGCAATACCCTTGTACATCACAGCGAAATCTCGAATGCCACATCAGTAATCGTCGTAATTATCTCATGTTAGCTCAATCCGGTTTCATACAAAACCTCTAGAGTACCCGCCCAGCTGCAACTCAACCATGTGGTACCGGCATCAAAATCACCGGACATGAACAGCACACCCGATTTGCGCTCAACTTCAGAACCGACTTTGCAGCTGAATAGCGACTCTCCGGCTAAACGTGTGGAAAGAGAAACAACCGGAGCGGACAGCTACGACTATGGCGATGGCCTTGAAGTTCTACAACCTGTACCTATAACACTAGAAGACCACACTATCACTCCGGGTGAGAACAGTCCGGGACTATGGGCTCGCAGCGCACAAGTTGTGGACTATACGATCGTTTCCGGCAGTAGAACAAGCTTAAAAAAAGGAGCCTTTGTATCGTGGAATTGCGTCATTCAAACGTTTGAGGTTTGTATTCACTGTGTGGATATATGTGACCGATCTGACGATAGTTCTATCTCTTTCCAGGGCGCCCAATTCACAGTTCGAAAGCGCTATGCGTCCTTTTTCTTGCTGCATTCGCAGTTGAAGACGTCGTTTCCTAGATCCGCCCAGTACCTACCAAACCTTCCACCCAAGAGTCTGATCTGTATGCTGTCTTTCATTCAAGTCAATGAGGAGGGGTATATTGGCTAATATTAGCACAGCTAAATTCCGACCAAAATTCTTGGAGTCCCGCCGTCAAGGCCTGTCCTACTTTTTGTCGTGCGTCTTCTGTTTGATGTCTATATCTCCGGAGTGATGAATTGACCGTTTCTACAGGTGTATACTTTTAAACCCTGAATTTGCTGGCTCACCGCTAGTAAAGGACTTTTTGCTGCATTCAGACTAGAGATACCTCGATCGTTACTCCCTTTGATTGAAGTTGATACGGATTTGAAGACGTATGGGGTTTTCCCTATAGTTAATGTCTAGTATGGAGTATTTTTCTGTTTTCACTCAAGTAGTTTTATTGTACATATAATTCGAGAGACAGTGGTGGACATTCGTGACCGAGTGCGTTTTGAGTTTCTCAGCGACTCGTAAAAAAGAAAGTCTGTGGTCGTCACCGAGGGGACGTCGACAGGGTTCGTGAGCCATTGGCATCTCCATCTTCTTGGATCCGGCGATGCATTGGAACCCAATCGGAATGATACAACGTCGAGTTTTCGAGATTTAGAGAGCTTCCCAAAAGCTTGTGCCTTCGTTGCGGCGGGCGCCTGGTGACGTATCTCCTCCAAAATACGAAAAATTTGCGATTTGCGACTTCTATCTCAGGTACAATCGCAGCAACAGCGCGTGCGCCTTGCCTCTTATTGTCACCCTTTTCCATTACCGACAACAAGTATAACGTACTCGATTCCCGTTCTGAAGGGCCATTCACGCTCCCTCAATTGCAACTCCACCACTCTCAACGGCACCATTGAAGCTGAAGACTCAACGAGAATGAAAGCCACTTCTCAAAATGAAGGGACGACCACACATAATCCTTCGATTCAGCAAGACCGTCGCTCCTCCCGGCGAAGAACCCCCATCTCTACTCCCCCCACCTACCTCGGAACTACTATCGTCGTCAAACACTCAAAATCGCAAAGATAGAACCACTTCTCGAAGATCGCCATTATCGCTAGAAAATAGTACCGAAAATATGTCGCGGTCTTCTACAACCTCGTCGCGAATGAAGAAGAAGAAGAGCGAGAAACCGCCCAGCGATGAAACCAACTCGCATACTACGAAGGCTGCTACCACTGTCACTACTCCAGGCGGAAGCAAGGAGACTGTGGGTTCGGAGCGCACAAACAGCGACGACGGCGGCGCATTACGGCAATCTTATTCTGTGTCACCAGCGCCTACAACTACCTCGGCCACTGGCAAGAGGAAGCGCGATATTCCCAAGAGCATTGGTGGAGGTAAAGGAGACCTACAGCCTCCTGGCACTCAGAAGAGACCGAAGAGACGAGGGAAATCTACATCGGCCGCAAATGGTTCATCGCCGTCTTCGTCGGGCGAAACCAAGAATGATGAAGACAAGAGGGTCTTGAGAAGTCAAGACACAAAGAAAAAAAGCGAGTTCGAGGAATGGTTCGAGGCTCCTGAACGTGGGTGGTCATCTTGGTTCCTTTATTGCCAATGTTGCATACTTTAAGACCACATGCTGATATTCAGACAGTGAATTATGACATTCAAATGCCAATCGATGTCAAGGAGCTATCCAATATCAATGGCTCCGGTCCTCGTACACCCACCCCAACAGATGCCCCACCAGCAGGACCAGTGCTCCGTTCTCCTTTAAAGGCTCCTCCCGCCAAATCCCCGGAGGATCCCGAGATTACTCGAATCCGTAACTTACCCATACAGACCATTGACCTCGAGGAGGAACTTCAGAAATCAAATTCTCGTCATACTAGGTACACTTCCGACCCTCTCGCCGACGAAGTGTATACTCAGCCACATCGCTCAGCGATACGAGGCGAAAAGCGAAACAAGAACATTGAGCGCGATCTTATACATCACAATGCCACCAAGATTGAAGGTGACTTAGAGAAGCTTCACAGCCCGGATTGGATCAAGCTTATAGGACTCAGCAATGGCCTCGTGGCTCGTTGCACCAAAAAGGAACTTGAACAGCGCAAGAAGCTTGTCGTGAATCATTTGAATCAAACGCTGGAAAAGTATAAGGCTTGGTGCGAAGCCGAGAAGAGGAAGAGGCACCGAACCAGCAAAAGTCCCAAGGGAAGCCAGGGAAGTCAGGGAAGCCAGAAGACGGACACCGAGGATGCCGATACCGCCAGCGACGAGGAAGAGGATGATGAAGAGGCCGGTTCTCACGATGAGAACGATGGCATGAGATCCTCTCGGCGAGGCAAAAAGTTGAAGCCCTCGCCACGGTCTGCTTCGGCCTCCAAAGCGAAGAAGGATCTACCCAAGGCTGAACCGGAATTTACGTCTTTTTACGACAGACCATCCATGCGTCAGCAGGCCCTCAGCAATCGCCGGAAGAGTTCTCGCACTCAAACTGCGTTCGGTCAGCCTCTTCCGACCATTGAAGAGAAGGATTTCGAACTTCCCGAGGAATTGCTTGCGAGCACTGTGGCAGCGAGACATGCCAGAGCTAGGAAGAGGTTGTCTCGGTGATCATTTCCCTCATAGTATCGCTTTTCAAATTTCGTATCCATTTGTATGGGTGGCTTTGGGTCTGCTTGATATTTTTATCTTTTCCGCTGGCCGTGTTTGCCCTTTTGGATCATCGGATCATTGGATCATCTAGTCTGTCAGATGACGGATCATCATCACCACCATCACTATGTTCGCCCTTTTGTATTGTATTCTGGGATAGGGCGAAATGTGTTTTTATGTACAGGGTGCTTGTGGTGTTTAGCATTGTCTTCTTTTCTTGGGTTACATTAATAAAGGGATTGAATTGTATGCCTATTCACTGTAGATATTTCGTCGAAAGGGGCCTCCTCAGACTTCAGAGAAAGAGAGAGATATCAACAGTACACGTAAATAAAGCACCAAAGGCATAGAGTTGGACCGTTGGAGTTGACGTCGAAAGCTTGACCCCATGTCGAATCCGCTATGCCCGACTCGAACTAGCACAATTAACGCCGTTTCTCCTGCGACAGAGCCGCCTTTGAATGACGCTACTACTCTGAGTACACTTCTCACGTCGTCCTCCTCCGTGCGGTGCCCTCCTTACTTTGCTCGAGATCGATACATATATTCGCCTACCGCCACGCCTCCGCCCATCTGTACGGTTTACGCGACGGATTCCGATTATAGGGGCTCCTGATAACATCAACCTTTTCTTCGCGCGACCGGCCGCGCCTTCTATCGTCTTCACACTCCTCGCAAGCCTTCGCCTGCTCGCCGCCTCAAACTTCGCCCTCGCGGTTGACGATTATTCGTAATACAAGGCTTCAGTGCTCGCCTAAAGACGACAGGTTGCGGCGCGAAACTCGTGCGTGGTACGCAGGTATCCATTGCACAACTTGCGGGGAAGAGGAGACACTGCTTGGACACCGGCGGAGGATGAAGACTTTGGCCTTTGGCCACTAAGGAGGAGCTGCTTTCCGTCATTTCCGGTGATTGGGGAAGGGTTTCGTTCCGGTAGGGCTAGGGGGATACGTTTGAACGAACGGGGGGTCTTTATTCTACCGAAGAGGCGGATCTGTGAGGATTATCAATATGCCTTCAGCAATGGACCCCGTCATGGCTCCTTTGGCTGCAACACCGGGTCAACCGATGCCACCTGTGATGGGGAATAGAGGTTTCAACATATAAGTCTCCGGATGGATCTAGGGTGTGGGTTGAGCATTACAGCTGATGGCACAGCACAGGTCACCAGAAAATCGGATTTGATGTAGATTTCGCCAACAAGCGACTGAAGGTACGACCGAACCGGGGGCAGGCGGAAGGAACCAGTGAGGTTCGTAGGTTGGAGCTGACAGCATGCATAGGGTTGGACCGAAATCACGATTAATCCTACGGATTCAACTTTGAGGCAGATTCGATTAAACGCTCGACAGTGCGGTATGTTTGTCTGCGTTTTGTTTGATGTGTGAAACAGCGGTTCATCCATATCTTTGCAGATGTCACGAGATGCACAGTCAACGGAAAGATCGCTTCGCAAATCAAGTACGACAATCCATATTCGAAATTCAAGATCCACGATTCGGCTACAGTGCATCAACACCATATGTTACGAAAGAAGCTGGATGGTGTACTGCATGACCCCCCGGAGTTTGAATTAGTTATTACGTTGCCCCCAAAGGTCAAGATTGAGCCTGCAGTTAGTTGACCCTTATCCCTTCCGTTAGATTTGCAAATTTCTCACTGTTTTTGAAAGGACCCCTTCAGTGTTGCCGCACAGCACGCCCTGGCTGCTCGCAATAATAGCTCTGGACATGGCACACCCGATGCACCCGATGCGAGCGGAACCAAGACACCCGCTCTTCTCACCGCAAGACCAGAGAACATGTACACTCCCTTTATGCCACTACTACTAAGAATAGAGTACCTGCTTGAGAATTTACGCGATGGTTTCAAGTTCGTTGGCTGCGAACCAGGAGATATGCGGTATCCACATGCCTACACAACTAATTCGCCCTTGCCCGGGGCTGCGTGTTGCCTCTTCCCGACTCTTGACGGTATTCATGAGCGGTGGACATGGGAGATTGAAGTCACTGTGCCACGAACCATCGGCGATATAGATAAAGCTACTGTTGTCAGGAAGGAAAATGGCGCCTCCATGACTAATGGTAATGTCATAAACAGAACCCGTGCGGAGTCCGATGAGGATACAACTATGGATGAGGACCGTGACCTTGATATGGTGGTTGTCTGCAGTGGTGATCTTGTGGATGAGGTCTTGCTCCTCGCTGTAGAGCTAGGGTTTCTTTATACTGACTTTACAAGGAATTCCCCCCTACGGAGCCTTCAAAGAAGGTCGTGAAGTTTATGCAAGCCCAAGCCGTTGCTCCGCAGCACATATCGATAGCAATTGGTCCGTTCGAAGAGGTTAACCTATCCGAGTTTCGTGATCAAGAAAACGAAGATACTTTGGCTGCAATGGCTGTAGATGTGATGGGGTATTGCTTGCCTGGTAGGGATGTCGATTTGAGGAATACTTGCATGTTTATGCCCAAGGTAAAACGTCCGTCCAGAGTTACTGGGTTTCTACTAATAGACCACGAGGCCATTGATTACATTGTCAAGGAATTCGGCCAGTACGTATATACCAATTTCAAGCTCTGCTTCGTGGATGATCTGGCAACGGACACGATTGAAGCAGCTTCTCTGGCTCTGTGCAGCAACAGTCTGTTATTTCCGGAAGTAATTGTCGACCCTTTATGGGATGTCACTAAAAAGTTAACATATTCACTCACGGCACAATGGGCGGGTGTTCAGGTGGTACCCAAGGATTGGTCTGATATCTGGGTTATCATTGGCATGGCATACTGGATGACGGGTTGCTTTATGAAGACCTTGATGGGCAACAACGAGTATAGGTTTCGGCTGAAGAAAGATGCAGAACGTATAACCGAACTGGATACCGGACGACCATCCCTCTATGCCCAAGGATTCCAAGTGCCAATAGAACCTTCTTCGTTAGACTTCATCAAGCTTAAGGCACCGGTAGTTTTGACAATCCTCGAGAAGCGGTTATGGAAGCTTAGTTCATCAATGGTTCTGCATCGAGTGGTTCGGAAAACATTCCTTTCCGCGGTGGCCGGAGAACTCAAGAACGGACTTATGAGCACCGCTCACTTTATTCGATTATGCGAGAAAAACAGCCATAACAAGCTTGAGCCTTTCTTCCAGCAATGGGTTTATGGAGCAGGATATCCGCAGTTTGAGGTTTCGCAACGCTTTAACAAGAAGAGAATGATTGTGGAGATGGGCATACGCCAAGTTCAAGCTACCCATGCATCAGTCCGAAAAGTCACCCCGGATGACTTCCTGAAAGATGCTTTGGATCGGGAACGTCATGTTGTAGTGGGGCCCACACAACCAGTGTTTACGGGACCAATGACCATTCGAATTCACGAAGCCGATGGAACCCCGTACGAGCACGTCGTGGACTTGAAGGAAGGCTATACCAAGCTCGATATTCCATATAACACAAAATATAAGCGTCTAAAAAGATCGCGACGGCAAAAGGAGCGGGCTGCCGCAGGGGCTGGTGTTGATATTAGCATCGATGCACAGCAAAACGACGACGTATTACTGTACTGTCTGGGCGATGTTTTGCAGGGAGAAGAGGAGGTGGATGATTGGCAGCTGGTGGACTGGTCAAAGGAGGACGAAGAACGTATGGCGCAGGAGAGCTTCGAATGGATACGGATGGATGCCGATTTTGAATGGATATGTACCCTCAACATCAATCAGCCGGACTACATGTTCCTGTCTCAACTGCAGCAAGACCGAGATGTCATTGCACAATATGACTCCATCCGGCACTTTGCGACCGCAAGGGAATCAGCGTTAATATCGTCGATTCTGGTGAGGACGCTCATGGATCGACGATATTACTATGGAATTCGGGTTGAAGCTGCAATGGCCTTGTCAAGGTGTGCTACGGCAGAACTAGACTGGGTGGGGCAATTCCATCTGAGGAAAGCTTTCCAAGAGTTTTTCTGTTATCCGGGTTCGCAAATTCCTCGAAGTAACGATTTTACCGATCTCACGGCGTACTATGTTCAAAATGCCATCCCTCGGGCAATGTCACGGATCCGGAATATATCTGGTGTCTGTCCTGGTCATGTGCAGAAATGGATGCTGGATGTTTTGCGGTACAACGACAATTCTAATAATAGTTACGACGATTGCTACTATGTTGCAAATCTTATGAGATCATTGGCCAACACTCTATCTCCCCAGAGTCGAATAGCTAATGAGTTTGGCTTTGACTTAATGGATGAAGACTACGATGAGGACGATGAGTATAATGAGAAGAAGTTGCATGAGATGGCCCTAGCAGAGATTGAGAGGTACCAAAGAATGGATCAGTGGCAACCAACCTATCGGAATGTTGTTTCCGAGGCTGCATTGGATGTCAGTTTCCATTCTCTCGTATTGGTCTTATATTCATTCATACTGACCCAATTGACGTAGATTCAAAAGGACCTTATGCTGAGAGGCATTAAAGAAGTTGATTACAAACTCTTCATGGCGTATACTCGAGAAGGGACCCTTGATAGTTTGAGAGTAAAGGCTTTTGACTGTCTTGTCGATCTCAATGCTCTTCGGAACCGCGCCCTAGCGCCCTATATCTGCTACGTTATTGGGAATGATCCATCTCCATTCGTTCGGCGGCGAGTTCAAAAAGCCTTTGGTCGCGGGCTCGGAATGATTGCAGTGGGCGACCAAAAGCCGCGGGACACTCCAAATGGTGCAACTTTTGGAGAGATGATTATTGAAGATGCTGGTGCCGACAATTCGGGAGCTAGAAAGGATGAGCTGGCCAAGGAAACGATTGCGGGTGCATTGACCGCGCTCAAGAAGGAGTTGAGTGAAGATGCAGTCCTGAAGGATGCGCTTTGGAAAGCCACGATGTTTGTTGGACCTTAATATCTTGGTTGCCATCGTACTGACATTATCTTAGATCGCCGGATATTGGTTTGATAGAGCTCCGGTTCCTTCTGGATATTTGCGCTCTCTTGTACTACGCAAAGACCTCACTTATCATAACAATGAAACGACCAAAACACCTTAGTTGCAGGTACATGGGCAAGGTAAGCTCTTTTCACATTTGTCCCTAGTTGAAATTAGTGTACTGACCTTTATTGCAGGGTGTCCTATATTTCAGTTGGGGTTATGGGAAACCGAAGCGTCCTCCTGCCCCTCCTGTCCCTCCTCCTGCTGTACACCGCACACCAACTTCCTTGCCACTACAACCTCCTAGGTCCATGCCAATCAAACTCATCACCAATCCCCGCGGGAAGGTCAATGGTGTCAGTAAGAAGAGTAAGGACTCGCGACCGTCGGTTCGAAGAACACCATCTATGTCTCATACAATGTCTTCTCCTTCGGTGCCTTCACCAATACCTTCAACACACACCCCTACACAATCTTCTCCCCCACCACATGCTCCGCGGAAGATTATTCTCAAGATTGGGAAACATAATCTGCAAAATAATCTCCAACAGAATGGTACATCGGGATGATCTTGCCTCAAAATTTCAGACAACTTTACTGGACTAGCCTTGGGCTATCACTGCGTGGATATCTGTGACATTGTTCTGGGTGGTTTTTCTTATCTTGATTCTGCCACGGGGGCTGCCATTGGGGTTGTACCAATATTTGTTTACCACCTAACCTGCCCTCCATTTGTACATTTACCACCTCACTACCCTACTACCCCTACTACCCCTACTACCTCTTATCGTTTTTGTTTCTGTGTGTGCGAATGCGTGTACGCGTGCTCGGGGCGCTTCATTTGTTTTGATTTTCTCGTTTATGGGATGGGTGCTGGTGTGTTGGGCTGTCGCATGCTTTTTTTTTATAGGTACTCTGTCACTTTGCCGGGGACTGGAATGGCGTTTTTTTGTCACTTTGTTCTTTTTTTTAATTTACTTCTGGTGTGTGATAGTCTAGAAGTGTCGAGAGTTTCATGGCTTTTTCTTGTTTGTGAGACGTTTTGGGGTATACGTAGGTCAGTGCTAAATACATGTAGATATGGTTATGATTCCGGACTTGATTGGTGATGCCAGAGGATTGACGTCCGAAGGTATGCCAGTAGATCTCGCTGTTGCTTGTTTGAATAGGCTCGAAGTGCTTTATGTCCAACTTCTTGCGAGTGAAGAAGAAGAAGGCTTGTCGATATCATGAAACTGGGTGGGGAATTCTCTACAAACCGCAACGGGAGTGCCCAAGTTCTGGTATTAATCACAGAGCAAGTATGTGGAGGATTGCGAAATGCGTTGTACTCATTCATTCATTCAAATACAGAAATATCGCAGATTCATTCCCATTTCATTCCCCCATTTTCCCCATTCCCCCACATATTCCACCACTCGTGTTACCTACCTCGATTTTAGAAAAGGTGAGTAGTACTCACTACCTCTTCCTAAAATCTTTTCTCCCCCGCAAATGACGTCAGTGGCCACCTCTTTCAGAAGCTTTCATTCACTGCCTACCCCCAATTCCGGCACCACCTCCCAAGCCGATACGCTCCTCGCGAGTGCGCTGACGAGTTCTCGGGTCGATAATAATGCCATTGCTATCCTCAGCCTGAGCCACAGCCTCAGCCTCTTGTTGTTTCTTCTTTTCTTTGGCCTTGCGGAAGTCCTCGTACACGGCGAGGTCGTTGGTTGTAAGCTTGATCTGCGTTGGTTGACGGCGGAGCATGTTGTTTCTGGGGGGTGATGTTAGGTTTTGTAGCTAGGGGTTGGGTTGCGACGACAACCACACAACTCACCAAACGAATTTCTAGAACCCTGACACAACAAACTTTTTCTTTCTTTCGATGGAGACGTCGTTGTCGGTACAAGATGGCTTTGAAGGTGGAGGAGAGCTAGAGTTAAACGGTGAAAGGTATGTTTCGGGTTGGAAGACGCGACAACGTGAGGCTGATGATGATGATGATGGCGCGTGAAGCTCACTCACTCCGATGCAACGCGAAGTTATCACGGAGCTGCAGAAGATATTGTTGACGCTCAACCAAATGTTTGTTTTTTGTTTGTTGGTTTTTGGTTTGGATTGAGCTGATTGGGCGGTGGTAGTAACGATTCGCTGCTGAAGGCTGTTGCGAAGAAGGGAGATGTGGAGAAAGCTCAGAGAGAGGCGGTAGCGAAGGGGAAGGAGGTTTTGGGGGTGGTTCTGGGGACTGAGGGGGAGGAGTGAAGCTCTTTGAAAACACTGGAGCCTAGCTGTGAGAGCCCGACTAGTTACGGGAGCTGGGAGTTTGTCCCCGCACCATATTGCCCCAGATCCCAGCTCCCAAATGAACTTTATGCTTCTTAGGATGGTAGGCACATATTCGAGCATGTTCCAGATCCCTTCCTTGTTACGTGGCCAGCTTATTGGGGCGCCATATCCTCCTACATACGTTTGCTTTTTTGATTCCGAGTCCTGTAAAATACGAGCAGTAAACAACCGCCTACTGACCTTATGTCCGTAGAAGAATCATTCCCGAGAAAACTATCCATGAGAAGGTGCCGGCCAGCCATCATAAAACCAGTTGTATGATCGCCCTTCCCCCCTTCCCGCTGTTCCCTTTATTTCTGTCGAACACCCTGACAGCTACCATCTCGCATTGAGGCACCTTCACCGCCTTTGTAAGTGGTGTAAACGTGGCATGGTATTGGGCGGGGGGAGCTCATAAACTGCAAAATCGTGAGGCGTGGTATATCGGCATCCCCCCCCCCCTCCCGGTATCTAGCGGCATGGTGGTTGAGTGGTCTCCGGATACTTTTCCTCGGGGCAATCCACTTGATTAGGGACCAGATATTGCTACTTCCACCGATTAATATCATAGTATTCGTACTTATGGAGTGGCAACGGTAGCTACTACGTCCAATCTATGCAGCTACGCTCCCAGTTCGGTGGATTTACAGCTGGATAAAGTGTTGGCTTAGTTGATGGGAAATGTGTGATCTGGGTTTGTTAAAACAAGACTGTAGCGGATGATTCTCTGACTTTGAGGTATTTCGGTGCACATATCCATATCAGACTGAGAGCATGTGGTTATTCTATTGACATTGTTCGTTCGAACTTGCCCACATATGCATGATGTATGCTGAGAGATGATTTTGATAATCTTCAAATGGCAGTGCACAGCACAAACGTAGGAAATCTAAATGAAGGACAGTTTTCTGATGGAATGACAATCGCGAAGCAGTCCCCGGAACTGCAAACCAAGCTTAGTCGCAGGTTTGAGCCAGTTTTGGGACTCAATTCCTGGAGTTGGGTCGTGGTCCCATGGTTTCGAAGCCGTTGTTATGGTCGTTGACTGATCATGAGTGACGAGGTTCGAAAGCAAGCTTTCGCGGCTACAGCGGCTAGTTTAGACATCAACACCCCACACAAAACCCCACCAACACCCCCCACCCATCTTCACCTCACCACCATGGACAAACCATACTCCCAAACCCTCCTCCTCACCGGCGGCGTCCTCCTGGGCATAACCGCCACGCTCACCGCCCAAAAGCTCCTCTCCCCCTCCTCCACCCCCGACCCCCGCCGTCGCCGTCGCAGCTCCTTCTTCATCGCCCCCCAACCAACCGAAGATATCCGCAACGGCCTCGAAGAATGTATCGGCAACACCCCCCTAATCCGCATCAAATCCCTCAGCGACCTAACCGGCTGTGAGATCCTTGGAAAGGCGGAGGTACCGTGAGTCCCCCTCCCCCTCTCACCTTCCCTCTCTAACACCAGTATAAATAGTTTCTCGAACCCGGCGGCTCCGTAAAAGACCGTGTAGCACTACAACTTATCCGTTCCGCGGAATCTGCGGGCTTACTATCACCCCACTCCGGCGACAAAATCTACGAAGGCACCGTCGGCAGCACCGGCGTGTCACTTGCCATCCTCTGTCGCGCAAGAGGCTACCTAGCACACATCTGCATGCCCTCCGACCAAAGCATTGAGAAATCCTCCCTCCTTCAAAAACTCGGCGCGGAAGTCTCGCTCGTCCCCCCCGCGCCAATCGTAGACACGAACCAATTCGTCAACCGCGCGCGCGCACTGGCTAGGCAACATACCGCGTCTCCCGAGATCCCTGGGAGAGGGTACTTTGCGGATCAGTTCGAGAATGACCAAAATTGGCGGGCGCATTATGAAAGCACCGGACCAGAAATATTTCGACAGTGTGGGGAGAGGTTGGATGCGTTTGTGGCTGGGGCGGGTACGGGGGGGACAATAAGTGGGTGTGCACGGTACCTAAAGCCGAGACTACCGGGACTAAAGGTGGTGCTTGCGGATCCGCCAGGAAGTGGGTTGTATAATCGGGTTAAGTTTGGGGTTATGTTTAATTTGAAGGAGCGGGAGGGGACGAGGAGGAGACAACAGGTTGATACGATTGTTGAAGGGATTGGGATTAATAGGGTTACGCATAACTTTGAGGCTGGGAGGGAACTGGTGGATGATGCTGTGCAGGTTTCGGATGAGGAGGCGATGGCGATGGCAAGGTTCTTGGTGGAGAAGGATGGGATGTTTGTGGGTAGTAGTAGCGCTGTGAATTGTGTTGCTGCTGTCAGGACTGCGATCAAGATGGGTCCCGGTCATAGGGTGGTCACTATTCTATGTGATTCCGGCGCGAGACATTTGTCAAAGTTTTGGGCGCAGGCTGGAAATGTTGGTGGTGGATGGGAAATGACACTGGATGATGTGTTGGAGGCGGATAAGAGGAAGACGGGAATGAATAGTGTACCAGCGGAGAAGACAGACGATGCATTAGAGTTCGGGGTCTAAGTTATGTGCATATAGTAGACTCTCAGGTTCAATACAGTCTATTGTATCCAAACTCATAATATCGTCACACCAGAATAAACAAAAAAAATAAACCAAATAGTGTCCCAATCATGCTCGTACCCATTGCTATCAACAAACCATAAAAGCAAAAGCAGAACACCGTAATCATAAGCCTCGAAACAAATGCAGAACCGAAAACACAGACCCCCAAAGATAACTACAGGATTATCTACCAAGGGCCCCCCACAAAAATGCTAAACCGAAACAAGAACCCCATAGAGATAACTAACTACAGAAAGTATCTACCAAAGGCCCCACAAAAAACGCAGTAAAAAGAAATCGATAATGCGCCAACAGACAAAAATCGCACACAACACCCATACAAATGCTACATGAAATCGAAATATACTGTATACAATTCACTCTTCGTCATCGGCTGGTACTTTCTGACGCCTTTCTCGGTGAAGCCGTCTAAGCCCAACTTCGACCACCTCCAAGGCATCGCCCAATCCAGTGAGAACCCTATCAAGCTCTCGCATCATTTCTCCATTTCCAGGCGGCTGGGAAAGAACAGTAGCGTCGAGAGGTGCCATCGCCGGGAACTCCAAACTTCCCACCTCAACAGGTGCTGGAGGCGGGCGCTGAAACATCGGAGGAGTGCCCGGGCCCATGGCGGGAAAGCCATATCCATGTTTCGCCGCTGTACGTTCTCCAGGAGTAACCATCCTTCCGGGACTTGCGGGAAGCTTGGTACTTTCAATGAAATTCGCACTGGCGGAGGGACCAAGGTTGAGGTGGCTGGGTCTTGTATGAGGCTTTCCTCCAGGGCGTTGTCCTCTCTGGGTGATATCTTGTGACCTGGATTTCAGGTGCGGACCAGGGGTAGATTCCGCGGATCGTACTTTCGGAGGAGTGGGCATTGGCGGTACCGGTTCCTCTCGGAGTCCCGCAAAGGTGGGGACTGACTTTGAAGAGAGGTGATGAGGCTTGTGACCATTCATGTTACCAGCAGGGGCTAAAGTTCCTGACTGCTGTTGACCCGCAAATCGTGGAGGGGAAGAGGGTGCAGATGCTGCGGCTTGTGGCCGACGCGGAGAGGGCGCACGACTGATAGGTTGCGAAGGGAAGGGCCCATCCATCTCGGATGGCTGAAGAGTCGGCGTTCCAGCTGAATCTACCTTTTGCGGACGTGTTCGGGTGATAGTTGGCTTCTCCGATGTTGGCTGAGCAGACATAGGTGGAACTGAGGCCGGAGTCGGTGGTGGAGCCGACGCAGCAGCTGCCGCCGCCTTCGCCTTTTGCATCGCCATTTCCATCATCTCCTCTTCTGTTGGCATCGAGATCATTCCGATAGGGCTGGGGCTGGGTGATGATCTGCTGCTCGACTCGGTAACTAGCATACCATTATCATCGAACGACGGAATTGATATCATCCCCAGACTGCTGCTCGATCCAGTATTCTCTGGTGTCATTGAGCGAGCGTGGTTTCCATTCATTCTGAATGATGACGCGTCTGACTGTGACTCGTTCCAAGACTGTGAATCGTCGTCACCAGGAGCCTGGAAGAGCCTATAAAGCTTTTCTGCTCCGTTTCGCGGCCTGGGACCTCTCTGAAGTGATGGCGAAGGTGATGGCCGATATCCCCTCAGTGTTTGTCTCTGTATCACCGACAGCATTTCAAATTCCTTCGGAACACCTGACACTCTGGATTTGATAGTGTCGAAATCCCACGCCGGATCACTTCGAGCACTTGCCGCATCTGCCTCTGAACCGGCATCACTCCCTCCAGTCCCGGCTCCATATAACATGGACGATCGGACTCCGCCGGCCTTCACCCACTGGTCATATCGCTGAATCAAATCACGCATGATCGTGTAAGAAGCTTTCGTCGCCTTGACAAGCTTTGTTTTCTGGAGCTCTTCGGCAGATGGTCGTTGATCTGGAACGTCGTTCAAACACAGTGCAACGAACTCCCTAAGCGCGTTGGACCAGTTTCCGCCCTCGAGTCTCGGTGGAGGCATCCTTGGAATCATGTCAACGACTCGCTCAGGATGGTATTGATGTAATGGCGGATTCAGTTTAGCTAGCTCGTAAATCGTGATACCGAATGACCAGATATCAATCTGCCAGGGAGTCAGGACCCAGTCGAGCACCTCCAAGAGGGGAGGGAAAACCCACTTTGAAGTCATAGAGTCCCCCAGTAAGGGCCTCCGGAGCCATCCATTGGGGGGTCCCCACAAACGTGTTCCTCTTGTTCGTTTTGGTCACTAGCTGTGCCGAGACCCCAAAATCACAAAGCTGCACCCGACCATCCTGGTTTACGAGGATATTTGCCGCTGCGCCGGGACGACGGGATCAGCATGTAGCCCGTACAATGTCCAGGGGGGAATAGAAACCCTACCCTTGATGTCGCGATGTATGATCTCATGCGAATGCAAGTAATGCAGTGCTGTGAGGGTTTCTCGGATAACGACTGCAATGTACTTTTCCTCGATTGGGCCCGCTTTCATCTGTCCACCACCGCCACCACTTTCGTCAGCTCCTTCTAACCTCCAACCCCTCCCCACTCGCAGATACTACTAACCAGCGTTCTCATTGACCCCCCGCTACAGAAATCCATGATGATCCACAACTTATGGCCGAGCACGTAGCTGGCATGGTACGCCGTAATATTCGGCGCATCCCCAGCCTTCAGTTGCGTCAACAATCCGATCTCCTTTTGGATATCCTGGATCTCCTCGTCCTGCTGGTCGAGATCAAGCGATTTTATGGCGACCACATCTTTCGTCTTGTTGTGGATCCTGCCGGCTTCAGCGAGGAAGTAGAAAGTGGAATTGGGAAATCGAGGGGTACCCTTTGAAAACACTGCCGAAGCTGCCTCTACCGACGAGGTCGATAACCGTGTATGGGATCTCCGCTGGAACACTCTCCATTTCGGTCCGACACAATTTCTCGGCATCTAACGTTTTCGGCCGGCATCAGCGCCATCACCGTCGGAGAGAGGGAACATACGTTCTCGTACCAACCTCGCCTTATCGGGGTTGGGAGGAGCTGCCTCCATCATGTCGTTCATATTCATTGTCGTCGTCGCGTGTGGTTGTCGTGGCGCGTTGGAAAGCTACGTGCGCCGTCGTCTCGTCTCGAGTATAGTGGGGGCGGCGGAACGCGGAGAGGGAGAAGCTGTGTCGTTGATGACGAACCCCCGCAATTCCCTCCCCTAAACTCTATATTTCTGAACTGCGGGAGTCGGTGAAGGAAATTGAGTGTTTGAAAGTTGCAAGAGGTGGGGGGTCGGGGAGAAAGAGCAAGCTCAGCCATCCGGGGAGGGGACAAGCGAAGTGCCGTTTTCGCGCGCTTCATGTTTAGACGCGCCATGCCGCAAGCAAGCATGAGCCACAGGATAAGAGAGGATATAAAACTACCGAATATGAAGGGATTCGACTATTGAATACTATAGTAATTTACTCTCGTTTTCAGAATTCCTCGTCGCTCGCAGGCTCGCTCCTAAAAGTCTAGGTACGAAAGCAATGATAATTGATATTCGCATGGAGAGGGTGAATCCTTCGACACATGACCGTACCAAGATCATTCAAAACGTTTGATATACAAGAGTACAGACCGTCTAGGCATTATAGAGACGGACAATCCTTTCACCACAGAGTCCAATTCAAGCCCCAACACAAGTAATTACCCACCCAAAACTCGAATGTCCCGGCGCCGCGACTCCGGATAGTCACTTTTGACCGCCACTTCGTGGCCGTCACTTATGCATATATGACTGTCCGAAGATTTGCCCCTTATTTTTGGATGCCAATAAGCCTGCCATACTCCGCACTTAAATATGTTGTTAGAATAGCGACTCCATGACACAGTGTCTCTTTCTTGCTCTCGTCCCGGATCCAGCCCCTCCACTATGATATCTATCCCTAGCCCACCTCAACCCCAGCTCTAGGAACGCGGTTAAAGGTAGGCATCTTGAGGACTGTGTGTATGTGTGATTCACCAAGAATATTGTTGCAGGAGTTGGTAGAGTACATCCTAAGAAGTATAATTCTTAAGGAAGAGCATCGTGCTAGATCCCTTTCTAAGAATCCATCATGACTGAAACCTCGGCATTAGCCTCCTCTGCCCTAAGTTCAGAACTCAAAAAACTCACCTCTTTTTGGTTGAGTAGGCGGTTGATGAATTCGAAGAGTATTTGTAAGGTTGTGTACATTTTGGTGGATCAGTTTCAGTGCTTCTTCCTCCAAAAATCGGTGGCAGAAGTTCGGACAGTCATGAGTGATCATGACGGCCAGGAAGTGACGGTCAGGAAGTGACGGTCAGGAAGTGACGGTCAGGAAGTGACTGTCAAAAGTGACTGTCCGGAGTCGTGGCGATGTCGCGGTCATTAGCTCAGGAACCGAACTCGAGCATCTCCCAAGTGCAGTTTACCAAAACCAATTGAATCTCGACATCTCACTGCGTACACAATGATCAGTTCAGAGGCGATCACATACATACTTCAAAGACCCATATTATCCGGTACCGACACTAGTGGCTACCCAGGGGAAGATCGATGAAAAGAAAGAACGAATGAGGGGATTGCAGGACGACAGTGGAGAAAGAGATGGGCACATCAAGCATTAATACATTCCCTCCCTCTCATTGCCACGGACACGTTCTCATTCAATCAACACCTAAAAATCTCATCTTCAATCCACTATCCTAACATCTGAGGATCTATCAAACTTTAACTCAAAGTCTCAAGAGCGACTGATCGATATCATCCACTCATCCACAACACAACAAACCCATAAACATTTCAACTTTCTTTCCCCCATCACATCATACTCTATATATACAGTGTCCATCCAACCGCATGACCCTGATCTCATCATCACCTCCCACCAGTTCCCCCATCTTAATCGAGCACAAAGAAAAGAGCCATAACCGGCTTATATAAATAAAAAGCTTTATGACAAAAAAACGACATCAAGAATCAAAAATTGAAACCCTATTTTGTACAGCCTTTTTATCCACCCCTTCGAATAATTCTCGAACACTTCTCCCCCAAAGACAAAAAACTCCCCAGCAAAAGTAGCAGTTAAGAAACTAAGATACACATTGAACGGGATCAGTACTAAAATGCGACTTTCCCATCATGACACAACTTTATATCCATTGTATAAAGGGGGGGGGTAGTAACAGCTACAGAACAGAACAAATAAATAAATCACAAAACTAGCCACCAGCCCGTGCAAACGTAAAGCCGAATTTATCCTAGAGTGAGAGCAACATCTGTCGAGAGAAATTGGAAGTTGACATCCACAGAATTCGTCAAAATTTAAAACTCCCAATTTTCGTCTGCCGACTCTAAGGCCCATTTGAACTTATCACGCAGAGTCTTGGTGAAGAGTTTCTCAATGGGAACGTCGTACTTCTTGCAGAACATGACCGTCAATCTTGGGTCGATGTAGTTCTAAACCAGTATTATCAGCGTCATCGTCTTTGCAAGAATATAAACCGGTTGAACCTACGATTTTGGATGTACCCAGGGCAACAGTCTTGTTGTCATCCTTAACCTTGGTATCGGCCTCCATCTTTCTAATACGCTCTTCCATCTTCTCTATGCTGGTCTCTATCTTCTCGAGTGTAGCGCCTCGAGACTTGGGTTCGACGGTGCCGCTTTTGTTCTCTTTCTCGAAGTCCTCCTCCATCTCTTTGAGGACCTCGAGTCGTTCCTCGAGGACACTTGCCTTTAACTCTTTTTCACCTTCGGAGACAAGTTTCTCGTTGTCTTTCTCAAACTTTCTGGTGATTTTCTCCCGTTCCTGTTCGATAAGGACCTTTTGGTGCTCCTTGATCCAGTCTTCGTCATCAATGTCCGGATCCGGCTTGAAGAACTCTGGGTCTTTCTTTTTTCTTTTCGGATCCAAGAAGAGGATTTGTCTCTTGAGTCTGAGCTTCTGATATCGAAGGCCTTTGATCTGATCCCCATCATTAGAAAGAACTAAACAAGGGTAATAAGGGTTCATTAAAATACCTTGTCGAAAGCCTTGGCAATTGAAGCCTCGTGTGTCGTGCTCACGGTCCGTTGATGGTTACACAAGATCGCAACCATCCTGTTGGCCTCATTGTAAGCCAAGTACTTGTCGTGAACAGACCCATCGTTTGGAATCTTCAGCATCTCCCTTTGCATGGTGAACGAGGCGTTGTATGTACGGAAAACCTTTGCAGAGAGCCCCTTCATGTAGCTTTGGAGTTTCTTGTTGAGATCAGTGGTCTAGATAGACGTTAATACGTACATTGGAAACATGACGCGGATATAGAACTCACATTGAGCCGGTCAAAGATCATATCGCCCGTTGTTTTTGGTGGTTTTTTGAAGATCCTGATATTCTTGAAAACCTGAGGCGAAACTTCAACCGTATCATGGTAACGGATTGAGTCCTTTCCCAAGAAGTCAAAGACGACCTTATTGGGAAGTTCAAGAGTGACATGCTCATAGCGAAGCGAACAACAACCAACAGTATCTGCTTCGTCTTCACCTTTCTCGTTACCAGCTCTAAGAGCAAGTTGGTCGATGAGATACATTGCGGTTGCAAGCTGCCGGTCTGCCATCACCTCTGCTTTGAGTTCCTTGGTGTAGTCCGCACGGATACGAGTAATGTGTTTCTGCCAAGTGTCAGAAGCGAGTCTAACGAACGGCAGAGAAAACCCCATTCATACCTTCAGTTCTCGCGCCTTTTCAAACTTCTTGTAGTCACTCTGGCCTTTCAAGCTGCTGTCTGCGGCAAGCATGACATACTTGATGTTGCCATTGATGTTTTCCTTCCAGGTAGCCAACCAGGTAACCTTGTCATCATGACTGATACCACCCCATTTGTGGCCCTGTGGAGGCGGGGGAACGGGTGCATCCTTGCCAATATTGAGGGTGACTTGCTCGGGTTGGACTCTGAGTTTGACTTTGCCTGTCTTGGGGTGATCGCCACGTCCTCGGAAGAGCCCTGGAGGTTCGACTCGGAAATTGCCAACCTTCTCTTTGCGGCCATCAAGAAGACAAACGGTGTACTTCTTCTCGGCCTCTTCCTTCTCGATCTTTAGAGCTTTCTTTTCGGCGGCACTCATGGCTTTTTTCTCGGCCTTTTTTGCTTCAAAATAATTGAACATTGGCGTGAAGTCGCACTTTTCAAACTGTTTAATTTGTATCTTCTGAGGAGAAAAACAAGTTAGAATCTCTGTATGGCGGAAAGAATTGTATGTCAACTCACCTTTCCCTGTGGATCTTTAGCGCCTCCGGAGTCTTTAAGAATATCTTGGAAGTCTTTAAAGAAGTTCTCAACGAATTTCGGATTTTGTGCATGTTGTGTTTCAATCATTGCACCGAAGAAGCCAGCAACTTCCTCGGCCGCTTCGGGTAGAGTGATATCAACGCCATTGTACTTCATCTTGACATTTTTCGGAAGAGGTTCGTAAGGAGGTGGAAATAGCACGCCATTGTGTTCCAAGGTGGTCCACTTTACGGTTCCAACGGTATCAGGATTCTCCCACCACTTGTACTCATCTTCATCTTCCTCCTCCTCTTCCCCTTCTGCTGGAGTTGCTGGTGTTTCCGATTTCTTGGCTCTTCCTTTGCCCTTTGCCTCCTTCTTAACGGGCGCTTCCTTCTTAACGGGCGCTTCCTTCTTAACGGACGCTTCCTTCTTGACAGCAGTCGCCTTGGTAGCTCGTGGCTTCTTGGCAAGAGGCATATCATCGTCCGACAATTCTTCCTTCTTAACACCATTGGCTTTGGTCTTGGCTGGAGTAGCCCGCTTCTTGCCTTTCAACGGGACATCACTATCATCGCTTTCTTCCTCCTTTTTTACTGCAGGCTTCCGCTTCTTAGCCAAAGCAGATTTCTTATCTTCTGCCTGCAGCCTATTAGCAGTCTGCTCCTGTTCTTTCATGATCGCCGCCTTCTCTTTAGATAACTTTGCGGCAGCCAGGGGAATATCGGAATCGGAGTCATCATATCCTCCTGTAATCGTAGGTGGCATTCTGGTAATGGTTGGGGATGTCGACTTCCTTTTGGTCGTTGGAGACCTGGCTTTCGACGCAAGAGGCATATCATCATCTGACTCCTCCGCTGCTTCAGCTTTTACGGCACCATTGGTCCGTCGACGCTTGTTCTGAGCTCCTCTGTCAGCTGGTAGATGGGTACAGAGCCAACAATACTAACCAATGGTGTATCACTATCGCTACCACTTTCTTCCTTGGCCGTCTGTTTTCGACCTTTTCGTTTCGCCATTCTTCGTGATCCGTTGGCTTCATAGACTTCAATTTCCATTACAGGGCCATTGCTGATGGATATGCCTTGTGGTATGTTCTCTCCTAGGTGGTCGACGTCCATTTGATCGTATTCCTTGTCGACTTTCCTGTCCAGCGCCTTTGGTATTTTCGAGGGAAGGATTGGACTTTTGCGGTTAGATGTAGGTGACGAACCTATGAGTTCACCGGAGTGTCAGCGACAAATAGTTCTTCATAAAGTGCACTAAGAAGCAACGGCCAAGCCAAAAGGCAAACTGAAGTGTAAGGCTGAAGAGGCAGTGATAGGGATGCCAACAGAGAAGAATCGAAAGTCGGGGGGTCAAGTGCAGCTGAGGTATCACATACCGTTGGTGGCCTTCCTTCTTGCCAAAGGCACGTCGTCGTCCGAGGAAGACATAGTTGCGAGGATTGAAGGGAGTACTCTGGTGGGAGTAGTTCTAGCGCAGGAGGAGGAGAGAGATTTGCGCAGAACGTGGATGCAGCGAGGGTGTTGGCTGGGGTAGGGTGGTGTCAGAAGTAGGCGGCGCAAGAAGACAACGTGAGTTGTGTCGAAAAGCGACGCAGTGTACCCGATGACGCGGGAACAATGGACGCCACCAGCGGAAAGAATGATTGGAATTCGAGTTGGTGTCGGGGGGTGAGGTGTCGGGGGGAAGTTTATTTAGGAGAGGTAGGAGCAAGAGCACGAGAGCAAGGAAAAGTGGAGAAATATAAAGCGAAGGCCCAGACGATGATGTTGCGGTTTGGGGGAAGGAAAGAAGAGGAAAGAAGGGAGACCTGAGGCGAGAGCGTGAGCGAAGTGAGCGAGCGAGAGTGTCTGCCTTTCCGCTTTCCACTTTCCAGCGTCTGCGGCTCGTTGGGCGCGGAAACCATTAGTTCCTCGTCCTCCCCCGTTACTAAGGCATTTTCTGAGTCGACGGCCAATCACGCCTCGCCGTCACTGCCGACCGCCGATTTGCGTTGCAGTGCAAGATTCAATCTCCCAGTCCGGCTCCTCATCGCGATTCTATCCGCCCAAAGTCTCCGCAACCTCTCCCCTCCGCCCTCAATTTCTCTCGCCAACTATGCTTTCCCGGGCAGCAAGACCCGCTCTTCAAAGGGCCACCGCTGCCTCTTGCAGGTAAATGCTCTCGCTCGCTATCGAAACACATCTACCCCCCCCCACCCGGTCGGTGGTGTGTTTGCCGAAGACTACCAGCCAACTCATTCATCGTCACTGTGTCTAGGCCGGTCCTCTCCAACAACTATGCCACCCTCCGAGAAATTGAGGGTCGTCTTAAGTCCATCAAGAACATCGAAAAGATCACCAAGACCATGAAGATTGTCGCTTCCACCAGGATGAGCCAGGCCCAGCGTTCCATGGTCCAGTCCCGGGTCTACGGAAAGACGTCCAACAAGGTCTTCGAGGAGGCTGAGGCTCAGCCAATCGAGGGTGGAAAGACTCTCTACATCGTCTCGTCTTCCGACAAGGGTCTGTGTGGTGGTGTCCACTCGAGTCTTTCCAAGGCTGTGCGTGTGAAGCTGGATGCAAACCCTAACGCCGACGTTGTCGTTATGGGCGAGAAGTGCAAGTCGCAGTTGGGCAGAACTCATGCCAACAACATGGTGTTGAGCTTTGCGGGTATTGGAAAGGATGTACCCACGTTTGCGACCGCTCAGGCCATCGCCGACCAGATCCACCAGCTGCCGGGAGAGTACGACAACATCGAGATTATCTACAACTCTTTTCTAAGCCCCGTCTCCTACGAGGCTACCACCATAAACGCCTTCTCTGAGGATGCTGTCAAGGCTGCTGGTATGTATCCGTCCTATTTCCGTCCTATATCGGTGATGAAAAGAATTCGGATGTAAAACATTTATACACCGAGAGCGCAAAACCATGTGGAAAATTTCCGTTGCCTTCCTTCTGAGATATATATCATTTCCATCGTTATCACATCGCCCACCTTTGCCATTTCAATCTAACGAACACCAGCCAACATCACCGCCTTCGAGACCAGCGATGAGCAGCTCCCTAACCTCCGCGAGTTTTCCCTTGCAAATTCCATCTTCTGGGTAAAATTTTCCATTCAAAGTTGCAATTGAGAAATAGCATACTGATCGAGTATTGCAGGCTCTGGCCGAGGGCTACGCCTGTGAAATTGCCGCCCGTCGCAATGCCATGGACAACGCCTCCAAGAACGCCGGAGAGATGATCGGCAAGTTCCAGATTCTTTACAACCGTACCCGGCAGGCTGTCATTACTGGAGAGTTGGTTGAGATTATCACTGGTGCAGCTGCATCTGCAGAATAGAAAAAAAAAAGCTTTTGTATAATGTGGGTGGATCTGAGGGTTGGATGTGTGTATCTTTAGTGTATACAGAGACTCGAGTGGAAACACAAATAGAATTCTCGCGTCTCCAGGGCCATCTGTTTGTGGGGTCTCGTTTGTGGCGGTTGACTGGACTCGTTCATTCGTTGTCCCCTCTCAACCACTGACTTGCTCGAAACGAAGGACACGGAAAATCGACCCCCACGACTCGAAATAGATTAGGCGCCATGAAGATACCACTCAGATTCGAGATATTGAAGATTAAGATTTGTAGACTTGAGTATTCAGGCGAATACGAAGTGAATATAGTCAAAAGTCCAACTCCAAAGCGATATCCAAACAGGCTCTAAATTCACATCCATTTATTTTTATATTTGTAGCTTTACTTGAAGCGAAAAATATAAAGATATTTATACTTGGTAGGGCTTTGCCTTATACTTCACATCCTCTCTGACTTGTATGTATGCATAACAACCTTGAGTAACAGGAGAGTACGTATGTTACGGCCACCTCCCCTCCTAGCGTCTCATATCGTAATCTACAAGTTGCTCATGACGCTGAAATCGATGCAGTAGGCGCGGGGAAGATTTACTACGTGGGCCGGTCACCGGAGTGCTGTTATGAGATGTGGAAGCGTCTCTCTGCCAGGGGTGTGTTGGATTTCTATCTATCCAAGTGATACGAGGTGGTCTTCTTCCCGCCTAATAAGGCTCTCCGGCATCTTCTATCTTGATCCTCGCCACCAACTCTGATCCTTTCTTGATCCGATCAAAGGCTAACTAACCAGTTGGGCATACCGGCAATTCGGAGAGCTAACGTTTCAGAGGACAATCATTCACCCAAGTTGATGAATATGGGGTTACATCGATGGAGTGATATATGGTGCAGCAGCAATAGACACATCAACATCTATATTCTCGAGTTTTAGAGTAGAGTACCTAACACCCAGGCAAGAGCTTTGCCAACTCGATTCCAACCTCCGGACCTGCAATAATTATCTTTCCAGGATGAAAGATGGTTTTTTTGTTTAAAAACACCTCGAAGCCTCTTGAGGTGTTTTCAATCACCCTGTCTGCCGGTCCGTTCGGGATCCATACACAAGTGTACGTAATAACATATACTCCAGAGCAAAAGAACCGCAAATAATTGACAGGAACCGGGTTCTTCCATTTGCTGGGTGAGTTTAACGCCCGAGGTTCATTGAACGCTTTTGATAAGTTCGGGAACGAGAGAGCCGCAGAGAAAGAGAAGATAATAATACTTAGGGGAACTTTTGGGTTGTTCTTTGTCTATATTATCCCCCGCAGTTTACCGGTAGACGGAAGGCGGTAATTATTCAATGTTGAAAGTTAATCGGGCCATCGGCATAACATTTGAGGTCTAAGTCCTTGCAGCGCATACATATAACCACTACAGGGGAATCGGGATCGGGGATGCGGGATATATGGCGTTTGGATTACTATCTTGGCTCCCGGAGTAGGCGGCAGCGGCTATGGATGTCACATCCGCCGGATTCAAACGACTATGTACCAGAGATGGATGGCATTCTCCCCGGCCCGAGAAAAAAAGCAATGGGTAGTTCTTACATAGCACAATTGCTTGTTTATTTCCCCTACTCGAGTTTATAGTATGTGGCTCTCTATTACTCACTCTAGTCAATTCGGGCATTCATTAAATCCTCTGGAAGATGTTGACAAAGGCTTGATAACTCACAGGAGAGACGGGAGACAGGTGGTCCGATTTCCTCTTCCACGGTGAAACTCCTTGATTCGATATCTGGCCTGGTATTCGAACCTGGCGAAGGGAATGTCTACATTTCTACATTTCTTCTCCTTTATTTCATCTCAGCCCCGCAAAAGGGCAAATATATCGACGCCCTTCATGACCAGCATGAATAACGTCTGTTTTGAGATTGTGACACGAAGATGTATCCATGGAAAGACATGTTTCTCCTAGATATACCCGCACAGCCGGAAATGGAGCTAGCGGTATCTGCAGACAAGAAGGTATGGTGCTTATAGCTCCGAGGTTCAGGGCTGAGGTGTCGACTGTGGATTCGGGATCGTGCTATTACTCCTTATCCCCCTAATACCGAAGCCCAATCCATTCAAGGTTACTACATAAGCGCTACCCAAACGGAGGGAGCTTTTTGGCTATTCTCCAATGTTTTGATAGGCGAGAGTCGACAATCCAGGGCTCACGTCATCCGCAACGACATTGGAAGACGCCAGGAACCGTGGAGAACGGCACGCTTCAATGAACTGGGAGATTGCTTTTCTCGAAATGGAATCCAGCCCCACTCCACTCCACAAACGTAGCCAGACCAAACGATGGTAGGAAATATCCGAGTGACGACATATGACCACACCACAAAACGAAACGGAGATGAACAAGCCAAAGCACCACTAACGGGAATTGGAAACGAACTATTATGAATATAAATGCACCGACAGAGCCACTCCAGGGTTCTCATCTAGAAATACAAACCTTACCACCCAGCAAGAACTAATTTCTTTGATCACACACACAAAATCACGGTAGGAGGTATGGATACAAAAACCAACAGAAAAGAAACAACAGAAATCAGATGTAAGAAAGGGAAGAAAAAAAAACCAGTAGATGTGAAAAATAGTTGCAAAAAAGGGTGAAGAAAATTAGCATACTCCCAGAGACAAAAAACGCGGATCTTACAACCAGTAGTGCTTTCGTAAACAAACTTCACTTTTTTTTTTTCAGCGCTTCACGCAGGGAACGAGGGCGAAGGAGTCTGGACACACAAAAGAGTAATCAGTACTCATCCTCCTCACTATCGTCTGCAAATCCATTCAACTTCCTGCTTCTCTTGATCTCCTGTTTCTGTACCACAGTTAGCTCATGGTGGTGATTGGATGGGTTCAAAACTTACCTCTAGCTCAGCTTGTTTCATCGCCAGATTCTCCTCCTCGCTCGGTACGGAAACATTCTTCTCCTTCCACTCCTTCTTGAACTTCGTCGATGCCGTATCCCAGTCCTTAACCTTTTTCTTGAACTCGACGATGCCCGCAGCATTGCTTTCCTTATTCTTTTCCGTTTCCGCGAGGTAAGGTCGCTTTTCTTCTTCCGGCGCGTCCCGCCACATCTGACCCAACGCAGCACGAACTTCATTCCTAGTTGCCTTCGCCTCGGGGTTATTTGTAGCCTTCCTCCGCGCCTCGTCACACTTCTCCTTGCATATGAACCAATGGTCCTTTTGGTACAGGAGGAAGGGATTCGCTCCTGATCTACCCGGTTTCGCGGGGCGTTCGCCGAGCTCAGCGAAGAGCGCGTCGTTCATGGCTTGCTCATGCTGTTCTAGCCGCTGTGCCTTGAGCTCTCGGGCGCGCTCCGTCGCAGAGCCTTCGGCTTTGCGCTTTCGCGCATTGGAGCTCGAATATGTGCTATCTAGCTTCGGCTTTGGGGGTATGAGTGGGGAGGGGACGTTGATGGGACCTAATATTGAGTCTGCAATCTCCGCAGCCGCTCTGAGACCACTGATGTATGCGCCATGCACAGTGGCAGGGTGGGATTTGCACGAGGCTTCGCCGGCAAAGTAAAGTGAATTACCAACTTTTCTCGCCATCAGATCATAGTCCTCGGCTGTTGCTTCTGGTCCTACATATGAGTAGCTACCGCGGGAATAGGGGTCTTTCCGCCAACGGGTAATGACAGTCTCGCTTGGTGTGGGGATCACTCTGGACGGGTACATCTTTCGAAGAGCTTCAGTAGCTTCTTCAATTATTGTTTCGTCTGATTCGCGTTCCGTCTGGGTTGCCGCGTCGCCAGCCATCAATGCAACTGTCAATCCTGATTAGATGTATAACAAACAGTAGGATGCTGACTTCGTACCTAGCAATGGCTTCCCACTTGGTTTTATGCAATTCCAAAACATGTAGAACCGACCTAGACCGATCAGCAAGCGCTGGTGAATCCGGAGGAATATAGTGCGAACCTCTACTGGCTTCATAGCTCTCTTGTATTCGAGGATCCCCCATAGGATCCCTCAGCAACCCCACCATATCATTTTCAACATCCCAGAAAGGCTCATCGTAGACCAGAACGACCTTGTTTAGCAATCCATACCCCAGTCTTTCAATCGCCCCGGTCTTCCAATCCGGCAACGGTGGATCGAATTCTACAGCGCCTGCCTTCAACACACCCAAAGGCAATGTAACAACAACCTTATCTGCCTCCAAAACTGCACCATTCTCACACTCTATCCTCGAGACGCTGTCATCGTCCATGCTGTAGGAAATTTTCCTGACGACGTGGCGAGTCTTCGTGTCCAATGGCTTGGGCGCCAACAATAGCCCTCGAGGAACTTGCATGTAACCTCCCAAGAGCGTTGCGTGCGGACCACTAGGCTCCTGTCCATCATCCTGGTCCCAATGGCCCAAGCTCAGAGAGTCCACACTGGATGCATTTGCATATTCAAGATTTGCATAGTGCCAATTGATTATCCTGAGATCGAGAGGCGTGAGATCCAAGATGTCTTGATATTTGCGCAAAACGTAGTCCATAGTTTTACCCAGAGTAGGGTGCCTTGGGTCGGTTCCTTGTGCCTCCAGGCCAATCGTTTCCTGACCTGTCAATCCAGACTTTAATTCCCAGCCAAGGTTCCGAGCCTGTTCCGCGGCAGGGATGCTAGCACTAGAGCCAGTAGCTGTCGATGGTTTACCGGTGTACTTGTCCATGCTGGCTGTGAATGGAGCAGTTCCGGGAATGTTGGTCGCCGCGGTTTGGTCGGACTCCATCGGTGGCACCTCCACCTCACCTTCCTCAACTTCAGATATCATCTTTCCACCTTCTCCAGTCGGGTCTTTCCCGTGATCTATCAATTCCCTCTCTCCCCACACTGTTTTTGGCGAATTCGGTTTCTTCTTGAATATCGACACACGGTCAAGTATATCGTTAAACAGATTCTCGACAAGGGCATCGCGATCCTTATTCACAATAGTCCCATCAGAGTCGTAGAGCACCGACTCGTCCCTCAAACTGTGATACTCCAATGCAAGCTGGCCTCTGATCAAAACACCCAAAGGATTTCCATTATCAAAGCCGGTGATCACTTGTGCCCCCAAATCAACGGTTGCACGTTTTCCAGGCGGCAAGTCTGCTCCCATCTGGTTCACCAAAGGATGTGAGTAAACACGTCCTCCAATTCGGCCTCTAGCTTCCAGTACAACCACGTGGGGCGGAGGTTCTGTCAGGGACAGTTTATCTCCGAACTGTGAAAACAGTCCCTCCAGTTGTCGTGCACATCCGAGACCTGCCATTCCAGCACCAATCACAACTACTGTCTTTCGTCGTTTGGTTGGGTTGACTGGATTGAAAATTGTATTGGGGACTTCTATGCATCCAAAGTTGATATATCCATTCCTTACTAACCAGTCGTATGCTACCTCTGCAACATCGAAAAACCGATAATCCTTCGCGCATCCAGCCGCCTCTTCCCTAGTGACACTTACAAGGGGATTCCTCTGCCAGAGACGTAGAATTCCATTCCGAATGTGGAGATATGTAGTGACCTGGACGTGATTGATGTGTTCTCGTAGTAGCTGGTACTCTTCCCTATGCAGCTGGTATGGTGATAGACGACTTGAGACAGCAGCCTGTATGCATTGACTTGCATATTCCTCTGCCGTTAGATCCTGTGGTATTGCAGTTTTCGGCCTAAAATCCGCACGGCTTTTGGTGAGGGTCCGGTCAGGGACTGTTCGGACCGTAGAGACCCCTGGCTTTAGAGACTCGGCCCGCTCGGTTTGTGGGGATGACACCCCCGAAGATTCGGTCGGTATGCTAGGAACGGATTGCTGAACCGGTGTTTGGGCGTAACTTTGGGTTTGAATTCGCGCTTGCGGATTTACCTGCTGCTGCTGCTGCTGTGGTTGGTGCGGTTGCTGGAACTGCTCGTGCTGTTGTTGCTGCTGCGATAGGTGCTGGTACTGGGCCATCATTTGCTGTCGGTGATGCAGCGCCATCAATGCTTGCGGGTCTCCCCGCGCGCCTGGATATTGAAGCTGTCCTATGAGTTGCTGGAAATCCATAGCTCCACCTGGTCCACCGAGCTGTTGCTGCATTGTATGCCGCAATTGGTCGGCGGCGGAAGGAAAGGCGGGTTCTGGAGCTGGCGCATAGTTTGGGGAGTAGAATTGCTGCGATTGATGTGCCTGTTGTTGCTGCTGGTGATCATTCAGGTAGAACATAGGGTCTACCATACCCTGTGCGGCAGCTGTTGTATGCTGTGAAGGCTGTTGGAGGCTGTAGGGTGCCGGCGCTGGTTGTTGCTGAGCTTGTGCATGTGCGGCAGTCGCAAGAGATTCCATATTGTCGAAGAAGTTTGTGCTTGTTCCCGCACCATTGGCATCCACATTGGCCGTGTCTTGAGCATTACTACCGTTCCGAATGGAGTCCGTCATCGAAAGTGGTGGATGCAGCTATAGGCGGCCAACCGGCGGAGTTCGAGACGGAGCGAAAAGTAGGTCGTCGAAAGATGATCAAAAAAGGCTCCGCAGAAAGCCAGGAGCAAGCAGATGATGCTTGGGAAAGTTTTGAGGCTGTTCGAACAACAAGGGACTATGGGGGGAAATTGATGGTTGCCGGTGGATGGTGGATGACGGGTTTCGCGATCGTTGGAATTTCCGGGGAGGATGCCAAGCCTCACCACACAGGACTAGCACAGGGTCGCTGACAAAGGCGGGTTGAAGTCGCGGGGATTTATGCAGTCATGAGCAGGTCTATGCCTATTTCAGCGAGGTCCCTTTTGCGGGTTAATTGTCGTGTGTCGTGTGAAACTGGCAGACAGGTTGGTTGGGTATATGGTGAGAGATGCACGAGTGAAGTTACACTCTCTTGGTCTGCCATATCATGGGTTTCTAGCTCGGTCGCGATGAGTGCAAGTGGTGAAGCAAGTCACTTGGAAAAGAGTATGTACTATACAGAAATTCATATTGGCGCCCAGTATAACTACACCTATCGATACCACCATTACCTTGCCTCCACCGAAATTCAACTCCCAGACAATTGCAAATAGATTGCAAACCCGAAGAAAAGCAGAAAATGACATCATTGGTATCGTATTGTGAGTTTGTAATGAACCGTCATATCTTGGGCGCCGCATGCCCGATTTCAGTTTATTCCAGTGCGCCCATGTGCAAAGAGAGAACGCCGTTTAGAAGATCAGAGTAAAAGAGATACAAGGGCAATTTATTGCTGGAAGTTCTTCGGTCTCCTAGTAATAAGTTGTAAAGTCAGATCAGGGCCACCACAAGCCCAATTTACGACAATCTAAATACTCACTTAAATAGAAGAATATGCGGTTCAGGCGCATGAATCTCATAATGCTGCCATCCCAGACTTTGAGTGATACCCAAGCCCCTCCATTCCTCTTCGTGCAGAATTTTGAGGGTCCCCGTCTCTGTGTCGAAATAATCTTTGGGAATAGCCTTGAGCATGTTTTTTGGGAGCATCACGTGTCTAACGCGTCAAATCAGTCTATATTCCAGACGGGGAGGCGAACCGAAGCTGGTCGAACCGATACTCGTAGTTTTTGTCAGAATAACTGTTGGGCCTAAAATCAGCGCAGGCCTAGCAAAGTAGTCGGGGCGATGTAATGTCACATACCGGTCGGAGTAATGAATGAGATCCGTGAACTCGTCCAAACGACCACGTTCGTCGTCAGTCAAAAGACGTGGGCGACGGTTGCGCTGCTTCTCCATGCTTACTTGCGGCGGTTGAGCTCGAGAGTGTGGGAGTAGCTTGGAACGCAAAGATGATCAAACTGTCCGAGTGGTATCTATGCTGCACCGGTAGTCAGAATTGGGGTTGTGTAGTAGTAGGTTGGCGGCGCGAGAGAAGGATCGTGGTGGAGAAGGAAGTTGGAGGTGGTGTAGTTGGAGCACGGACAGTCGACGACGGAAGAGAACGGAAATGAGAAGGGTTGTTGTATGTGAAAGCGAGACAAACTGGGTGATTGGATTGGATCGTGGTGGGATGGTGGTTACCTTGCTTGCTTCAGCTCAGTTCTGCTACAGAACCAATGGGACTGGCGGGGAGGATGGCGGGGAAGAAGTAGAGGAGGTAGTTCTTAGTGTAGAAGTAGGACGAGCCGTTTGTTTGTTGGTCCCCGCCAGCCACGCCAAAACAAAGGAAACGCAAATTGTCTTTAGATCCCATTATCACCATTGTCAACTAGAGCACAAATACACTTTGGTAGAATGAAACACAGCAGAAATCACGTTCAAAAAGCGCCCCTCGCGTATAATTGCCGTTGTTTCATTGTTTGATTGATTATTTTGAAGACGGGCATCATCAAGATAAGATAACATCAAGTCACGAGATTGCTGGTGCCAGGCCTCATCGAGACTAGCGAAGCGAGAAACCGTTGGCCCACCATCGCCGCCGTGAAAGCCTCACACCAAGTCGAACGCGACAGGTAACAACAATTATTCACTTCGATTCGCGGTCGCGCATTGTCACCTTCGATTTTCCGCACGTCCGCCCCGTAGGAGCCGCGATAATTGCCAATTTTGCGACCTTCTCACCTCGCGACCCGTAGCACCATTGCCTTCATTTTCAATTCCAAATAGATCGCCAAACGATGGATCGACGGAGAGACGCTCAGGATTCTGCTGTTGAGGAGGTTGATCGTGCGAGGAAGCGGAGGAAGCAGTCGGTAAGTGCGCTTGGTTGAGGGAAACGTCGTTGTCGAGACGAGGGTGGTCGCTTGGGAACGTGGAGAAGAAGAACCCCCAATAGAACGCGCAACCCCCTCAAAAGCTTCTCCTCTCGGTTTGGCTGATTGCTGGGCGAGGAGGGTCAAAAAGAGGGAGCAGTCGGACTGATGGTGTCGTATAACAGAACGAACCTCGGAGTTCTCAGGTTGCGAATCCTCGAGATGTCTTCGATGCGGTGTGGAATTACCAGGAGAGGTGTGGACCTTGCGTTCTATCTGCCCTCCCGGAGCGCCGCTAACCGCGACGATTTAGAAACCGCTACATCCGCAATTTCTTCGAAGAGCTTCCCAGCAAGGTAGAATAGAGAAGAGCATCCAACAAACGACGCCATTACGGTCACTGACATTCGAACCACCTGGATAGGATCTGTATCCGGACTACTATACGAAAATAGCAAACCCGATCTCGTTGTCCGAAATAAAGGTTAGAACGAGCTATAGCTTCTCGATCAAACCAAGTCAATTGGCTAAGCACTTGCATACGCAGGCCAAACTCGATAAAAACCAATATGCAGGCGTAAATGATATCAAGAAAGATATACTTCTCATGTGCGATAACGCGGCCATATACAACAAGCCCAAAAGTCAGGTCCATAGCGATTCATTACGACTGCGCAAGTTGATGGATGCCTTCGACGAATCCAATGGTACCGGGGTAAAACGAGACACAGAAGCACACCCAACCCCGGGTAGAACGTCGACGAGGGGATCTAAAGGTAGCCCTGCTGCCTTGCAGCAAGCGATGTTGAAAATCGTAGACGATATGCTGAACCTGGAACACGAGAGGTATGCTATGATTTTGTATCTAACTCCAATGTCCATCAAAGCCCCCCATTCACCTTTCTCGTTGTCAACGCGATTCGGCCTCACATCAATCTTTTCTTGGCATCATTGCTAATGTTTATTATTACAGCGGAGGACTTGTCGCTCAGGCTTTCAAGAATCTACCTAGCAGGAAGTTTTATTCCGAGTACTTTCGAGTTATTGCGCGGCCAATATCACTCAACCAGATACGAAATAGGGCTTCCAACGGCACATATGAACAGTGGTCGAATTTTGAAGAGGATATCCTGTTGATCAGGAAGAACGCAGAGGAGTACAATGCTGAAGGAAGCGACATTGTCAAAGACGCTCGCACCCTAGAGGTCAGAATGCGCATTCCTTTTGCTTTGAGCAGCCGCTAATGTGTTTTCAGACCTTCTTTAATCGCAGACTGCATGACGAGAAAGTCAAGCTTGGTGATCCAGTCAGTAGTGGCATTAAGTTGCGACTGAATGTGGGATCAGAACAGGCACCTACTTCTGTGGCACCAAAGATTAAACTAAATGTGGGCGGCAAACACCCTCCTGCGAGCCAGACACCTTCAGACACCAACGGCGTAACGCATTCTCAACCTTCCCCCGCTCCTACTACTCCATCAGCTCCACCAAGTATCGCTGCGACACAGCCACAAACTGCCCAGCAACCCAAGTCTCAGACAGCCCCACAACATTCGCCCACTCATCCGGCGCAACAAGGAAACAATAACCCTCATCGCCCCGTGGTTCCTCCGCCCGGCATAGTATCTGCCACGCCGCCGCCACGAACCCGCTTAGATTCGATTAAAACGAATGGGTCACACAGCCCCCCACCTGGATCAATCGTTGTTCGTCCGAGGTCAGAAACACCACTGTCTCAGTCAGCCATGCCACCTCCGACCCAACGCCTGAGCTCAACGCCTAGACCGGCCAGTTACTCCCCGATGCCGCCAGCACAAGCTGTGCAAGCTCCAGGTCCAATCTCGGCGCCACAGGTTTTCCAGCCTGCTTATGCACATCACCTAGAGCCTACGTTTCGCTCCGAAGGGAAAGGTATATATGCACCCAGTGAAGCTAGGGACCTCTATTCTAACGTCATTGTGAATAGATAAATCAGATGCCCTGATATCCAATCTGCGCATCACATCAACGTCCACTCTGAATCAGGAGGTCAAATTTTCCCGGGATCTGGAACCGGACGACCGCAAAGTAACCGCCCAGTATTTTGTGCATCTTCCGAGCGAATTCGACACAGTCATTCTCACGCCGACTTTGGCGCCGAGCTTGACCGGCCGGGAAATGTATATTGTGCGCGTCGTGCACTGGTCTAATAACATACAGATGAGCAAGCAAATATCGCCAAGTGGACAGCAGAAGAAGAACGAGCCAATGTATAACGTTCGGCTCAATCCTGGAGTCGTTAACACGATTGAGGTTACAGCCGTCACACAGAAGAATACTCAGAATGGCTATGCGGCGGGTGTTGAGCGTTGGGAGATGGAAAGGTTCCGGGTGTTCATCTCCTCCTTACAACAGTAGTAAAGAGGCGAATGGCTGGGCAAGCATGTGATGGCTTCGGGAGTCGTGTGAGCGGGTGGATTTCTTGGAGACCGCCAATTTGGTTATCAATTGTGATGGATGTCATCATGGCTGAGGATAGCGATGGGTAGAGATGCAGATTTTCTTTTTCTTCTACTTACACGGGGTGGTTCTCGGCGTCTTCTTGTTTTGTTCTGTGTTTTTCCTTTCACTTTGTGCCTGTTTTTTGCTGTTTTCCTTTCCTTTCATTCACCCGCTGTACTTCTTGTCGCATAGATGCTCCTCAGGTGGATGGCTTTTTGCTTTCTTTTCTTTCCCCTTGTATCAGCTCCCACTTAATATGTTTGGCTGCTGCTTTGTTTGTCGACCCTTAAAGACTTGACAGAGTAGCAAAACATTTAAACAAAAACCTCCGAGGCTACACGTGCCATCAACAGCTCTGAACCCTGTAGAACTCCAGGAAATCGGCGGGCCCGGTTGCCTGGCATAACGTACGTACGTTGCAATTGCGGCGTGCCGGGCCAGTGATTGCAATTGATTGCTGTGCATATACACAGCTTGACAGCACACAGCCATCTGGGATTGTTATAAAACCGTCGTCGTCGTCGCATCTCTCTCTCCCCTCCACACCCCACCATCCCCACATCACCCAAACGCACAACACACTACCACAACCATGGCCGTCCCTCAGGCAATGACAACCAAGGACATAACCGGCCGCTTCACACTCAACAAATCCCTCAGCGAAGACTACGACATCATTCTCACAAACGTTCTTCCCCCTTCCTCTTCTCCCCCCTCCACTAACATCCTCCCCTCCAGCAAGGCGTAAACTGGTTCACCCGCTCCGCAATCGCCTACGCTACCGTAACTCTCGACATCTCGCACTTCAGGACGGACGAGGGGGTAGAGCGGATCACGATCGACCAGACCATAACTGGTGGTATCAAGGGGACTACGGAATCACGGACGTTGGACTGGACTGAGAGGAGTCATCGAGACCATATTTTTGGGAGTGTGCTGGGGAAAAGTAGACGTGTACAGTTGGGGGAGGTGGAGGATGAGTATTTAAAAACTGGGTGGACGGAGGGGTTGTGTAAGGAGGGGTTGATTGAGAGCTACGTGTTGTGTGAAGAGAATGCTTGGACGGCTACGCAGGTATGTTTGCGAGAGGGGGGGGGGATGAAGCTAATGTCCGTGGGTGCGATAGATCTGGGGCTTCGAGGAGGTCAACGGGGAGAAGAGGTATGTGAGACGGATCAAGTTTGAGAAGGATGGAGTGGAGAGAATCAATAGGAAGTTGATCTATGATTATATTGGCCCTACTCCGGCTCCTGCTACCACCACCACTACTACTGCCGAATAGAGGTGGGTGGGCATAGAGATCGTTGAGTATGGATGGGTTTCCTGTGTAGCTAGAGAGCTAGAGAGCTAGAGATATGTCAGTTTCATGCCCAGATTTCTAATGTCGGCCGAGATAGATAGCTCTGGGTCTATTAATTCAAGTGCCTAATAGTTTACAACCCCACTGCAAACAAACAAAGTGTAAAAAGCGATAACTCCCTCGCGATGACAAAAAACCAAGAACACACTCCAAGTAGCCCACAGCATAGTAACCACATCACATCTCCTCCTCCTCATAGAACAGTCTACCGATCATAATTCACCACCCCATCAATAATCCACAGCTGCCCATTCGCCACCTCATCCTTAACCTGCAATACATCCACGCCTTCCGGCATGATCTTCTTTCTTCCTCCTATCTCCTCCCACCAAACTTCCACCCCCTCTACAGTCTTAACCTTCGTCCCCTCCTCCCACGGCGAAGCCGCAACACAATGCGCCTCCACAAACCTCCGTAAATTCCTTGTTGCGCGATCCTCTCCCTGTAATCCCTTATAAATCTCTGAGAACACATTCCCACCCGCGCCTTCATCGTTTGGATCTTCCCACGGCTTCCTTGGCAGTCGCGATACCGCGGTATTTGAAGGCGCGAGGACGGTGGTGTTTTCGTTGCGGTTTGAGAGAAGCTCCGAGATGGATTCGATGCTTCGGGTGAAGCCGGAGAAGATGGAGATTTGTTTGTCGAGGGGGATAATGTCTCCGAGGAGGGGGGTGCCCGAGGGTTTGTTGTCGAAGGAGGAGGCCATGATGGAAAATTCTGATGAGACGGGGGGTAGGAGGGTTATCTTTAGTGGGGTTTGGTGAGCGGAGATGAGGGTGGTGAGGGTTAGGAGGAAGAAGGTTGGTTTCATGATTGTGGTGGTTGAGGGTT
This sequence comes from Wilcoxina mikolae CBS 423.85, assembly GCA_014904905.1. NCBI lineage: Eukaryota > Fungi > Ascomycota > Pezizomycetes > Pezizales > Pyronemataceae > Wilcoxina > Wilcoxina mikolae. Next base: position 118,304 of record MU122166.1, on the reverse strand, counting down.
TGTTTGGTGCGATGATGATGGTAGCAGCAGCGTCATCGTTCCTTGCTTTGGGAGCTTTGCTTAGCTTGCTTTTTTCTGTTGCACGTGCAAGTACGGGTGGAATAGGGTTGCTGCGGTGTTGCGATCTTCACGAAACTACGATTGTACGAGAAGTGCTTTATTGACAGACATTTTAAGGGTTTGGTTGGGGGCGTTATAACAGCGGGGGGAGGGGTTGTACCTGCTCAAGTAGGAGAAAACTGTGGATCTGTACTTAATGCAATGGGCCTGTCTGCGGTGAAAGGTTCGTTTGAACCCTTTTTTTACGCCCCCGCGGGGCTGGTATGCAAGCTTGCTCTTTCTCTCCCGCGCCGTTATCGTGAACTGGGTTTGTGCACTCCTAAACACCCAAGTAAATCGTTGATTTTCTCTCCCTTTTTGCGAAAAATACTCCAGAGAATTGGAACGCTGCATGAACTTTCCGTCATAAACAGGCCATAATTAATAATTTAGGGAAATGCCCAGGGAGGGGTCCATTTTTAAAGGTAACGGATAGATACAACACCCCTTCAGCACCTGTGAATGCGGCAACGGGACTCTACCACTGGTTAGGCCGATTTCTCTAATCATGGTACCGAGGATCGAACCCTTCATTTTGCCGGAACGCTACTTTTCAACGGTTTGTGTTCAACATCATCGTTCATTAACATCACCAGGTCAGAAAGAATGAAAGAAAAGGGAAAAAAAACGGGGTTTTGCATTAATCTTCAATATCTTTGCACCCATGCACGCTTATGATACGTTTTCTCCAGGATATCCGGAGGAATATCTACATGTGTGAACTACTTCCGCAAGTTTGCATTGAAACTAGTAGGCGTTATTTGCTGTGCGGAGGAGGAGCGGTAGTTGACGCAAATGCATCCCCCCCCCCCCCCCCGCCAAAAGGGCCCGGTATGTAGGATTCACACAGTGTCGAAATATTGGGTGTTCCCCAAGTTCACTCACAGAAAAAAACACCTATCAGGATGAACGTGCATGATGCCTGCCAGCGGCACCTAGCCACTGGGAAGGTTGATTAGGATTCCTGCTTTCCGCCCCACCTTTCTTTCCCTCTTTCTTTTGCTTCCCTTTCTCTTCGCCCATCTCGTCTCATCACCACCTATCTCACCCCGAGGAAACCCCCCTCCCATCACCCCAACCACGCCTCTTCTGGTGTCTGTCTGCCTTTCATATTCCCCCCGTTTCCGCACAAAAAATAGAAACGTCCTCGTCATTTCCAAAAAAGAAACCGGGTTTCGCAGTATAAATGGCAGATGCACAGAGCCGTCCGAGTGTGTTGATCATCGGAGGATTGGGTCCGTTTGAACCACCTACCCACCACCTCCTCCATATATATTCCGGAATTGCAAATTTCTGACACGTTTTTTTTTCTTTACCTCCGTGAAGGCTTCATTGGGCGTTTCCTCACCCGTTATCTGCACGAAAACAAGCTTGCGTCCGAGATCCGGATAGTCGACAAGCAATTACCGCAGCTAGCATGGCTCGCTCCCGAGTTCGAAGAAGCATGTGCGGCTCAGTTCGTACAGGGTGATATGTCGCGGGATTGTATTCCACCCCCCTCCCTTCCCACACCTTCCCCACTTAAACTGACAAAAAAAGACACCGCCGAAAAGGTCTTTACTAGAGAAGACGGCAGCTCGTGGGATTATGTGTTCAATTGCGGCGGAGACAATCGGTTCTCGCAGGACGATGAGATATATAAACAGCGTTCCCTGCAGCTTTCTGTTACTGCTGCGAAGGAGGCGACGAAACGGGGTGTTAAGTGTTGGGTGGAGTTGTCTTCGGGTGCGGTTTATAAGGCGGAGAGAGAACCCAGAAAGGAATCGGATAAGTTGAAGCCGTGGGTAAGGTTGGCGAAATATAAGCTGGAGGCGGAGAAGGAGTTGGAAAAGATCGAAGGGTATGTTACAACCCCCCAACCAAGGTGGAGATATTCAAGTTTTCAAAAATACCAACACGTCACCCCCCGCTGCGAGAAAGAGAAGTGCTAATACGATGGGTGTTTTTATGATAGGCTGAACCTTGTGATACTAAGACTGGCAAACGTTTATGGCCCATACTGCTCGAAAGTCATTGGGACCATGTTGTGTATGGCCAGGGTCTATGCATACCTGGGCGAGGAGATGAAGTGGCTGTGGACAAAAGACCTCCGAACACATACCGTCCATGTGTTGGATGTTGCCAGGGCGTTATGGCATGCCGCGGATTGGTACGCCAACGGAAAGAAGAACTGGGACGAGGAAAAGCTGGGGAAGACACCGATATTCAACATCGTTGACCACGGGGATACCAGTAAGTCTCCACAATGCCGCTATATGAGGGGGGAAATATTGACGGCAAAAAAAAAAGACCAAGGCTCAATGCAAGCCCATATCTCCAAAATCTTCAATATAAAAACCGGATTTCACGGCACAATAGTCTCACAGTTTGCAAAACTGAACTTGAACTCGGCTGTAGACGAGGAGAACGACGAGCTTCTGCATCCCTGGGGACAGTTGCTCACCGAGGCCAAAATTACACGCCCAGGCCCCATAAATCCCTATCTCGAACACGAGCTGGTGCGAGACTCGGACTTGAGCTTGGACGGTAGCAGATTCGAGGAGGTTACCAGCTTCACATATGAAGTTCCTGAGGTTACGGAAGAATGCTTGCGGGAAATGATCGAGAGCTATGAACGCTTGAATTGGTGGCCTCCTATCGATCTCGATGCCAGGGCCGAAGACGCAGCCACAAGCTAAGGCCACAAGGGGGTTGTTGTCATGGGATTGGTTTTTCTGCTTCTGTATACTACTTGGTTGTTGGGATTGATTGTTTGGCGGGGTGAGCACTTACGTATGGGTACAGCAAGGTGGGCGCTGGCGTTCGTTTTTATGGTGATATATACCATACGAGTAAATACCTTCTTTTTTTTGTTTTTTTTATTTCTATAGCGTCTACTCTAGCTCTCTGTCGTTTATATATCTGTATCTGTTATTGAAGAACGAAAGTTGCTGAAAGCCCCAGGTGAACATCCATGTGTTTGTACTTTCGTTAATACCTAATAGTTATGCTGCCGTTGGAAGAGCGTCACCTCTTTTTCGTACGCAGCCCGTGCTATCCATATGATTAATGATCATCGACCGCGAGTGATATCTAATGGGACCCTTCGTGAACTACAGCTTCGGAGCTCAGGCCTTCTATTATGCACCGGTATTCAAGAATACACGGGATCCAGGACAACTCAAGTCCGAGCGGTGACTTCGGCCACTGTCATCCTTTGATCAACTGAATCATTTTTCCCCGAGAACAATCCCACTGTTGTCTCGTTCAAGGACCGACGACCAAGTACTGCGCCCGGGACGGCGAGACTTCGGCAACTTTGGACTACTTAGGTATCCCGGAACGATAACTCGGGACTCTGTGAGTGATGACTCATGTACCCCACTTCTACCTGTCACTAAGCCGACCTAACCAGCACCTTGAGCAACCCAATACGACACTCCAAACGATTCGATGCCTACATCTGCAACCGAAGATAATGACCTACCGCATCATATTCCGGATGAGCCGAGCTACAGACATAAGGACTTGTGGTGCACACAGCATAACTATGAGATATCCCCGGCCCATGAGATCTCATGTGCTGCGAGACTGAGATCTCATGGCTAGCACTAAGAGTTTGGTATTTGCCTTTAGGCCAGAAACAAGAGGGAGGCTACACCACTTCTATAATGCACGAAACCTTTGGATTCCGTACTGATGCTTTGATTAGCCTGACGGCATTGGAAACTTCCATATAAGCTTTTTTTTTTTAAGTCCGTTCACGTTGAGTCACTCGGTTCAACGACTCTATCAAAACTTTGCAACACTTGAGTAACTTTGCAAAAATT